>CM060105.1:60604541-60999541 GCA_030522415.1 Channallabes apus | reverse complement strand
TTTTTAAAATAATTAAAAAAAAATTATAAATATAAGAAAAGCTTTAGTGTGTGGAATACGAGGAATAAAGCACTCATGCGGTGATGCGGTGTGTACGCACACAGGTACAGTGTTTGTGTTTATTAATGTTTTTTTTTTCCAACAGTACGTTACTGTATCACAACCCTTTCGCCCTGAGCCGCCTGGGTTGCCATGGAAACACAGATTCCTCTCCATCAGGAGAAACACTGCGCCGGTGTCTGATGTTATCGAGCGGATCTAATGACACCGGGTTCGATTGCGTGTCGATATCAGACGTTTTTTTTTTGCTTATAATTTTTTGTCTTCTTTTCCGCTGCATTTAATTATCTCGTTAATTAGCAGTGTTTCTCGCGTAATCTCGTAATCCATTTCGCAGAACCCTGTGTACCGCGTCACGAGTCGAGACTCTGTTTATTTCTGCGTGCTCGCCGTCGACGTATGGAACTCACCGGATTTAGATTCCCCGAAGTCGCATTATTGCTGGCGCCACACACACACACACACACACACACACACACACACACACATACACACACACATACACACACACATACACACACACACACACACACACACACGCACGAACACACGGCGGGGAAGAAATGATGGCGCGCCGGCCGGATTAGATTAGTAAGATTCAGTATGAGCCGAGCGGGAAGAAGCAAAGCGTGCATAATTAATTCTGACCGTGATCACTGTCACTGTCTCAGAGGAATCATTTCCCATCTTTAAGAGCCAAACACACACACACACACACACACACACACACACACACACACACACAGGGTTTATCTTGTACTCACAGAAACACACAGAGAGGTCGTATGTTATTTATTCCGATTTTGCCGTCCTGTTAATCACTCAGGTCTCCGTGTCAGGTTAAACAGCCTGTTATCTGGAGGCGAGCAGTGAAACACACACACACACACACACACACACACACACACACACACACACACACACACAGGATTTATTGACATACAGAATAAACGTAGCTGGTTCTCTCGGTCTGTGCGTCACGTCGTGGTTGTGTCACGTCTCTGTGGTTTTAGGAAATCCCAAGTAACTGATGAAGTGCGAACCGAAAAGCAGATCGTGAGCGAGTTTAAAACAATTTAAAAAGGAGGATCATATGCAGTGAAAAACAAATATATCTTCGCAGGGCCGCACGATTCGCTCAGAAAAAAAAAATCACACTGCGATTATTTAGACACATCGTTTCACTGATAAACTCTCGGCTTCGTGTTCAGGTGTGTTTTATATTGTAAAAATCTATCTATATTACAGTACTGCACAAAAGTCTGAGGAAACTTGTGTGTTTGTTTGTTTTTTTGTACAAACTTTATTTCACGTTTATTTAATGACATCATAAAGGAAGCATTTAATATTTTGAGAGACTGAACTGGAAAGTCGGCTGCATACGACAGAGAAGCTGAGAGAGACTGAGATCTATAGGTGGCGCTGGTGCAACTTACAGAACTCCAGGCAAAGGTCCAGAACGGTACTGAAAGGGAACATGTAGACAAGATTGTGTGTGTGTGTGTGTGTGTGTGTGTGTGTGTGTATGTGTGTGTAAGTCCTAGATTAAAGCAGACGAAGAAGTTTGAAACACAGAACAAGACAACATCAGTGACGGAAACAGTCTTATGTTTTTTAAGCACGGCTCAACTGGAAAATAGGCTTTAACGAAAACGAGTGAGAGTGAGACCTGCAGGGGGCAGTAATGTAACTACAGAGTGAGACCTGCAGGGGGCAGTAATGTAACAACACAGTGAGACCTGCAGGGGGCAGTAATGTAACAACACAGTGAGACCTGCAGGGGGCAGTAATGTAACTACACAGTGAGACCTGCAGGGGGCAGTAATGTAACAACACAGTGAGACCTGCAGGTGGCAGTAATGTAACAACACAGTGAGACCTGCAGGGGGCAGTAATGTAACTACACAGTGAGACCTGCAGGGGGCAGTAATGTAACAACACAGTGAGACCTGCAGGGGGCAGTAATGTAACTACAGAGTGAGACCTGCAGGGGGCAGTAAGGTAACAACACAGTGAGACCTGCAGGGGGCAGTAATGTAACAACACAGTGAGACCTGCAGGGGGCAGTAATGTAACAACACAGTGAGACCTGCAGGGGGCAGTAATGTAACAACAGAGTGAGACCTGCAGGGGGCAGTAATGTAACAACACAGTGAGACCTGCAGGGGGCAGTAATGTAACAACACAGTGAGACCTGCAGGGGGCAGTAAGGTAACAACACAGTGAGACCTGCAGGGGGCAGTAATGTAACTACACAGTGAGACCTGCAGGGGGCAGTAATGTAACTACAGAGTGAGACCTGCAGGGGGCAGTAATGTAACTACACAGTGAGACCTGCAGGGGGCAGTAATGTAACTACACAGTGAGACCTGCAGGGGGCAGTAATGTAACTACAGAGTGAGACCTGCAGGGGGCAGTAATGTACCCTACTGGAGTCTAACTGCTGTTAAACAACAAAGTAGACGAAGAAGTCAATACAAAAAAATTCATTGATATTACAGCAAAAATTATCTCTTTATTTCCTTATAAAACTGCACACACACACACACACACACACACACACACACACACACACACACACACACACTACACCTGAGACTGTTTTAAACAAAGACTCATCAAACCAATTACTAACTTTTTTAAAACTTATCTTTACTTATTCTACTTTTGTTAATTCTTGAATTCATTCTTAGTTTTTTTACAGTTATTTATTTATGCAATTATTATTTTGTGATTATTTTATACTAACTATAAGACTTTACTAATCTGTGCTGAAGCGATATATCAACCCCGGCTCGTCTACATCACACACGTCCTGATACACCGCGTTTATAAACACTCTAACGCACCGCTGTGGTCCAGCGTCACTCTGGGAGGAAATAAAGGAGGGAATAAATAATACACAGCGTTCTGACCGAACTTCACTGATGCACTAACTGTACGACACACTGTGTGTGTGTGTGTGTGTGTGTGTGTGTGCACACTTACAGTGGTGTGAAAAACTATTTGCCCCCTTCCTGATTTCTTATTCTTTTGCATGTTTGTCACACTTAAATGTTTCTGCTCATCAAAAACGTTAACTATTAGTCAAAGATAACATAATTGAACACAAAATGCAGTTTTTAAATTAAGGTTTACGTTATTAAGGGAGAAAAAAAACTCCAAATCTACATGGCCCTGTGTGAAAAAGTGATTGCCCCCCTTGTTAAAAAATAACTTAACTGTGGTTTATCACACCTGAGTTCAATTTCTGTAGTCACCCCCAGGCCTGATTACTGCCACACCTGTTTCAATCAAGAAATCACTTAAATAGGAGCTACCTGACACAGTGAAGTAGACCAAAAGCACCTCAAAAGCTAGATATCATGCCAATATCCAAAGAAATTCAGGAACAAATGAGAACAAAAGTAATTGAGATCTATCGGTCTGGTAAAGGTTATAAAGCCATTTCTAAAGCTTTGGGACTCCAGCGAACCACAGTGAGAGCCATTATCCACAAATGGCAAAAACATGGAACAGTGGTGAACCTTCCCAGGAGTGGCCGGCCGACCAAAATTACCCCAAGAGCGCAGAGACAACTCATCCGAGAGGCCACAAAAGACCCCAGGACAACATCTAAAGAACTGCAGGCCTCACTTGCCTCAATTAAGGTCAGTGTTCACGACTCCACCATAAGAAAGAGACTGGGCAAAAACGGCCTGCATGACAGATTTCCAAGGCGCAAACCACTTTTAAGCAAAAAGAACATTAAGGCTCGTCTCAATTTTGCTAAAAAACATCTCAATGATTGCCAAGACTTTTGGGAAAATACCTTGTGGACCGACGAGACAAAAGTTGAACTTTTTGGAAGGTGCGTGTCCCGTTACATCTGGCGTAAAAGTAACACAGCATTTCAGAAAAAGAACATCATACCAACAGTAAAATATGGTGGTGGTAGTGTGATGGTCTGGGGTTGTTTTGCTGCTTCAGGACCTGGAAGGCTTGCTGTGATAGATGGAACCATGAATTCTACTGTCTACCAAAAAATCCTGAAGGAGAATGTCCGGCCATCTGTTCGTCAACTCAAGCTGAAGCGATCTTGGGTGCTGCAGCAGGACAATGACCCAAAACACACCAGCAAATCCACCTCTGAATGGCTGAAGAAAAACAAAATGAAGACTTTGGAGTGGCCTAGTCAAAGTCCTGACCTGAATCCTATTGAGATGTTGTGGCATGACCTTAAAAAGGCGGTTCATGCTAGAAAACCCTCAAATAAAGCTGAATTACAACAATTCTGCAAAGATGAGTGGGCCAAAATTCCTCCAGAGCGCTGTAAAAGACTCGTTGCAAGTTATCGCAAACGCTTGATTGCAGTTATTGCTGCTAAGGGTGGCCCAACCAGTTATTAGGTTCAGGGGGCAATTACTTTTTCACACAGAGTCATGTAGGTTTGGATTTTTTTTTCTCCCTAAATAATAAAACCCCTCATTTAAAAACTGCATTTTGTGTTTACTTGTGTTATCTTTGACTAATAGTTAAATGTGTTTGATGATCAGAAACATTTTGTGTGACAAACATGCAAAAGAATAAGAAATCAGGAGGGGGCAAATAGTTTTTCACACCACTGTATACTGAGTCAATCTCATAGTCAAACTGAACAGGAAAGTCCAAAAGTGAGCGTCTGAGGCAGAATAAAACGTCTAACAGTGTTCGTTCGACTCTGTCGAGTGTAACGCTCCTGTACATTCCACAGTGTGTGTGTGTGTGTGTGTGTGTGTGTGTGTATTAAACCTGTACTCTCTCGAACACGTTTGCCCATTTAACGTCGCGTCTATAACGCTGATGAAGTTCAGGATGTAAAAGATCTCAGGGGTTTTGAGGATTTGTTTGTTTTTTTAAATCTACACAGATGAACTCTCTGACTCGTGTAAAGACGGTGTATTTACTGATGATGATGATGATGATGAGTCCGAATGTCACAATCGTACCACTGAAAAAACACTGATAAAATATATATTTAAATGCTGTAAAAAAACAACAACATTCTAAACCACAGCAGCTGCGTCCTGTCTGTTTAATACAACTGGAATATACAGAACCGGACACACTGATACACCAGAAACACGTGGCTGTACACTGAGTGTGTGTGGTGGTGGTACATGCTTTTTAATGTTTGTGTGCTGGTTTTGGTGGTTGTGAAGTGGTTGTACTGTGGTTTTTTTTGAGGTTGTATGTTGGCTTTGCTGGTTCAGTGGTGGTTGTCCAGAGGTTTTGTATAGTGTTATAGTGTTATAGTGTTTTTGTTGTGGGTTTACAGTGGTTGCGTGGTGACTTTGATTGGTCTGCAGTGGTAGTATGGTTTTATGGGTTGTACTGTGGTTGTATTGCAGGTTTGGTTGTTCTGCAGCGGTTGTCCGGTGTTTGTTTGGTTGTTGTGCAAATGGTGGTTTATATGGTTATAAGGTGATTGTGCAGTGGTTTTGGTAGTTTGTATGGCTGTACAGTGGTTGTATGGTTGTTTTGCTGGTAATTATGGTGGTTTTTCTTTAGTTTTGGTGGTTGTATGGTGCTTTATGTGATTGTTACATTGAGGCTTTGGTTGTTATGTGGTTGATTTGCGGTGGTTTTGGTTGTACGGTGGTTTTGGTGGGCGTTCAGTGGTTGTATGATGGTTGCACATTTTCTTTGTGGTTGTAGTGTTTTTCTGTGGTTGTAGTGTGAATGTTTGGTGGTTTCTGAAACTCTAAACTCTGCTCAGTGTAAAACTCTCCCTGAACTCTACGGATGCTAATAACTGTTATTAGCGATAGCTGCAGGGGCTCAACGCTAATAACTGCAGCACCGGAGCCTCCACTTACAGCCGCAAGTGTGTGTGTGTGTGTGTGTGTGTGTGTGTGTGTACAGGCCACCAAAGCTGCTTAATGTGACGGCTGTCAGCTCGACTCCAGCCAGCTGTCAACACCACACACACACACACACACACACACACACACACACACACACACACACACACACACACACACACACTTCAGCCTTCATTCCTTTAATTGACACCTTCCCTTATCTGTCTCACTTTCTGTCTCACTCTATTTTTCTGTTCCTGTCTCTCTCCCCTTCCGTCTTTCTCTCTTCTCATTCTCAATCGTCTTATTGTTCTCCTCCGTCTCTCTCTCTCTCTCTCTCTGTCTCTCTCTCTCTCCCTCTGTCTCTCTCTCTCTCCCTCTGTCTCTCTCAGTCGGTTTCTCTCTGTATCTCAATTTATTTCCATTTTACTGATTTTGTCTAATTCCGTCTATCATTCCATTTTCCCTTCTTCTTCTTCTTCTTCCTCTCTTTCTTCCTCTTCTCCTCCTCCTCATCTTTCTCTTTGTCTCTGTTTTTTTTTTCTTTTTTACTATTTTTCTGAACTATTAACAGAGTAATTAGTTTCCAGAACCCTGATTTTGTTAAGAAGATAAACAATTATCACGATGCAATGTATTTGTTTTAACACACACACACACACACACCTTCATGTTAGTCGTCTCAGATTGACTTCCACACGCACACACAGACACCCGTATCAGAAGGTCATGAGTTCTAACCCCGGCGGTTACACGCGTCCTCCTCTCCTGCATCAGGACATTCGACTGTCTGTCTGTGTTTGAGACGACGCCTCCCTCCAGTCGTATTTATTTATTTATTTTTACGTTGGAGCTTTTAAATGAACGACAGCATTTTTTAAACGTTTAATTTATTCCTATTTTATTTTTTATTTTTTTTTATAGCACTATACATCAGGCGAGAAAACACGAGGTGTCTCAGCTCGACTATAAATCCTGCTGTCGTATCTGTCAATGTCAAGTGCAGTAAAGGTGTGTGTGTGTGTGTGTGTGTGTGTGTGTGTGTGTGAGGTTACTGTATCCTCAGCAGCACTTTAGGAAGACAAACTTTTCAGCGCGGCTGTCAGGGCTTTCTCTGCCGCCTTGTTTGACCGTTCATCTTCTTAATTGTGACGGAGAACTTCAGCATCATTAATTAAACATGCTTTCATTTAAAGGCGCTCGTAGGGAGTCTGTGTGTGTGTGTGTGTGTGTGTGTCTGTGTTAGAAGACTGCCTGAAAATGCATTATGTATTTACGTGATGGAGAACAGAAACATGACACTTGTTCTGCGTTTTAAACGATTCTGCATAAACACTCCGGCAATAAAGACAGAAACGTAACGATACAGAAACGAGGGACGACTTTTCATTTGGATTTTTTTACTCACTTGTGGAGTACTGGGGTGTTTTCCTGGACTAGGGGTGTAATGAGACGATTTAATGAATTACAACAACAATCATCAGTGATGATACAGGTCTTCTCCGATTTACAAACGTTTGAGTTACATATTTCCACAAATACGAACTGACCGCGATTCTACGAACATTCGTAGATGCGAACAATGTTCACGGAAGTATCTCACGTGTATTGTACAAAAATTAGACACTGCAGTGCACCAGATACCGATATTTACAATTCAATACAATATTTTCAGTGTGTAATGTATAAAATAAAAATAAATACAAAGTCTGGTATATTGTATGTGTGTATTGTCCCGCCATCTACTGGACAGGAATGGAAAAGGACAAAGAACAACAGTATGATGTATATTGTATTAGAGTTATAATACTATTCATATTATTATTATCATAATATAATCATACACCTCAGTGGAACCTCGGATTGCGAGTAACGCAGTTTGCGAGTGTTTCGCAAGACGAGCAAAGATTTGACTTGGAAAACGAACAAGTCTTGGTTTACGAGAATCAAGTATCATGTATCACGCATGTGCTTCTTGTTTTGACGCCGAGTGTCACGTGATCACAACTGAGCTCCCCTGCTGGGTCTTAGTGCTCGTCTCTTACTGGTATAATCAACATCCGTGCACATGTTTACTGTTTACTATAACACTGTGACCGTGTGTAAATCATTTTTTATTTTGTGTCTGTATGCGTGTGTGTACAGCGCGTGTGTAAAGCGAAAGTAAGTCTCATTAGAGAGGTTAAAGATCCATTTTCTCTCTCTGCCCAAGGCTCAGTCTGCTCTGTGTGTCTGTGTGCACGCGTATCATTGGACACACATACCCCTCCTACTTTCGCCTTCACACTCACACACACACACACACACACACACACACACAGTCTTTCACTCTGAGCTCTACACAGAAACACTGCTCTGTTGTGATTCTTTTCAAAGGTAAAGTTTAGGTTATTTTGTTTTATTTTGACTTTATAGCAGTGATTCCGTTAGTGTGTCGCTAACGTGTCATTAGAGAGATTTCTTGTTTATTTTTTAGATAAAACAGTCTTTGTGTTGTGTGTGCGTGTGCGTGTGCGTGTGGGTGTGTGTGTGTGTGTGTGAAAAGAGTGGAGGAAGGGTAACTGTGTAAGACGAAAAGGGGAAGAGGGGAGTATACTTTAGATTCTCACACACACACACACACACACACACACACACACACACACACACACACACACACACACACATGCACAGCGCCAGCGCGCACAAATGGAAACACTTATCTGTCCGGATTTATTTATTTAAAGTGCAGGTTAATTTGTTTTATTTTTACTTAATATTTTGTGTTAATAATTTTTATGTATTAATTTTTTTGGGCTGTGGAACGAATTATTTGTTTTAACATTATTTCTTATGGGAAAATTAAATTTGGTTTACAAGTGTTTTGAAATACGAGCTGCTTCCGGACCAAATTATGCTCGTAATCTGAGGTTCCCCTGTATAATGTATATCAATACATAGTCAACTCCCGAAATTGGCGCGGTTACATTGCTAGAGCACCATGAAAGCAAATTTTGGATGTGGTCAAAAAAAAAAAAAAAACCCTATTCTGTAAATGCCTGTTTTTCATAGTTTAAACCCTAAACATCCCCCCAAAACACTTTCATTTGATTTCAAATTCAGTTTAATACATCACACTTAACATTTTATTTTTAAAACTACAGAATGTAAAGGTGAAACTGTATACTGTACAGTTCTGTACTACTGTGTCTCCCGCAATGCTAGAATGTAAAATACGCTATAAGTTCCCCCAAACTCACGCGAGAGCATACGGTATCAGTACTGTAGAGTAAATACGCTTCTAATAATGCAGCATCCAAGGCGCGTTTTCCTCTACAGTTGCTTTGTGTTCTCTCTACAGTACAAAAACATTTATATTTATAGTATTATATTATATATGGAAATTTAGCAGAATTTACATGAATATTTATGTTACAAAAATAGTAAATTATATTGTTCTTAATAGTTTAGCGTTAAAACGCATGAAAAATTATATATAAGACCTGAAAAAAATTAAAACGCACAATCATTACTCGGGTTCTGAGGAAAAATCTGTGGACGACTGAGACGGAGAACTCGGAACCGCGACCTCGCCGGGGGTCGACTGTGTAACGTATAACAATAAATTTGGTATTAATATATTTAAACAAGTTTTGGCTGACTCTGTGTATGTATATATAAATTTAAATATTCGATCGAATCGACATGTGTGATATGCTGGAGTGTGGCTGAAATCTAAAAACAAACACACACACACACACACACACACACACACACACACACAGTTCATACTCACTCACATATGCATTCAGAGAGCGGGGAAATCATTTATCCATTAATAACGGTTAATGTGGTTCAGTTCAGCTAAACAGCTGCACACACACACACACACACACACACACACACACACACACACACACACACACACAGAAAGCAGCTGGCAGCATTATGGCCTAATTGATTGCCATGCCATTACCGAATCAAAATAAATAAAGTGCATGGCGTCGGTTTGGGGTAATTAAGCCACGGCGAAGGGAATTGTACGATTATCTGTATTTATTGTATTTACGTAATCCATTTACTCGTTCACTGGAGGATCTCTTTGGAAGACACAAATCATTATTTGCCTCATTAGAGTTCTTCTCCAGATGAGCATAGCCCTGCTGGATGTTTGGGCAGAAGAGCCACTCACACACACACACACACACACACACACACACTTCATGAAAAAAAACATAAACAAAAAAAAATCTCCACAACCCTGAACTGGCACGCTGGCATCGGACACGTCGCTTATTCTAAGTAAAAAAAAAAAAAGAAAAACAGGTTTACGCCAAACTCTGATGAACAACTCGGTGTCTCTGGCGGTTTAATAAACGAGGCGGCGTGCCGTAATGCGTTTCCCCGAGATTTATATAAATGAAATGAAATGAAATTAAGAGTAACTGATGAAGCAGGATGTTCGCTCTCTGGAGAAATCCGAACCCTGACGCTGAACTCCTGACCTGCCGAGCTCTCCCCTTAATCGATGCTCCGAGAACGTGACCTGCCGCGCTCTCTCTCTCTCTCTCTCTCTCTCTGTGTATTGACTGCAAAGGTAAATCTAATTGGATTTATTTAGTAATTCTTTTAATTGTATGTTGTTTTTTTCATAGACTAAGCTACATTTGTTTAGAACATAGTCGAGCAGGTCATGTGATGTGATGTGATACACACACATATCGAGTGCTGATTGTTTCTGAGCTTGTTGTGTCATAAAGCGAAGGTTTTCCTTTGTTACTATCAGAGGTGCGTGTGTGTGTGTGTGTGTGTGTGTGTGTGTGTGTGTGTGTGTGTGTGTGTGTTTTAATCCGTAAAGAACGATAGAGACATCTTGTGGGAGATGGAAACAGAGCAGCACTTTCATACACGCCTGATATTTTTTGAGTTGCACTCGTGATCATGTGACCAGGTGATCATGTGACCAGGTGATCATGTGACTGAGAGTCGTCTTTGTGTATTAATCTTCGTTCTCACTTTATCACCTTGTCTGAGTCGACTAGCGAATTCTCTTCACTTGTGTTTTATACTTTAAGGACGATCGTTAGTTGTCGGTGTAGTTGGTTCCATGGTTCAAGTCCTGCCCTGGGTTTGTGTGCATGCACGTGTGTGTGTGTGTGTGTGTGTGTGTGTGTGTGTGCATATTCTCCACATAGACATGCCTATTAGGTTCATTGGTGTTTCCAAATTGCCCAGTGTGTGGACTGTGTGTGTGTGTGGGGGGGGGGGGGGCTTCAGCACCCCTGTACAGAATGAATAAATGTTAAATCTACATATTTGTATTTGAACTGAAATAATGTCGCAGTTCCTCTATAATCCTGCAGGTGGTGCTCTGCATAACTATTCACACAGCAGCACGTGTAGTAAGTTTGTATAGAATTGTTTCAAGTAGCCACTTCAAAGCTGACACTTTGCATCTATAACCAGTAGCCTGTGCCGCTAACTTCATGGTCATGTGACCAGAATCACACTCTGCCTTATACTGATCAAACGACAACAACAGACACGACCTAATGGTGACTAATGTACGTAACAATGTGCAAAATGTTTTTACGGGGGAAAAAGAAAAAAAAAGAAAAACAACAACAAAGTAAACAAAATCAGAACACAGACCCAAACAGCTGAACAGTAATTTTGAAGTATTTCATGTTCGTCATTGTTGCCGAGCAACAAAAAACAAATGTGGTGAATTTTTATCAAAAGTGAACAAGCGACTGTTGATACGTTTTTATTTTATTGTTTTCTCGCCGTCATGCGCAACGTCTCCGATTTTGTTACTGGATCATTAACACTAGTGTGTGCTGTATTCAAGACAGAATTCACTATTATTACTCTTAATCAGCGCCCCCTACTGGGAACGTTTACAACTGCAGAAACTGATTAAAAAATAAAATAAAAATTGAACTGTAGTTCTAAAATATACAGTATATATAGGCAGACAGATATCGGAAAGTGCATTTTTGTTAAAATTATTTCATTTCTACAACAGAAGATTACTGGCTTATGTATTTATTTAGCTTATTCATAAATAATGTCGTACGTTAATGCTTTTCAACTGAAGAACTATCCTTGTTTGTTCGTAATTATTTTTTTAAATGAGTTTGTTTTCTTAATTACTGTCACTGAGTTTAGAGATTAAATACACTCGTGTAGTAGTTTTTATTTATTGATTTTTTTTTTTAACGCAGCCCGACTCCGGTGGCGTCTCTGCGTCTGCGTGAAGTAATGGATGGTTCTGTAATAAAGATCAGTGGAGGAATATTCCGTATGAGTTTTTGATGAATGACGGAATAAAGTCGTCGTAATGTATTGCTGATGTGTGTGTGGCGAGTCGCTACGTTGGAGAAGAAAAACGAGCTCTGGCAGGAGGTGAGGGCAAATTATTTACCCAAGATTACAGCGTGAAGTGATGAAATGACGGTTTTATTATCTTCACTCCTGCCAGGATCGGTGTTCGAGCTGCGATTTGATCGCGGTGAAGAGCGATTATAATGAAGGCCGTGGATCAGCTCGCATCACTCACGCTGATGTTCCGGTCTCATATTAACGCCATTAAAGTCTCGCGTGTTGGCGTTTTCATCGAGGTTATACATGTATTCATCCATTTTGTATGAGCTTTTAAAACGTTCAGGTCTGATCTCATGAATTATGGTACGAGATACGAGGCTGTTCTTTACATATATTTACATAAAACTCGCCGACTTTCAGGGCTTAAAGGAACCTGCAGCCGATAAGTGAACACGAAGTCACTCTGAACCCAAACGTCTGCATCTTTTCTTTTGCACTCGAGCTTCGACGCTAATGTTAGAAAAGCTCACAGATGCTAAACCTGAATCTAAACCACTGATCATCGACCAGAGATAAATTATTAGTAATAAATACAATGATTTACGGTTAAAAACTCAAAAATTTTTGTTTATAGTAGTTTTGAAACAAGTTAGTTCCTGTTCTTTGCTTATGTTGTTATTTTGTCGTTATCTGAAAGTTAATCTCAGATAAAGTAAAGCTCACTAAGAAAAAAGCAGTGGATTTTTTTCCTTTTGTATTTATTTCCTTGAGGTGAAAATACCAACAAATGATGTAAAATCATCTATAGGATTCTTCCAAATGGCTGAGATGTTTTTAAACCTTTTGCCTGGTCGTGCAACAGCACAAAGGTTTTTGCAGCGTTAGAGACATTATATAGTTATACAATATTTCTCATGGTATGAAATTAAGCAATTAACTAGGCATCCTGTTTAAAGACACAGACTTAACTAAATGGTAGAGATAGCTCATTTATGTTAACTTCAAAAAGTAAGATGACTTAAATTGCGCTCTCTATTAACGGTTAATAAGACAAAAAAATTATAAAATGAATAAAATGCAATATATATATATATATATATATATATATATATATATATATATTAGGCCTGGTCGATAAAACGATAATGATATGTTTCGCGATAGACACGTGATCGATATCAATAAAAAAAATGTATTCGATATTTTTTATTCTCTGTCGGAAGAAAACAGAGGTCGCGAAGCTAGTTTGATTGCTGTCACGTGCACTCGCTCCGCGACCGGCTCTAGGACCCGGAAGTTGTACGGTCGCGATTCAGGAAGCATAAACGGAGACAAGATGGCGTTGACATTTGCACCCGCCCACATAAAATTGGGTAAAATTCGGCTGTGGCGGGTAATAACTTTAGTCTCACTAGCCACATTGGCGGGTAGTTTATTCTTTGGTATGACAGTTATGTTTACATCTGTAATATTACTTGCTTTTTGTGTGAGACAACCAGAGGAAAAGAAACGGTATTCTTCTTTTACTGCATTCAGTGCACACGACACATATAGTATACAGCGCGGTATTGCCCCCTGGTGGCCTGCCAGTGAATTAACATCAAACTCAAATATATTACAACAATATATTTTTGTTGTAGTTTTCTCTAAAGGCATCTGATATAAAAAACACATTTCACAATTTTATTACACTTTATTAAGCATTTCTTACATTTTCTTTTAATTTTGCACCTTAAATGTTAAGAGATAATTGTTAAGTGTTCATTGTGACTTTAGACTTATGTTTACATTTAAATTATTTTCCCATGGTTGTTGACATTTCTGTCTTAATAATTGAGGGGACTATGATCATAGGAAGGTTAAGTTTAAAATAAAAATGTTTAAATATAATATATTATTCTACTGGTCCTTATTTTAAATGGGTCATAAAAAATATCAATAATTATCGATATCGACCGATATGAAACACTGATATTGTGATACAGTTTTCAGTCATATCGCCCAGCCCTAATATATATATTAAAACAGTTTCTTACTGTATATTACCAAGAAAATTCTTGAACACATGGACTCATTCTGTAATAAAAAAAAACTTACTTGTTACTATAGAAACGACGACTGTATTCAAACAATTGAATGTAATTTTTCTCACATGTTGTGTTCTGTGCTGCTCTTTCGTTCCTCAGTGTTGAGTATTCGCGGCGCGCAGGACGAGGAGCCTCCTGATCCACAGCTCATGCGATTGGACAACATGCTGTTAGCAGAGGGCGTGTCCGGACCTGAAAAAGGGGGCGGGGCTTCGGCGGTCGCAGCAGCCGCCGCCGCGGCAGTGGGCGGAACCGGAAACGACAACTCGGTGGAGCATTCGGACTACAGAGCGAAACTGACGCAGATACGACAGATCTACCACACGGAGCTGGAGAAATACGAACAGGTCGGAAAAACAACAGTCAGAAAACAATAATAATAATAATAATAACACTGTTTTATTGCAAGCAACGATGAGCGGGCCCAAGCACCATGCGCATGTATGTGATAAGCACCCTGCATGTGTATGTGTGTGATATGAGTGTGTTCGTGCGTGTGTGTGTGTGAGTGTGAGTGTTAACATTTGTGATGTGTACGTGTGTACAATAGGCCTCAGAAGCTTGAAAATAAGCATCACACTATGATGTCACTGAACATGATGTCATTGAACGTGGTGTCACTGAATATAATACCACACAGAAAGTTTAGATCACATCGGCCCGGTTTGGTGGCGATCGTATAAATCGCCTAGGAGGAGTAGATCAAAAACCACTAAACGATCCAAAATAACTCCTCCTGGTGAGTTGAGTTGAGCCCAGGACAAGCAGCCACGCGACTCTCAGGCATCCTAATGGCAGCAGATTCCAACAGGTTTTGAGCAGATTAAAGAGCCACAAAAGGGTGGGAAAAAAATCCTTAGGAAAACAAGAGAGTCCTGCGCACCCTATAGTACTTGGGCCCTAATAATAATAATAATAATAAAAATGTTTATACGGATATTATTATTATTATTACAGTCTCGTGCTGTTACTTTTCTTTTAATGAACACAAACAAGTGTCATTCTGCGTTTTTTCCCCGTATGAGAACAGAAGATAAACGAATAAACGTAAAAATCTATTGACAAATTGATGTTGGCTGTAAGCCCCACCCCTTTTCCTCTGTCTCACATTCAGTCTTTCCTCTCAACTCTCTAATTTTGCCACATATAAATTGTGCCCTCTTCACTGTAAACACCTTAAACCAAAATAATCATAAATTGTTAAAGACGCTGTTTGACTTCGCTAACATTAAACATTGAACATGTTACGACGCTGTGAAATTAAATGTAATTAAAGAGAACGCTGGCTGTCATGCCTGGATCAGACGCGATGAGGAGGAGATCCTCGAGGGAACACCTCAGCCGTGTGGAAACGCTTCACCATGTCTTTAAGGGATATTAAACAAGGGATCGTTAAGGGACTGTACTTTTTTTGTGTGTGTGTGTTTAGGCGTGTAACGAGTTTACCACGCACGTGATGAACCTGTTGAGAGAACAGTCTCGCACTCGTCCCATTTCACCCAAAGAGATCGAGCGCATGGTCGGCATCATCCACCGCAAGTTCAGCTCCATACAGATGCAGCTCAAACAGAGCACGTGCGAAGCCGTCATGATCCTGCGCTCACGCTTCCTCGACGCCAGGTGAGTCCGTCACGTTAACGCACACGCGCGCTCACACACACACACACACACACACACAGACACGTTAATATGGTCCTCAAACGGAATCCTCTTTCACAGACGGAAGAGGCGGAACTTCAACAAGCAGGCCACGGAGATCCTGAACGAGTACTTTTACTCGCACCTCAGTAACCCGTATCCCAGTGAGGAGGCGAAAGAGGAACTGGCCAAGAAGTGTTCCATCACCGTCTCCCAGGTCTGACCCTTACCTCATACATCTCCTCATCACTAGGGTTCGGTAATCACTGGGGAGCGAGTGATACGACATTATCACCATGTGACAATATCACCGTACGATATTATGACCATACGACTTTATCACTTTATCACGATTCCGTAAAACCTTGTTAGGATTCCAAACAAAGTAATAGCAAAAATTAATAGCAAATAATTTGCTCATACCATACAGGATGTTGTGCTGTGTGAACAGTTTAGAGCACCACCTGTAGGTTTACAGAGGAACAGCAACGTTTTACCACGATTCATGAATCACGACACAAAATAATCACAATACATCACACACCACAGTGTGCTGTAATCACAGATAAAGGAGACTGAATGAAAGGTGCCACATGCAGAGTATTTTTGTTCTAGCTCCCCGACTCTAGTTTCCATATGCACGCCTGAATTTAGTTAATTTGCGCTGCCAACTTCTATTAACACATATCGCCCCCTAATGGATATGTTTTAATCTGCAGTCACAAACAATACATACAAGAAATGTAAATATTGAGGATTGAGAGAAATGTTGTTCAAGGAAAAGGCTTTTGATGTGTAAAATGTTCGGTGCTGCTCAGGTGTCGAATTGGTTCGGGAACAAACGGATCAGATACAAGAAAAACATCGGGAAATTCCAGGAGGAAGCGAACATGTACGCCGCCAGAACAGCCGTTAACGCGGCCAGCGCTTCTGCTCAGGGCAGCCAGGCGAACTCGCCCTCCACGCCCAACTCGGCCGGTGAGTCTCCGCCCCTTTATTACTCCTACAGATTACAGGTCAGTGTGTTTCATAACCAGCTAACCGCATGCGGTATTTCACAAAGAGTTAGAAATGGCTGAATCTCAGCGTTGAACCTTCTGTCGCATGTGCTTGCAGTGCATTATGGGTAATACTCATGAGTGCTCAGCTCACACCTCGGGATTGATTATTTTCCTAATTTAAGCACAACACTAAAGTGTTTAATTCCTCGTATACCAATAGGTGTATTTATTAAAGAACACATTGTGCAGCAACATGGACGACCTGTGATGGCGCTATAGCACTACCTCTTGTTGTAGAACAGCATTACCGCTCGTTTTTTTTTGTGGTTATTTTTTTAAGTAATTTGCGGATTAATTAAATCTCTAGTTTTATCTTCAGTCCGTACATTACTCTTTCAGATTTTTCTTTACAAACTCATCATCATTAACGCCGGACTTATAAATCTCCTCGTATCCGCGTTAGCGCTTGTGTTAGCCTGTGTGTTTTAACGGTAGCAAACATCGCTTCAGGTAAATGGCTTGCTGTGTCCGGTGTGACCTTTTGTTCGTCATTACAGCCCTGAAAGTGATTAGCGAGTCGCGCGCATTCGATTAGCGCTCTGTGCCTTTTTGTGGACAAATTAAGTTAAAGTCCCGGTCCCTTAAACATCTAGGGATTCGTCCTCCATTAAAGCACAAATAGCGCTCCTTGATTCCTAGCGTGACTCGATTAGCGCTTCCTAAATGACTGAAACACACACATCCATCACTCTGGCGCGAGTTTTTTTTTTTTAGGATGTAATGCTTTTGGATGCTAGGCTAATACACACACGCTGGAGAGGAAAAATCACATGCACAAACAAGAGATTTTAATTGATTTAACTGTTACACACACACACACACACACACACATACACTCACACACTGTACTGTATATTTCCTACGATAATAGATCCAAACTAGCATCAACGTCGCTGTGCTAACATCTGCCTGAAATCTGTTTTTAAGTGTTTTTTTTTTTTTTTTAAACAAAATTTCTTATTAAATCATTTTATTAATTTGTTTGTTTTGCACTAGCAGGTGTTACTCGCTCTTACTGTGTGTATAACTAGCGTCTACGGTTATGCAGTGCTACTGTTACTAGCATTTTATTGTATTACATTTTTATATAATAAATTAATTAAATTATGTTTACTCTTCAGTGAGCTTTATTCAGTAAATGCTGATTGTTTTATTTTATATTCATCACGACGTCGCCTCACAGAAGACATCAACGCTTTTTCCAAATAAAACAATTAAATTGATTACGTTAGAAACATTCTACAATTTGCATAATTTTTTTAGGTACTTTAATTATAAAATTATATTGTAATGAAATTATAGTTCGTATTACATTCCTAGAATCCGACATTTTAAAATAAAATGTTGAAAAATCTTTGAATTTAAGTGAACTTTTGATATTAAAAAAAATAATAATAAAGTTTAGATTTTATTTAGTTTTTATTAATTTTTATTGCATGTAATATGTAATTTGTTATTATTTTATTTAACTAGAAGTATATTTAGAGTTTTGTGTAGAGTTTTCTTTGTTGTTTGTTTGCTTTGTGTTTTTAGATTATTTGTTATACATAGCGGTGGTTCTGTACCTGTATAAATATTATTTTAAATATATGTACTAATTTTTTGTAATAACTTTTTTCACTTAATTTTTTTTATATAATGTATAAATCACCTTATTTATGTTTTTCTGTCCTTTTTCACATTAGACTCGCATCGTGTGTATAGAGCTTGTTTTTTTTCTTCACTTTTCCCCAATATATATATATATTTTTTTACTTTCTTTCGACTTGATTGATTGATTGATTTAAAAATAATGAAGTGTATTTGTTTGTTAGTTTTCTTTTATGAGTTGCAGTGCATATATTGAACTTTTTTATTAATTTTATTTTATTGTTTTATTTGCTTTAACCTTTATAGAGTGCTGCCTGTATGGATTTTATTTAATTCTTATTATTATTCTTATTATTAATTATTTATATTTTTGTGTTAAATTTTTTGAGTGGCGGAGTAAACACCACTTTTTCTGTTTTTTCTATCTGTGAGTGACTGTTCATGTATAAACAGTACAATATATTTTATATTATATTTAAATTTATTTACTTTATGTGAAAATTGCTAAAGGTGTGTGTGTGTGTGTGTTCAGATGAAGCAGTGCTGAATATTAAATATTAATTCATTAAAGTGTTTATTTAGTGCTGTATAACATGACTGTCTCTCTCTGTCTCTCTCTCTCTGTCTCTCTCTGTCTCTCTCTCTCTGTCTCTCTCTGTCTCTCTCTCTGTCTCTCTCTGTCTCTCTCTCTGTCTCTCTCTCTGTCTCTCTCTGTCTCTCTCTCTGTCTCTCTCTGTCTCTCTCTGTCTCCGCGGCGCTCAGTCTCGAGCGACCTCCGGTTGTTTTATTTTTATTATTATTAAACTAAACTCGGCAGATTTCTGCGCTGCGTGTGTGTGTGTGTGTGTGTGCGTGTAATTTATTGCCTGTTATCAGTAACACGGTGCTGTGACCTGTCTCACCCCCTCCCTCTCTGCAGCTGCTGCATGATGAGCACGACGCCTCTCTGTCTCACCTGTCTCCCCCTCTCTGTTTCTCTCTCTCTCTCTCTCTCCGTCTGTTTCTCTCTCAGGTTCTGCTGCGTCTTTTAACATGTCTCACTCCGGCGATTTGTTCATGAGCGTTCAGTCTCTGAATGGGGACTCGTACCCGGCGCCGCAGGTGGGCGCTAACATACAGTCACAGGTAGGGTGTGCACGCTAGGGCGCCAAAATTTTACCCACCATTCCGGCTGATTTGAATCGAAAATTTTAATCGGGATTGTTTATCCGCTGATCTGATTTGATTTGATTGACACTTTATCAATCATTTAAATTTATTACTAATAAAGACAAACTAATCTCTGTGTGTTGTGTGATTTCCTAATGAATTTTATCCACACAAATCACTTCCTGTGAGTGATTAGCGCCCCCTACAGTGTGTTTGGTTTTTGTGCTGTTCTTTTTTTCTTTTTTTTTTGTGATTGTGCATGCACTTCTTTTAGTCTATTAATGAGTTTATTTTGTTTATTAATGTCTGAAATGTGGAACTATCATCACTTTATGACTCAGATTTTAAAATATAAAACAATAAAGGATATTTATAAGTATTTACACAGTATTGATCAGCTTTCTTTCGTGAAATTCCTGGATTGTCCAAAATAATAATAAATAGCCTAAAGTTACTTCACATTATATTAAGTACAGCTAGTCTTTTTTTTTTGCACAATGTTTTTAGATTAAATTTGTTTAAATCTGAAGCTTAAATGAATCGGTGGAGCTTAAATATAAAAACACCTGAGCAAAATGTCAGAAATTAAAAATAAATAAATAAGTCAATAAAATGTATCTGTTTGTTACCATGACGATCTTTTTTCCTGAAAGGCTTGTTTCATTTATGTAACTTGATAAGGAAGGAGTCTCCAGTTTCAGCACTGTGGAGCAGCTTTGTGTTTCCAGCGACTGTGAAGTGAGCGAGCGAGAAACGAAAAGGGATATAAAATATTACGTTCTTAGTAAATATTCATTTAAATTATATTTTTTAAAAATGGTTGTGAAGAGGAATAAAGAACTCGTTTACGAGTGATGTTTTAAGAAAATAAGACCACACACACACACACACACACACACACACACACACACACACACACACACAGAGTATTTATGAGTTAACTATTTCAGGAAAACAACAGCAGTAATAATAATAATAATATTGTTAATAAAAGATTATATTATGGAAATTTTTATTAACTATTCTATGAACTATATTATCAGAATAAACAAAAAAAATGTATAAGAAAATTTAAATAATGCTAAATTAAGAATTAATTCACAGATTAATTCAACAACACTTATATAAACAATATTGATTTTTATAAAATTTACTCCGGCTCCTGTCCCGTCCCTCGGCTCTCCTCACGTGCACCCATGTGCTTCACATCCTCAGCGGCGGTCGTTACGTCTGTCTGCTTCATACACACGGGGCGTTAATCTCTGCACTCGGCCCCGCTGAGCTCAACGCCGCCGCCGCCGCCCCGCGCAGCTCCTCGTCCTTCGGCGTCACGCCAGTTATTTATTTCCCCGCAGCACTCCATAACGTCCCGCAGACATCATATCGACTTCTTCCAGATAAATGGAGCGGAGCGAGAGAAACGACTCTCTGCTCAGCGTCCACGTCTCCGCCAGCTCGACCTTGACCTCGACCTTCACGCTGCCGATCCCCAGCGTGATTCACCGCTTCAGCAGAAACACGCAGCGCCTTCCACGTGCACTTTTTTGTTTAGAGGAATCTCTAGCTTTATGTTGATGTGACCTTTAATCCGTTGATTAAAAAAAAAAACAACAGGTTTAGCTTTTATTAATTTATAGTTACACTAGCGTTAGCACGCGACACTGTCACTTATATCCACTTCAGCGCTGTTATTTCAGACAAAGTGAAAATATGAACTAATCCCAGTCAAAATATTCACTTTATCTTTTCTAATTAATATCTATTGGTGCAGGTGTTTGTTTACATTGAGACAGTAGCGCATTAGTAGATTATTATACAGTAGATTATTAAATCCAGCACATAACTGTTCATAACATCACTTTTACTCCACATTTAGATTTAAACTGATGCTGCAGATTAAACTACAGACAGAAGATCTAAGGACTGCAGGAGGTTCAGGAAATTACAGACAGACAGGTTTGAGTGATGCTGAGACAGAGTCTGGCTGGACAGACAGACAGACAGACCGAACCTTTTCTGGACTTGTTTCTGGTCCTCTAATGTATGAAATGTAAAGATATCATTGAAAGACCGAGTTCTGACCAACATACAGACAATTGTTACATCAATACTTTATTTTATTTAAATAGATGATATCGTCATGTTGCCAGATGCTCTTTTTTCACCTCTTTTGAGGAAATTGTAGAAGAAAAAAAACAAAAACAACACGGACATGAAAATGTGTAAAAGCTCCTCTGTGCCGCTCTGACACTGGAGACTCCTTCCATAAACATTGATTAAATAAACGTCTCGTTATAGATTTGCAACTCGATGCAGTTGCCATAGAAACGTCATAACGACATGCGTTAATATTGATGCTTCTACTTCAGAGCTGCTGGTAGAGAAAACTAATCAACAGTGCACACTGAATTTATTTTGAAGTGTGTATACACACACACACACACACACACACACTTACTGTGTACTCAGACGCACTTCACACCCGACCTCGGAAAGAAATGAGCAGCAGGTAGAATTCCTGTTAGACGAGTTGTTTTGGGGTTTGTTGGTAAATCTGTTCAAAACCGCGTGTGTGTGTGTGTGTGTGTGTGTGTGTGTGTGTCACATGTTGGCGTCTCACTGCTCTGGATGGCCTTTCTGATTCCCAGCAGCCTGTGTGATATCTACCTGACCTTCTCATTCACAGCTTCACAGGTCTTTTGGGTGTGTGTGTGTGTGTGTGTGTGCGCGCCAGGTGTGACATCTGACCTGGTCTTTGTCTGTGTGTGTGTGTGTGTGTGTGTGTGTGTTTCAGGTGGATACACTTCGCCATGTTATCAGTCAGGCAGGAGGATACACTGACGCTCTCGCTGCAACTCAGCTCTACAGTCCACAGGGCATCAACGTAAGACACGCACACACACACACACACACACACACACACACACGCTGTGTAGGGAGGATGAAGTGTGTGAAATGTGCCCTGACGGTGTGTGTTTGAGCGCCCGTAATCGATCAGACAGTGTAACGTGAGCGCTGAGAACAGATTCGAGACAGCCGTCGACACGCATTGGTCATATCACACGTCTCACACACACACACACACACACACACACACGGAGGCACAGCTGTGACCCTCATTATAATCAACACACTGGCTGTTCTGCTGCAGAGTGTTAAAGCCGGTTACACAACAAATAATATATTGTTTAAAGACATTTCCGTAATCACACACCGTTAGAAAACGCTCACGTTTAGTGTAAATAAAAATAATAATAATAATAAAAAAAACAAAAACATGTCGCCTCTCACACGATCTAAGTGGACTCACCCGGTGTGATCTAACTGCAGGACTACAAACAATCAGGAAAGTAGAACTGGGCTTAATATTAAATCAGACATCAGATTTAGTCACAGAAGTATGTGCACCCTTAAACTAATGATTTGATATTTTGGCACCTCACAGTCTCGAGTCTCTCCGCGTGTCAGGTCGAGACTGGGCACAGTATTCCAGATCTGTCAGACTGTGAGGACATCTCAGTGTGTTTACGCTCCTCAGGTCTGACCTCCGTGTCTGGGGCTCCTGAAAAGTGAAAAATATTTACATCTAGCATAACGTGACTAGCAGACTGCTGAATGTTTTGCTCAAACATAGACTGAATCAGGATTCACTCCACCTGGAGAAAAGCTCCAGTTCTGGCTAAAGAAACACAGGCATGGAGCATGACCAACACCTCCACCATCAACACCTCCATTAACACCAACACCTCCACCATCAACACCTCCATTAACACCAATACCTCCACCATCAACACCTCCATTAACACCAACACCTCCACCATCAACACCTCCATTAACACCAACACCTCCACCATCAACACCTCCATTAACACCAACACCTCCACCATCAACACCTCCATTAACACCAACACCTCCACCATCAACACATCCATTAACACCAACACCTCCATCACCAACACCTCCACCATCAACACCTCCATTAACACCAACACCTCCACCATCAACACCTCCATTAACACCAACACCTCCACCATTAACACCTCCGTTAACACCAACACCTCCACCATCAACACCTCCATTAACACCAACAACACCTCCATTAACACCAACACCTCCACCATCAACACCTCCATTAACACCAACACCTCCACCATCAACACCTCCATTAACACCAACACCTCCACCATCAACACCTCCATTAACACCAACACCTCCACCATCAACACCTCCATTAACACCAACACCTCCACCACCAACACCTCCATTAACACCAACACCTCCACCATCAACACATACAAAACCAACACCAGCACCAACAACGCCTCCACCATGAACACCTCCACCATCAACATCACCACCAACACCACCATTAACACCATCATCACCACATCCAAAACCAACACCTCCATCATTAACACCACCATCATCACCACCACATCCAAAACCACACCATCATGACCACATCCAAAACCACCACCACCTCCACAATCACCACCATTAACACCATCAACAACCTCACTACCAACACCACCACCACATCCAAAACCAACACCATGAACACCTGCACCATCAACATCACCACCAACACCACCATTGACACCATCATGACCACATCCAAAACCAACACCTCCACCACCATTAACACCATAACTACCATCATCACCACCTCCACAATCACCACCATTAACACCATCAACAACCATTAACACTCACCACAAGCATCACCTCCACCATCAACACCAACACTATCACCACCACATCCAAAACCAACGCCTCCACCATGAACACCTCCACCATCAACACACTCCACATTGTGTGGTCACATCAGTAATCAGTCCACGTCCGATGTTCCTGCAGCTCCTCTAACGGTCCCTTTCCCTTTTTGATTTGTGTTTTTGTACATTTTCGAGAGATGTTCTGATCTTGGTGATGTCACTCTGGAGCTCCACTTTCTCCACTTCTCCTTGATGATGTCCTTCACAGTGTTCCTCGGTCCAGATAATGTTTCAGAGAGACTGTTTTCCACTCGTCTTGTGATCAGTACGTTTCCACAGTGAGATGCTCTGAAAGCTCTTTGTGGCTTCCGCAGACAGATAAACAAAGAACCTGAGAAGAAAACCTCTGCAGAAACAGCTGGTCTTTATTTGGTGGTTAATCAGAATCATTTCATGGATGCCAGCTGTGCGATAATTGCTTTCGAACACAAGCTTGAATCTGAACACATGCAGAGTCAGAAACGCCACCGTGTTACTGTAACTTACTCATCTTTCATTGTTTGTTTTTTATTTTTGATTATTTAATTCTCATACTCTGTAATTTATAATTTTATAGATCTATCTGTCTGCATTTTAGCACCTCCAATTTTGTTATATTTTTACAATAATTAATGCTAAAAGAAAAAAAAATTAATAAATTAAAAAGTAAATATTAATATATAAAACAAAAAAAAAAACAAAAAAATTTCAGGATATAATATATATTTTAAAGCTTTATTGAAAGATAAAAAAAATCAATAGTGATGATGATAATAATAATATGAAGTGTGATTCCTAATTAAAATAATAATAGAAAAATATAATAATAATAATAAGTCTTTAGTCTGTAGCAGCTTAATAAATATCACATGAATGATACATTTACAATTTAATTTTAAACTAATCTAAATCACACAATGCAGTTTAAAAATTATTATTATTTATAAAGTTTAGCAGAATTCTGGTTTGATCCTTATGAGGAAAAGAAACGTTAAAAAGTGGAAATCTTTATAGCAGCTTAATAAACCTCACAGTAAATATAAGTCAGTCCAATAAATAAAAAAATCTAAATGATTAGTTAAAATACTAAAGTAATCTCACGAGGCAGTTTTAATAATAAAGTGCCGTTACACTGTAATCCTCGGAGCGTTACAGACTCGGCATCTCAGCATGAAATAAATTCCTTTCAGTCTTTTTTTTCCTCCTGTATTATTTCCTCAGATCACTTATTCCACGTCTCTCGGCTAATGACGGCCTTCCGTACCGAGCGTTTACGCTCTGCAGCGCTCTTTCTTCCTCTTTTTTTCCCTCCTCCGGACCCCCCTCTGTAATTACGGCTTTAAAACACATCGATTGTCACCAAAGCTGAAGAACTAAAAGGGTTTTTTTGATTACACACTGCCTACGACTGAAATAACAGGTTTGTAAAATAAGAGGCTGCCAAGGCTCGTTTTAAAGGCTTTGTTTTGTGTGAGTTTTTTTTTTTTTTTTTTTTTTTTTTTTTTTTACGCCATTTCTGAACCGGGTTATTAATGCCCTGAGCGCTCTTTAGGCAGCCGGGGAGTGTGAAACGGCCTTCTTTTATTTTAGCTCCTCATTACACTGCTGCTCCTGTAGCCTTTAGCGCACGTGATCGCTTGGATCGTTCATCGTTTGTCTGGAGGATAAAAAAGAAAAAGACAGGAAGAAAGAACCCTGAAAAGAGACTCGTCCTGTTGTTCATTCAATGTCACGTTCTGTTAATCGTTTCACTTCCTCTGATGTGTGTGTGTGTGTGTGTGTGTGTGTGTGTGTGTGTGTGTGCGTGTGATCATACACCCTGAGGAACAATGGTACAATTATGTTAAACAATATGAAAATAAATATGACTCAAACATGATGCTGAAAAAATAGAATTACACTGCAAATTAAACTTGTACACAAAAAGATAAAATTAAGGCAACGATTATGCAATAAAATACAACGGAATTAAAATTTTATAAAATTTAGGCCACTATTACTCCGTAACAACATTTACAAAATTGTAAACATTTACAACATTTACAAAAAATGTGTGAGAAAATTACAACATGACCAGTTAAAATAATCCAGAAATAATAGATTGTTTATGAACAGGCTTGTTAAATACTTTATTTTGTTCCAGTGAGTTCCACAAGCTCTTACAGTTAATAACAAATTGAATTAGTGTGACATCACACACACACACACACACACACACACACACCTGCACAAGACTAAACTGTTCTGTTGCTTCTTGAATCATTGTAAAGTTTTAAAATGTGAAGACGACCGAACGAGTCAGGATACGTTTACCGTCGCCCGGAGAGACGCAGTCGTGTACATCTGTTACTCCCAGGAACGTGAACATTTTAACACGTCTTGGTGAAAACCAGCAGAACAAAGAGTGGAGGTGGTGTGGGTGTCCGTCCCAGGAGAGACTGTGAGAGACAGAGAGAGAGGAGAACACATTAATATCACAGTGGTGTGAAACTATTTGCCCCCTTCCTGATTTCTTATTCTTTTGCATGTTTGTCACACTTAAATGTTTCTGCTCATCAAAAACCGTTAACTATTAGTCAAAGATAACATAATTGAACACAAAATGCAGTTTTTAAATGAAGGTTTACGTTATTAAGGGAGAAAAAAAACTCCAAATCTACATGGCCCTGTGTGAAAAAGTGATTGCCCCCCTTGTTAAAAAAAAACTTTCTGTAGTCACCCCCAGGCCTGATTACTGCCACACCTGTTTCAATCAAGAAATCACTTAAATAGGAGCTACCTGACACAGAGAAGTAGACCAAAAGCACCTCAAAAGCTAGACATCATGCCAAGATCCAAAGAAATTCAGGAACAAATGAGAACAAAAGTAATTGAGATCTATCAGTCTGGTAAAGGTTATAAAGCCATTTCTAAAGCTTTGGGACTCCAGCGAACCACAGTGAGAGCCATTATCCACAAATGGCAAAAACATGGAACAGTGGTGAACCTTCCCAGGAGTGGCCGGCCGACCAAAATTACCCCAAGAACGCAGAGACGACTCATCCGAGAGGCCACAAAAGACCCCAGGACAACATCTAAAGAACTGCAGGCCTCACTTGCCTCAATTAAGGTCAGTGTTCACGACTCCACCATAAGAAAGAGACTGGGCAAAAACGGCCTGCATGGCAGATTTCCAAGGCACAAACCACTTTTAAGCAAAAAGAACATTAAGGCTCGTCTCAATTTTGCTAAAAAACATCTCAATGATTGCCAAGACTTTTGGGAAAATCCCTTGTGGACCGACGAGACAAAAGTTGAACTTTTTGGAAGGTGCGTGTCCCGTTACATCTGGCGTAAAAGTAACACAGCATTTCAGAAAAAGAACATCATACCAACAGTAAAATATGGTGGTGGTAGTGTGATGGTCTGGGGTTGTTTTGCTGCTTCAGGACCTGGAAGGCTTGCTGTGATAGATGGAACCCTGAATTCTACTGTCTACCAAAAAATCCTGAAGGAGAATGTCCGGCCATCTGTTCGTCAACTCAAGCTGAAGCGATCTTGGGTGCTGCAGCAGGACAACGACCCAAAACACACCAGCAAATCCACCTCTGAATGGCTGAAGAAAAACAAAATGAAGACTTTGGAGTGGCCTAGTCAAAGTCCTGACCTGAATCCTATTGAGATGTTGTGGCATGACCTTAAAAAGGCGGTTCATGCTAGAAAACCCTCAAATAAAGCTGAATTACAATAATTCTGCAAAGATGAGTGGGCCAAAATTCCTCCAGAGCGCTGTAAAAGACTCGTTGCAAGTTATCGCAAACGCTTGATTGCAGTTATTGCTGCTAAGGGTGGCCCAACCAGTTATTAGGTTCAGGGGGCAATTACTTTTTCACACAGGGCCATGTAGGTTTGGATTTTTTTTCTCCCTAAATAATAAAACCCCTCATTTAAAAACTGCATTTTGTGTTTACTTGTGTTATCTTTGACTAATAGTTAAATGTGTTTGATGATCAGAAACATTTTGTGTGACAAACATGCAAAAGAATAAGAAATCAGGAGGGGGGCAAATAGTTTTTCACACCACTGTCAGGTCCATGATGAAGACATGAACAACGCTAGCAATCGTCTTGAATTCATTCATCTACATTACATAAATCAGTTTCATCAAGTTCTCATCATGACATCATGACTTTTCTGTTGCACAAAAATAAAACCCAAATCCAGATGTATAACATGAGACTGCTGTAACGGTTACACGTGTCATCACGTTAGTATCATCATGTCCTGAGTGTGAAAAACACGTGACTAAAAACAAGAGAAGATCTTTCCTCATTTCATGAAGATATTAGCACTGAGCTAGCTCGCTAAAGCTAAGCACTAAGCTAGCGAGGACGCCACAGAGAACCCCTGAAACATCGCTGTATCTAAACTCTTTAACTAAACCGAACACCAAAGCTTTCACACCTGTGTCAGACTGCGATGATGTCATGAAGTTCGTGTCAAAATAGAAATACAAATAATCAGGGGGATCTCGGAACGGTTTGTACCAGGCTTCAGAGTCAAACTGTAAAAAGAATAAAATGCAAAAAGTTTCATGTATGACATTAAACAGAGGAAACACTTTATGCAGTTGTTGTCATGAACCAGCGTCTCGAATGTTAAACTTTGACTTCACTGTTTGAGAACAAAGATGGTGTGTGTGTTGTGAGTGAGAGCTTAGTGCCAGCTCAGGAGGTAGTGAGGAGGAAGAGGACGGCGGGGACGAGTGTGTGTAGGAAAATCCTTCCCGTTCCAGAAATAAGGCCAATTGTTATAATAAAACTAATTTACAAACATGTATTTTCTTTGCTTTTGTTCCCAACTTTTTTTTTGCTTTTCTATTTAATGCATATTTTCTTTTAAAAAAGGAAAGCCGGTTATCTAACACTCCTAACCGTTCTAGAACGCTACACAATTGTGCAGTTCGATAAACAATGCGAGTTTGTTTAGCGTATATAATCCAAGCCTTACTGTATAACAAGCTGTTCATACAGGAGGGTTTTATTGGTGGAAGGAGTCTCCAGTGTCAGTACGCAGTTCCTGACACACGAGTAGTGATGAGTTCCTGCTCTCGTGTTAGTCCTAATTCTCTTCTCCTTATTCTCTCTCTCTCTCGAAGTTAACGAGAGAAAACCTGGCGGCTCGCAAAAACCTACAGCTTTATCTCTGACACTGGAGACTCCTTCCTTAAAGATACGCAAGTCGGCGTCTCTGTGGAGAAAACTCAGAGGATTTTTCTGTTTAATGTGTTTATTATCTTTGTAATGTCTATAACTGGGTTGTTGTAGTAAGCATATTTCTCTGTGTGTGTGTGTGTGTGTGTGTGTGTGTGTGTGTGTGTGTTTTAGGCGAACGGAGTTTGGCAGGATGCACCGACTCCATCGTCTGTAACTTCACCTACAGAAGGACCAGGAAGTGTTCAGTCTGACACGTCTAACTAAAATTAACACACACACACACACACACACACACACACACACATGAAAACACACGACACAACAATACACTACACTCTACACACCATCACACCGTCTCTCTCTCTCTCTCTCTCTCTCTCTCTTTCTACTGCTGAACATTTGGAATAAAAACAGAAGAAAAAAACAAAGAAGAAAGAAAAAACCCGGTACTGATGTTTTTCACTCGTCTCTGAGACTCGCGTTGGATCCTGTAGTGAGCGAACTCATCGTCATCACCACCGAGCGACCCTTATTATTCTTCAACTTCTTTTAATTCTTTATTCTACCTCTGAGAGAGAAAAAAAAAACAGTTAATATGAAATGAAAAAGAGCAATCTTAGGTTTCTAAAAGAAGCTTTTTTTGTTTTTTTCCCCAGTTGTGTCCAAGTGCGAATAGATTTTCTTTATCGGTTCGTTGCGTCGTTCTGTTTCGCTTTTCATATCGCTTGCTTAAGAAAATAAATAAATAAAAAATCTGAATTGTTTTCCGTGTCGAAGGATAAATGTGAAGTAACAGATCTCTTTTTTTTATTTTTTACACACACACACACACATACACACACACATACGAGTGTCGTTATTTATATATTCCGCTTTAAGTTTACTTCATGTCCCCAAGAAAAGGATCAAATTGAGGTCTTTTATTTTTTTATTCTTTAATTTAATTAGTTTGTCGTCGTGCTTCGACACGTCAGCGCCGGTTGGTCGTCGACGTCGTCATCTGCGTGTTTATTCGCCGCCACGTGACTCAAAGTCTTTTTAATATCAACATAATGCTGTTTTATGCCGCGACCAACAACAAAATCATATTGGAACTGGAATAAAAACTCGCAGTCATGAATATTTAATAACCGTCTTCGGCTTCATCCAATCACAGAGCGGGAAGTCAGAACAGCAGAATGTAACTAAAACCATAAACAGATGAATTAATTAAAAAATTAAACCTTTAATGGAGAAAACTTTTTTTATTCCCTATTTTTTCTTGAGTTGCAGGAAACGCAATCAGCATTAAGGACTTGCGTAAGATTTTTATCCTACATGAGAAATCATTGCTGCGTGTTGCTATGGTAACGGAGGAAAGTTCAGGATCAGGTTTCTTAGTCGAACCGAAATGAACATGAAAAAGAGTCGTGTTTCGTAAAAATAAAAAAAAATCTGATATGAAGTCGGGGAAAGGTCAACTCGCCTAACATGCGAAGAAGGAGAACCAGGATCTGAAGTTCTGAACACAATCGTCACGTGACGCCACGTATCGTCTCCTTGTCCTGGTTTATCCGGTGCAGGCGGTCGATCTGTGACTGGACAACGTTACGTTTTTTAATTATAAATGGATTCAAAAAGTGACTTCATCAGATCCAGGCGAGGCGGCGAGCTTCACCAAGACCAAAACGTAACGCAGATCAGACTGGATGTTGGAAAACATTGATGTAGCTCTCGCACGTGATCCCGAACACCACGCCTCTTTTGTTTTCCTCCTGAACTCTTTTTGTTTGTTTGTTTGTTTCGGTTTAAGATGCCTTGCAGCCAGCTGAAATCTTTATGTCAACTTGAGGCAGAAACATTACATCATTATCCTTTGTGTGTGTGTGTGTGTGTGTGTGTGGTTCTTCCCGCTCTTTTTTATTTTAAACGCTGATTTTAACCGAATAACAACACAAATTTTCTTCATAAACACACACACACACACACTCGTTTGGGTTTAAAAAAATGTTTATTTTGTACAAAATTGCTAATCTAAGTATATAATGTAAAAACATTTAATTAAAAAAAACAATACTTTTATTAAATCTTGTTTTGTTTCCACGTACATGAACACACACTTCTGTGTTCTAGAGCCGTTTAATATCATTTCATTAATTTTAGTATTTTTACCGGGATTTTATTGTTTATTTGTTTTGGTAAAACATTAACTGATCCGCCGTAACATTAACACTTGGAAGCGACAGACACCAGAACACCCAGTGCACCACCGCGCCCGAGGCCCCTGACCCCGCCTCCAAACGCCCACAACCCAGAGCACCCAAAGTATCCACCGCAAACGTCCTGGTGTCAGACACCACAGCGCCCCGCCTCCCCCAGAGGCCCTGCAGAGCCACGCCCCCCAGGGGCCAGAGCCACCCCTGTGACAGTGGTTTTAATGCAAATGTATTTTAATGCTACGGCTGATCGGTGTGTGTTTACAGTTTATTCTAGCAGCTGTTATTAGTGCTGTGTGTTTAAGGTGACGTCCATAAGGTGACTGAGTTCACGTCGTTAAACACGTCTGCGATGTCCTTAAACCAAATCCGCCGCCTTTAAACTCTCAGTGTACATCATTCTCGCATCCTTGTGTTTGTTATCCGCGTCTCTCTTTCTCTTATGTAGTGTTAATGTACATTGTAAAGCTTAATAAGTGTGTGTGTGTGTGTGTGTGTGTGTGTGTGATTGTATCCTGACTCACCCTCAGCTAATGTCGCGTCTCTGCCTAATTGACACAAACATTATCGGAGGAAAAAATGAATTTTCGTTTGAGAAGGTACGGGCGTCGGTGACGTCTCGGGTAACGAGGTTTGTTTTTCTGTACATTGGATCAGAATCCAGTTAAAGGGGAAGTCATTACGGTAATGCGGTTAGGACTTTTAGTGTAAGAGATGATTTTTGCAGGTAAAACTCGGTTAAAGAGGACTTTTTGACCTCGACGAACTCGGGGTTAGTAAAATTCGATTTGTTACGAAATTCCTAACGTCTTTGCGTAGACTGTAATCGTATAACGATGTCGTATTAACGGCGTGTGGAGTGCTCGGGCTCAGAGAAAATAGACATTTTAAAAAACATACGTATTCCGCATTTAGCGCAGCATCAGTTAAAATAATGTCTAATAAAGTTATTAATATAAACGTGATTATTTCTATTTCTCTGCTTTTTATATATTTGCTTCATTTTATAATTATTTTTATTTACATTTTATTCATGCAGTACTGTATCTGTGTTTCGATGTTTAACACAACATTACGACTCCGCTAGTTTTCTGTCTCTTTAATAAGAAGTTGAGCGCCGACACGACTTCCTCTCAGAACTCAATAACGTACGGACGTCTCCCGAACAGCTCGAACAGCTGACGTCTCTCCTCTGAACACACTGTAGATATTTTCTGCTGAGACGGATTTCACCTCCTCGTCCGCTCACTGAACTTCGTCACGAATCGCGCAACACGTCCGAGTCCTTAAAAACACGTTTTTCTTTTCTTTCCTGTTTTCTTTTTTTTAATCACAAAAATGTTTGTGTCTAAATGAACTGTTCATCTTCAATAAATGTTGTATTAATCACAAAAAAAAGAGAAGCGAAGCGACTCGCTGGTGTCATTTATTTTCTGCTTGTGATCGAATCGAGACGATCTGATCGAAGGAGATGTTAAAATTATGTGTGAGAATCTGCTGAGATATTAAAAGCTTTTATAGATTCACTTCAAAGAATCATTAAACAAAATCATGTTCAAACACAGAGCGGTGTTCAGGGTGGCCACACGGGGGAGCTAAAGAGCCGCTGGAAAATTCAGTACATAGTAAATTTCCTTAAATAGTTTTTTTTTTATGAATAATATTATTTCGTCTGTATAATTTAAATAACTCAATTTAAAAAACTTAAAATTCAAATAAATAATAATAAACAATTTAAGAATGAAATACAGTTGAATGTGAAAATTTATGCACTAGATCCTCAAAAAAAAAAAACAAGAATTCATTTCTAAATTTAAAGAATAAAACTTAAGTTCTTTTTAATGCAAATGAATTAATTAATGCATTATTACCTTATATTAAATAAACTTTTCTTAAAATTCTAATGAACTCCTTAGGACTTAATTAGGACTTGTGACTCGGGTCAGGACCGGTGATTAGGACTATGAAATCCTGAGCGTAATAAATCCTCAGACTTGTCACAACTGGTGCTGAAACTGAGGATCTGAAGATGAAGCCGTCTGACGCCTACAAAACAGACGGATACAAAAAGAAAAAAAAAAGATCAAAGCACTTCCAGCTCGCAGCTCTGTCTGAAATGTCAGTGAGAGAAACAGCAGGCGAGAGTCGAGGCCGGATCAGGAAGATCAAGCAGAAGATCAAACCGACTGCGTGCAGGACTGAGAGGAAACATGACGGAGCTGCAGGAAGCTTCACCTGACACCTGAGGAGCGGTGTGTGTGTGTGACGCTCTGCTCTACTGTGTGTGTGTGTGTGACGTTCTGCTCTACTGTCTGTGATCTGCATTGAAGAGTCATCGGAAAGTAACCTCACACACAAACTGCAGCTAAAGAAAGTCAAACTAAACCTAGATAACAGAACTCTTTGTTGTGGGGGGGGGGGGGGGAGTAGATGTAGTCAAACACCAGCAGGTTCTGGAGGCTGAATGAAGGTTTTACAGTTTAATGGATGGATGAAGTGAAACCAATCAAAAATGCACCAGCAGCTTCATCAGGAAGCACAATCGGAAGCTTCTGGAACATCCCTCACACTCCCCTGATTAAAGAGAGACAGTTTCGGGAGCATCTCAGATCCAGAACCGCGACGTTACTCCAAAACATGTATTTCGATTTGTTTATGAATTTATTTAAGAGAATATTTTTTTCAGCTTCCTGCAAGAAGCTTTTCCAATCTGAGATATCTGAAAAAGGAGGTGTCTAGACTTTTGCACATGCACATTTTCTGTTATTTTATATAATAAATGTGAAATAGTTCCACATTAATGTTTTTTTTTTTTTTTAAAGATATAATTCTTTGCTTTAGAGCTTGTTTTTCCAAGACGTGGACAGGGGTGCACAAACTTTTGCATATAGCTGTAAATTATTTGAATTAATTAAACCTATTTAAATGATATTTAATAATAATTGGAAACATTTGATAAGTAAAACAATAACAAAACAAAGCAAAATAAAGTAGAAAATTTAAATAATTTTTAAAAAAAATATATAAAAACCCTTTTTTCTTGAAGATAAATATGCTTTATATTTTTTGTAAATAATAGTACAGTATATTCATATATTTATAATTAAAATAATTTTTCTTACATATTTTATGCAATCCATAAATTCAGAGGTTATTATTGGTTTAAAAATAATCTAACACCTTTAATTATTGAATTGAAATTAACCAGGCGGCGCGGTGGTGTAGTGGTTAGCACTGTCGCCTTGCACCTCCAGGGTCTGGGTTTGATTCCCCGGGCAGGCTCGATTCCCGTCTCTGTGTGCATGGAGTTTGCATGTTCTCCCCGTGCTTGGTGGGTTTCCTCCGGGTACTCCGGTTTCCTCCCACAGTCCAAAGATATGCAGATTAGGCTAATTGGCGTTCCTAAATTGCCCGTAGTGTGTGAGTGTGTGTACTGTATGTGTGTGTGTCCTGTGATGGATTGGCACCCTGTCCAGGGTGTACCCCGCCTAGTGCCCGAAGTCTCCTGGGATAGGCTCCAGGTCCCCCGCGACCCTGAACACAGGATTAATCGGTATAGAAAATGAATGAATGAAATTAACCTGAAATAAACAAACACATTTCTTGTTATCAGGTTAACCACCAGAGGGCGCTGTGGTTCTGTGGAACAGCTCTATGTGTGTGCAGAGGTGGAAAGAGTAATAAAATTTTGTACTCAAGTACAAGTACTGTTACTTCAGTGAAATTTTACTTAAGTACAAGTAAAGTTACAATTATAAAAATCTACTCAAGTAAAAGTAAAAAGTAGCTCATTAAAAAATTTACTCAGAGTAAAAGTTACAGAGTTACTTTTTTATTTTAATTTCTTTAACAGTGGGGGTGATTCTTTTGCTGAATTGTTTTGTCCTTGGGTGTTTCCATGTTCACTCTTATATTAACAGATTATTGTTTGTGTTTAAATGTTTGCTGTGGGCGTCGATTGTATATTGATCTGGCTCTGCTTTTTTTTTTTTTTAAATAAATAATAAAAAAAAAAAACACAGCGGGGGTGGGATGAGGCATTCTAGCATAGTTAAAAAAAGATGAGCAGATATAAATCTCAAACTAGTTGTTTTTAACTGAAGGAACACCTTATAAATAAAGCTGTTGTCTTTCTTGTGCTTGAAAATCAAAGTGGTCACTTAAATATGGTGTTACGTCCCAGTCTAGGGTCATACAGCAAAAGACTGGTTCGGGGTTCTATTTTAAACTGTATGGAAATGGTGGCATATGGCAGAAACAACTAGATCCAATCATTAACTGATGAAATAATGAGGTTTGTATATACAAACACACACACACACACACACACACACATATACACGCACAACAGGAGGAGGATCAGATTCAGGATGGACCCAGGCCAAAATAATAAACAAAATGGTATTTATATTTAGTAGCTAGATTACCTGCAAAAAAAAAAAAAAAAAAAAACACACACACAAACAAAAATACAGGTACCTTCCCGGACTCCCTAAACCAAAAACAGTGAAATTATCTACAAATATATATAAAGACCAACCAAACCAAAGGGACAAAGCAATAATCAAAGTCAATTGGAGGCAAAAAGTCAAAACCAGAATACACAACCAAATATCAAAACACCAAAATCACAACCTCTTTCATCTTTCCCGCGTCTCTCTCCAGTCGCGCTAGTCGATGACGTCACTCAGGGCGGAAGCGACCGTGTGGAAGGTCAGGAAGATGCCGATGTCAGAAAACCTGGAGTGGAGTCTGGAGCGGCGCGCGACCGGGACATGATACACACACGCGGCGCAACGGCGCATTTATACAAAGCATAATATCTTTATAATTTTATCATTTTCATTCATTTATTTTTTACTCAGTAGCGAATATGATTTAAAATGTAGCGAATTACAATACTTCAAACAAAACGTACTGAAGTAAAAGTAAAATTACAGATTTTTAAAACTACTTTAAAAAGTAGAAATACACAAAAAAGCTACTCAATTACAGTAACGCTTGTAATTCGTTACTTTCCACCTCTGTGTGTGTGTGTGTGTGTAGTGTGTGTGTAGTGTGAAGAGACTTCTCACTCACTCTCTCATCTTCAATACCTCTTTATCCTGTATTCAGGGTCGCGGGGGCGGAGCCTATCCCAGGAGACTTAGGGCACGAGGCGAAGTACCCCCAATCCATCGCATGGCACACACACATACAATACACACACTCATTCACACACTACGGGCAATTTGAGAACGTCAATTAGCCTAATCTGCATATCTTTGGACTGTGGGAGGAAACCGGAGAACCCGGAGGAAACCCACCAAGCACGGGGAGAACATGCAAACTCCATGCACACAGAGACGGGAATCGAACCCGGACACTGAAAAGACTTTTGCTTTAGAAAATATAATTATACAAAAAAATAACATTTAAAAAACAATTAACAAATGATTGAAGGAATATATCTGGAGGTAGTTTATGTTGGGATTTTTAAATCTCTAAATCTCACACACAGCTTCAGGATAAAACTACACATATCCTTCCAGTCAAAAGTATTTGCACCCTGTTTTAACAATTTTTTTTCCCTCAGCAAATAAATACACCTACAGTAAATTAGAAAATGAGAAATTAGCAAGATATATGTCTGTACTTCTAAATGACATTTCCAAGTATCAATAATAATAATAATAATAATACATTCTAAAATAAAGAACACAAAGACAAAAAAAACACAAGAAATTGAAAAAACATCGAGATAAAATACATTTTGATGTGTTCGAATAAAATTTGTGCAATTATTTAATTTAATGTAAACTGAAATAAATTAATTTATATATCATTTTTAAGTTGTATATATTTATTTATCTTTTATTTTTTAAGATTTCAGGTAAATGTTTTAATGTCAAATGTTTTATTGTCTTAAATGTACAACAATGTTATAAATTCGACGTTTATTAAAAGTATTGTACAGTAGCATTAAAAAAAATTTAACATTTAAGATATTCAAGAAATTTGTCTAAAATATGGAGAAATAAACATAAGTTAAGGAGAAAGTGCTGAAAATGTAATCAAATATGTTTTTTTGTGTTTGCTCTGATGGATTAGAGCAGTGATGCCTCAACATCATGAGAGAGAGAGAAAGTCGGTGCAGTACCGGTGCTGGCCTGACAGGGGGCAGTGTTGTCCAGCTGCTCGCACATCACGCATTACATCATCACTTCAGTGTTTCTGACACATCAAAGCTGCAGAGAGAAAAATCCCAGAGAGATTACAATCTCACTCGACTCTGTTTCCTTCTATCGGAAAAAGAGAAGGACGTCTTCGACGGGTCTTTAATTAAAAAGTGTTTAATTAGCATGTAATTTGATTAAAATGTTTGTAATTAGAAAGCAATTTAAATAAAACCTATGTAATCAGCATACTTAAGTGCTCGTTGTGTCAGATAAGTTCGATCGATCGTACGAAGGTGAAATCGGTTTGTTGATTAATTACGTGACACGGTTACGTGAAAAGAGCTTGTTAATTAAATAAACCACGCCCCCTCCCTGAGGTCACGATGATGTCACTGCATAAGGTGGAGATTGTCCCAGGAGCGATCGGCAGGTGTTACTCCTGAGTCGGGATCGAATCCCGAACCTTTGAGATGACGACGCTGCTTTCTGTGGCTCCGCCCACTTCGACAACGTATTGTTTTATTGTTTCGCCTCTTTAGCTGCCGTGATTTGTAAAAATTTATTAAAACTGGGAAGATTTCCTGAAAAGAGAATCAGAAAACTAAGATTTTAAGGTTCTCGCTTTAACCCCAAACCCGGGGGCGTTAGCGCCATCCACTGACTGCAGTGCTGAGAATAATTAATCAGCGTGTGTTGACCGCGTAAAACTTTTCTCTTTCGCAGCTCTCAGACTTCTCCCTCTGCTCGGCTCCGTCTCAGCACGCCTGCTTACTTTTTCCTCTCCACGTCGATTTGACCAAAAAGTAACGAATTGCAGAAAAGCACCCCGGAGAACCTTTTCTCTCCACCCCGCTGACACCGAACCCGCAAAATATTCTCCGTCTCTGAAGTCGCTTTGTATCGGCCGAGCGCTTGAGTGAGTTTGAAGAGAAATTCTTTTTTTTATTTTTTCCTTTCTGAGCTGAGATTTCTCAAAGTGAGGACGATTTTTTGCTGGGATTAAAAACGGAGAACCCTGAACTTTACCCCGAGTGTTAAACGGATTTGTGAATAGACTTTGTCAGTCTGTGTGAGGAACAGGAAAGAGAAAGTAGGATTATAAAAGCACTCGTCTGTTAGCTGGAGTTCGACAAACTCATCTCTCTGTCTCTACACTCCAGCGCTCACGTCTTCTCCAGCACGACTTTTTTTTATCTCCGAGTTCTGTCACCGGTCCTCGTTACCCGTGCGAGACGTTCGCTACACACAAGAACCTTAAAAGAACGCATACATGAGATTATTATCGAACCTCCAGCGCTCAGGAAGTTACTGTATAAAGTTTCACATTTCTTTCTATAGGAATGAAAATTTGAACTGGACAAAAAATAAATAAATAAATAAATCAGATCAGGTAGAACGAAGGTTCTGGTTCTTTTTGTTAGAGACTCTAGAACTAAGAAACCACACTGATACTCGAGAACATCTAAACATCTAAACATCTGTGCTGCATAACTTATATTTAATGCTCAAAACCCTTTTTAACCGCTCCAGATAAACTTCATATAAAATAAAGTTAAGCTAAAATCATTTCCTGCTCTTTTCCCCCAGAATTCCTCAGGAACACTTTTAAGAGTTCTTTAGAGCTCATTAAAGCTTGTCAGACAGCGCTCAAAAACGTTTCCTCCTAAGCCTTGAGGAACCCTGAGGAACCCTGTCTGAACAGTGGATCGTGTGCATAAGACCACGCCCTAAAAAAGGAGTCGAACTCCTTTAGAAAGCTGGCAGCAGTAACTTTCCATTAAACCCTTAAGGAGTCTGTAATGTCAGAAATAAGAACGGTTCTCCATGGGTTCTGTAGCGGTTGTAGGGATAGGGACTCAGTCCGTCCACATGTTATTTGGCACATCGGGCGAAGGATACACCTCAACCTGGAGGTACATCCGCCGTTTCTGTGGTAGTTACATAAGAGGTCGGGTTCCAGCTCGATGCCCGATTGTATCCGAGTGAAGGATCGTGCTCAGTGGCAGCCCAGCAGTGTTGGGGATTGAACTGGCGACCTTCTGATCAGCACTCCAACACCTGAACCATCGAGATACTGTAGGGACTATAATCACTAATATAAACTTTTTTACAAAATGTATATCCTTAATCCAACTTTAAACACTGTGGGGAGATTAACATGTTTATATCAGACAACAGTAACACACAGGAAGAGCAATGACCCTTTACACACCTAACCAGAACCAATAAAGACCTTTAGTGAGGTATAAACGCAGAGAAAAACACTGGATTCACTGTCTTTAATGGTTCTTTAAGACTCATGTACAGCACGTTCCAACAAAACCTTTACGAACATTATTTTTTCACACAACTCTTAAAGAAACCAAATCCTGGTTCTTCCTTCATGTAACAACTCGCTCATACTGTAGCGTTCCAGTTTACAGGTCTACAGCTTACAAAACAATACAGGGTTTCAGGAGGTCTATAGCGTATCCCAGGAGTGGGCGGGGTACAATACAGTGGGCGGGGTACAATACAGTGGGCGGGGTACAATACAGGAGGCGGGGTACAATACAGTGGGCGGGGTACAATACAGTGGGCGGGGTACAATACAGTGGGCGGGGTACAATACAGTGGGCGGGGTACAATACAGGAGGCGGGGTACAATACAGTGGGCGGGGTACAATACAGCGGGCGGGGTACAATACAGTGGGCGGGGTACCAATCCATCACAGGGCACAAACACACTAACTGGGTACGATTTGAGAACGCCAATCAGCCTAACATGCATGTCTATGGATTGTGGGAGGAAACCCACCAAGCACAGGGAGAACAAAGACCCCCAGGTGGGAATCAAACCCAGACCCTGGAGGTGCGAGCCTACAGTACTAACCACTACGCCACGGTCCCACTTTTAACAAAGTCTTTAGTGGTTGTGTAAGGGTTACACCTGCAGCTGTGTGTTTTGCTTCTCAGCGAGGGCTGTACAAAAGGAGAACAAACCTTTACTTAAAAAGAAAAAAGAAAAATAACTTTTCTGCAGTGTAAAGTTTTAGAGTAGCGCACAAAACCTACAATTTTTCCCAATTAGAAAGCGTTCGAAAAAATAGAACCGCTCTAGAAAGCTGCAGTAAGTGCTCTCTCTCTCTCTCTCTCTCTCTCTTTCTCTCTCTCTCTTTCTCTCTGGCTCTGGTGTTAGTTGGTGGTTTTAATGTATGTGTGTGTGTGTATGTCTGTGTGTGTGTGTGTGTGTGTGTGTGAGACAGATGGTGTGTCCGGCTGATTGGTGTCTCTCCAGTGCCGTGTTGTGTATTTATAGCACGAGATGGAATCGCTCATGGATATTGATGTTGGGATCGAGGGATGCTGTAGATGGCAGGATGAAAATTTTCGCACTAACATCTTTTTCTTCCTCCTGAGACACACACACACACACACACCACACACACACACCACACACACCACACACACACACACACACACTGTTCTTGTTTGACCTCATTTCACTTTAGCAACATCTTGTCCTTCATGTACAGAACTCCGAGTCCGCTGTGTGTGTTTCTTCCCTTCGCTCATAAATTCTCTCAGATATTCCGTCTCCGTCTCCTCTTCAGCCGAGTCTCAGTTCTCATTTCCTCTCTCCTGTTTAATTGCACTTTCTTTCCCAGAGCAGAAAATAAATATATATATAAAACTTGTCCAGACGTTAAACCCGGTCCATCGTCTCGGATCTCACGAGCCTCGGAGGTGACGTTACCTGAAGAGAGTTTATAGGAAAATATTACGGTCAAGCTATCTGTTTACAGTTTAGTTACTCTCACTTAGCTGTAGTTACAGTGGTGTGAAAAACTATTTGCCCCCTTCCTGATTTCTTATTCTTTTGCATGTTTGTGACACTTAAATGTTTCTGCTCATCAAAAACCGTTAACTATTAGTCAAAGATAACATAATTGAACACAAAATGCAGTTTTTAAATGAAGGTTTACATTATTAAGGGAGAAAAAAACCTCCAAATCTACATGGCCCTGTGTGAAAAAGTGATTGCCCCCCTTGTTAAAAAATAACTTAACTGTGGTTTATCACACCTGAGTTCAATTTCTGTAGTCACCCCCAGGCCTGATTACTGCCACACCTGTTTCAATCAAGAAATCACTTAAATAGGAGCTACCTGACACAGAGAAGTAGACCAAAAGCACCTCAAAAGCTAGACATCATGCCAAGATCCAAAGAAATTCAGGAACAAATGAGAACAAAAGTAATTGAGATCTATCAGTCTGGTAAAGGTTATAAAGCCATTTCTAAAGCTTTGGGACTCCAGCGAACCACAGTGAGAGCCATTATCCACAAATGGCAAAAACATGGAACAGTGGTGAACCTTCCCAGGAGTGGCCGGCCGACCGAAATTACCCCAAGAGCGCAGAGACGACTCATCCGAGAGGCCACAAAAGACCCCAGGACAACATCTAAAGAACTGCAGGCCTCACTTGCCTCAATTAAGGTCAGTGTTCACGACTCCACCATAAGAAAGAGACTGGGCAAAAACGGCCTGCATGGCAGATTTCCAAGGCGCAAACCACTTTTAAGCAAAAAGAACATTAAGACTCGTCTCAATTTTGCTAAAAAACATCTCAATGATTGCCAAGACTTTTGGGAAAATCCCTTGTGGACCGACGAGACAAAAGTTGAACTTTTTGGAAGGTGCGTGTCCCGTTACATCTGGCGTAAAAGTAACACAGCATTTCAGAAAAAGAACATCATACCAACAGTAAAATATGGTGGTGGTAGTGTGATGGTCTGGGGTTGTTTTGCTGCTTCAGGACCTGGAAGGCTTGCTGTGATAGATGGAACCATGAATTCTACTGTCTACCAAAAAATCCTGAAGGAGAATGTCCGGCCATCTGTTCGTCAACTCAAGCTGAAGCGATCTTGGGTGCTGCAGCAGGACAATGACCCAAAACACACCAGCAAATCCACCTCTGAATGGCTGAAGAAAAACAAAATGAAGACTTTGGAGTGGCCTAGTCAAAGTTCTGACCTGAATCCTATTGAGATGTTGTGGCATGACCTTAAAAAGGCGGTTCATGCTAGAAAACCCTCAAATAAAGCTGAATTACAACAATTCTGCAAAGATGAGTGGGCCAAAATTCCTCCAGAGCGCTGTAAAAGACTCGTTGCAAGTTATCACAAACGCTTGATTGCAGTTATTGCTGCTAAGGGTGGCCCAACCAGTTATTAGCTTCAGGGGGCAATTACTTTTTCACACAGGGCCATGTAGGTTTGGATTTTTTTTCTCCCTAAATAATAAAACCCCTCATTTAAAAACTGCATTTTGTGTTTACTTGTGTTATCTTTGACTAATAGTTAAATGTGTTTGATGATCAGAAACATTTTGTGTGACAAACATGCAAAAGAATAAGAAATCAGCAGGGGGGCAAATAGTTTTTCACACCACTGTAGCTACAGAATAAGACAGTTGAGATTATATTAATGGCTTTCTTAAAAACAACACTGTGCGTGACCTTCAATAAATAACATTAGATTACTGTAATATAACTGCAAGAAACATCGGCTGCTAAGAAACATAAAAAGCAGTTAAAGATTTTGACAAAAGTGTGGGATTCACCATTCAGGAATTACAGCTGTTTTTATACACACCACATTTTAGTGGCTCATAATTAACAGAACAAGCTAACATAACTACAAACATAATGATTGGCTTTAATAATTGAAAATACTTTGCAGTCAACAACAACTGCCTGAAGTCTGGAACTCATGGATATGACCGAAATGCTGAGGTTCCTCGCTCGACATGCTTTGTCGGGTCTTTACTGCAGCTGCCTTCAGCCTTCTTGCTCCGTTGCATTGAGAGCAGGTGACTGACTTGGCCACCAGCTACCTCCAGCTATCATTAAGCATTTGAGGTGTATTGTAAGAATTATAATTTCGGTCATTTCAGATAAATTTTAAGAACATACCATATTTTATCAGTGATGCAAAACGATGTTGTCCTACAATAGCTAGCAAACATTCTGCTTGAGACATTGTTAAGACATTCGTGTACATGTCTAGGTGTCTAGACCTTGTCCTGACACCTTGTGAATGTTGTGTAAGGTACATACGTACGAGATCTGTCCAGACGTGTAATATGAAAGATAAGAAGATACAGAAAACTTTGTACATAGGACAAGTGCTTGGCCCCGTCAATCGCAGCTGTATTGTTATTTATCTAATTTCACTTTTTTATTGTGTTGTTTAATTGTTTATTTATTTTTACTTATTTTCCCACCCTGCTCGGCTTCTTCACTCTTCCTCGTGTGAGGATCAGTCGAGGTGTGTTCCGGGTCGTACAGGTCGGATTCCGTCACACACTCTCTACACCCTGACGAGTAAACACAACTTTATCACCAAATACAAATTAAATAAAGATTTAAAACCGGGATTTATGCCGGAGCCATGGAACGAGTGATGTAATCGCCTGGATTAGCCCCTTTATTTTTGCCCCCATGATCCTGATCCTGTCGCAGCTCTCAGCGCAGATTCTGTTGGCTCAGGACGCAATTACGTGCTTAAGTACAGTATGTAAACCCGACGCATTAAATATTTTCATTTTAATGCATTTATTGTGAATTATGAAGTGCTGTGATGAAATATAAATAACAAGTGCCGACTGATAAAGGAATGGACCAGCGAATCAGAGATTAGAGCTCAGAAACATGATGTATTATTAAATAACTGTGACTTAAACTTGTTATCAGCTACGTTTACATTTTAAAAACTTTATAATTTCCTGACATCTACATCGTTGTTTTTTTTTTTATGTTTAGGAGCTTATTATAAGAGTTTGTGACATCACTAATCATGAAGTTTTTAGCTAGGCTAACCAGCTCCCTAACTTTGCTCATTTTAGGGATTAAAAGTCATGGTTGTCATGGTAACATTAAAGTAAAACAGACAGGATATAAAGCGGTGTAGTCGATAAAGCTGAAATTCCATCAGTTCCACGTGCTAGCTTATTACGTACATGTAGCAGTTAGCTAGGTGGTTAGCTTGGTCAGCTCATGTTAGTAATATTAGCCTTTTAGCAATGCTTTTAGCTAGCTGAAATTAAGATAGATTTCTCTTTTTAATTCTACAGTATGTGAGGGTATAAAGCGCTCGGGTCTCATGTATTTCGACAAATTCCTGCGAGATTTAAAAGCCATATAACATACAACACGTAAAACACCACAATGCATCGGTGTGTTTGTCAGTAGGGGGCGCTATACTGTTTAAATATCTGTGTATTAGGGGCAATTTAAAGTGTTAAAATGTGCTTTTGAAGAAGAAGAAGATGATGATGATGATGATGAAGAAGCCTTTATTTGTCACGTATACGTTACTCCACAGTGAAATTATCTCAGTGTGTTACATTTACATTTAGGCATTTGGCAGACGCTCTTATCCAGAGCGACTTACATTCTTATCTCATTACACATCTGAGCAGTTGAGGGTTAAGGGCCTTGCTCAAGGGCCCAACAGTGGCAACTTGGTGGTTGTGGGATTTGAACCTGGGATCTTCCGAACCATAGTCCAATGCCTTAACCACTGAGCTACCCCTGGCCCAGTGTTAGCTGGGGTCTGCGCGCAGGGTCTTTCAGGATACAGCGCCCCCTAGAAAAAACAGGGTTATACTCCTTGCTCAAGTGGCAGCTTGGTGGAGCGAGGGCTTGAACCCTGAACCTTCTGATCAGTAACTCAGAGCCGTAACACACTGCGCTACCCCTGCCTCGGGAAAACTTTTTTCACTGACCTTTAGACCTTTAAAGTAGATGTAGGTGTATGTGTGTGTATGTGTGTGTGTGTGTGTGTGTGGTGCCCTTTTCAGTGTAAAGCTAATGATTCCTGCATTGCATGATTGACAGCGTCACTGAGTGAAAGACCAACGCGGGTAATTTAATGTGACATATCAGATCAGAGACACAACAAACCAGGAAGCTGAAGATCTCTGAAACTTTTTAACATTATATATAAAAAATAAAAAAATAAATAAAAACGCACTGACCTTTACATTTTGTTATTCGGCTCTTATACATCAAAAAGCTCTATTAAAGATATGGTGGAAGTACAAACACATTGAGACAATAGGTAACGTTTATTAAATTGGCGTTTATTATTTAAAAACAAATATAAGTTTTGGTGTTTGTTTTGCTAGAAGACATTTTATATTTTGCTTCTACAGTATATATTACTGTCCAAATTTGGAAATTTCCAAAAAAAGTCTCCAATTCTGTTCTCATTTTTGAATGAAGACAAAATTTCATAGACTTGCATGATAAATTTGTCATAAATATATATTATTTTAAAAGATTGTAAAGTTCAAATAAGGAATTATGATGATGATCCTAAATTACAATAGTGTTCTAAAGTGATCTGTAGATTATTTATTTATTATTTACTTATTTATGTATGTATGTATTTAGTTATTTATACAATAAAAATCAGACATAAACCGCCTTCTCATACAGTAAGTGTGGACACAGGAAATGGTTATACAGTAGATACACTATGTGAACTGTTAAGGCAAAAATAAACAAAAATAAATAAATGAAAGAACATCAAAAACAACTCACTCGATGGTACCAGACCAGTGGTTCTGTTTAGTTCCCCTTTTTTTTAAAGTGGACATGATAATACTGTAAATACAGTTGTTTATGTGGTTATGCATTTAAATAATACACATAAATAAAGTGTCTTAAAAATGGTGCTTTAAAAGGGTGCAGAACTTCACTTCCCATCAGCCCCTGCATGTGTCGTGTCTCATTAATCACTCCACCTGTGTCTCGTTATAGGTTTTTAAAGCAACTATTTAAGCATTGTTTGTTCAGCTTTAGTTGTAGCTGTGTGCGGAGTCTGTTATACAGACCTGTACGCTCTCTGCTTCATATCCATAGTTCATGTTTATGGTTCTTTATGGATCATTTTTATGTTTTTATTTGTTTGTTTCCACTTTATTCAATAAAGTAACTGCATTTGTTTCCACCTTTGCCTCCCATTTGAAAGAGAAATTTGACATCAAGCTCAATTTGAAAGGTTTCACTGCAAAATGAGATAAATGGCCGTTTCAGACTTTTACTCAGTCAGGTATTTTCCTTATTTTTATCTATAACAAAAACTTATAATCTCAAAACCACCAAACATCCTTCTTTAAAAAAAAAAACAATTAAATGTGCAATATTTTTTGCTAAACATGATAGTAAATGACTGCATTACAACATAGTAAAACATGACACGTCCATAAAGAGCCAGTCGCAGGGTTTCTCTCTCTGGTACTGTACATGAGTAGTGAAGTAAAACCTGCTGGGCAAAATAGCATCTGCAGGGAACGAGCTAAATGAGTTTGATGGACTTTTGGAGAATTTTAAAGCCAAGAAAATAGCATTTTAATGTCTTTCTGTTGTAGCCTCCCCAGTCATGGACTTGTGTTATAAAGCTCTGTTGTCAGGTACTGAAGTGGACCTGAAACTGGTAGAGGACGAGGCTTTAAACTTTTTATATTGTTTTTAATGTTAATGTTTTAGTGTATCCTGGGGGGGGGGGTGTCAGCCTGGAGCTTGTCCCAGGAGACTTAGGGCACGAGGCGGGGTACATCCTGCATGGGGTGCCAATCCTTCGCAGGGCTCACACACACATACGGGCAGTAAGTGGAGGAAACCCACCAAGCACAGGGAGAACATGCAAACTCCATGGACACACACCTGAGGCGGGAATCGAACCCAAACCCTGGAGGTGCGAGGCCACAGTGCTAACCTCTACGCTGATGGGGTGAATACAAATGAAAGAAAAATGGAAACAAAGTAAAACCTTGTAATGAAAGGTTTTGTGTTTTAACAAAACTCAACACTTTTTTTTTCCTTACTCCTGTTTGCTGGCTGTGACTCACTAGAAAATGACAATCAAAGCAAGAGTTTGCTATATTTTTCATTTAAAAAAAACTCAACCAACATATTTTTGATACTAAGTTTAAAGTAAAAAAAAAACTGATTTATCCATTGTGATAAAAAAAATAAAAAAAACCTGTGGGAGGTGGATTTATAGCATCTTGCAAAATTACATAAAATTTACACTTACATAACCAAATCAATCTGTGACTCAGAGAAATCATGCACTAAAATACTCTTTATCAGTTTGTAATACTTCCTGCTTCACTTACAGTATCTCCATTTTCTGGAATTTTGATTAAAAAAAAAATTTATCTAATTTTGCAGTCAAAGCCTTCATTTGAACTGTCTAGACCATTTCTGAAACTTTCTTCTAGATACAATATTTGTTTATGTAAAAGGAAAAAAGAGCAGATAGTCCTGTGTTTAAAGAACACAATCAGTAATGATCAGTGCTAAGCTTATCTTCTTTAGCCTTTAGAGTTTTAATCACACCATCACTCATGCATTACAAAAAAAGAAAACACTCAGTAGACTTGGAATGAAAAAGAAAGAAAGCATTTGTAGTCAGTTCCAGCTAAAGTTCCACACTTTTTTTTCTTTGTCCTTTTTTACAGTACGAGGATATTTAGGGCAACTTTTTGCTGACGTGTTCTGTGCACTGGAGCAGGAAATTAAAAAGTGGAGTGTGGAGGGATTTATAGAGCATCAACACTAATAAGCTTTGTTGGTGTGGACAGGAGAGAGGAAGCATCGATTTCTTGTGTTGTGTCTCGAGCGTTGTCATTACACGGCCTTGCGTAGCTTCTGATGGTAAATAAGGACACGACACGGACAATTTCACGTCGTGTCACTTCCTGTAACGGCGAACAGGAATCCGCAGAATTACACCAACATTATTCCCCTGTGGAATCCCATCACGGCTCCGCGGCGACGCCAACACATCGTTTAGAAATGTGCGGAGAAAATTGATCCACATTTCTGACTAATCCGAATCCAGACTTTAAGATCAAAAGACTTATTTTAATTACAGCATCTTCTTGAATGTGTGTGTTTGTGTTTGTGTGTGTTTGTGTGTCGTGAGAGCGACTGTGGTGATCTCATAGAGCTGTTTATATAAAGGATTGTGCTTTATTAACCGAGCATCATAACAGAAATGAAAACACACCAGGCTCCTCCTCCTCCTCCTCCTCCTCACACCATTACAGAGAACCAGATGTCAGGGAGGATCACAGTAAAGGTGTGATTTATGGAAATTAAAACTGAGTGAAAATGATTTTGTGTCGTTATGGAGAGTTCGAGCTCGCTAACGAGGTTCTGAGAGGATCTCAGGATTTAATACCAGAAACCTGGTGGTGTTTAGAAGAGAAACGTCTAATTCAGAGACGTATGGTATAAGTAACCTTCAGATGAACATGAAGAGGAACCTGGCACTCTTCTGGTCAAGGCCTGATAGTGGGCTTACAGAAGGAATGGTTAAAAAGGTCTGTCTAAAGGTTCTATTTAGGATGCTCCATCCATCCATCCATCCATCTAGGAACCCCTGCAGTCCGTCTTGGGACTATGAAGGCCAATCCTGACCATTGTACCATTCGCATTATGACTGTGGTAGAACCTCTCCGGTCAGCATTCACACACACTCATTTAGACACTACGGGCAATTTGGGAACACCAATTAATAAAATTGGGAAAGTGTAACCTGCATGTCTTTGGACTGTAGGAGGAAACCGGAGTACCCAGAGGAAACCCACCAAGCACGGGGAGAACATCAAGAACATTGAACCCAGACCCTGAAGGTGCAAGACAACGGTGCTAATCACTAAGCCACCGTGCTGCCACTCAGAACACTACAGTACATGAGTGTTTATTTGGTTTTCCCTCTCTGATGGAATCTGTTTATGGTTTTTACTAGAACCCTGAATCAGAAAGGTTCTTTGGTTTGTCCCTCTGTAGGAACCTGAAAACGTTTCCTCTTCAAATCCGAATCAGTGTTTTTGTTTTTTCGGTCCTCGTAAGGAACCTGTAAGATTTCTGTCTACAGTAGAACCCTACAGTACATCTATCAGAGCAGTTCTTCAGAGTGATAACCTCACCAGAGGCAGAACCTTTTCTTTGCTCACCTTTTGAAGTCTCCCTGTATTTAAACAGGAAATAAAAATACCAAAGGAGCTGTACTCAGCTGAGACTTGGAGCTCTCCGTCTCCTGCAGCGCCGCCTATTTCCAGGTTCTCACGGCGAGTCCTCCTGCTGCTGCGAGACGTTATCGAGCCGGACGTATCGACTCCTTCTCATGTTTGTCCCTTCGCTGTGTTTACATCGTTGGTCACGGAGCCAAGTTGGCTGACCTGCTTTCTGATGTAACGTGATGCAATGAAATCAATTCAGACACGCAGAGGCTGCAACTCGATCCTGACAAAATTATACTTTCCTCCAGGAATTATTACCATGCTTCGTAAAAAAAAAAAAAAAACATAAATTAAAAAGTGTACGAGAAACTATTTATCTTATTTCTAACAAAAAAATAATAAATCTTTCTCTTCTACCAGAAATAGATCTTGAAATTTTGACAGTTCTATGAAATATATTAAATAAATGCAAACAAATTGTCATTCCTGAAAAATTTATCTTATTTATATCGATTAAGGTTCCTGGAAACAGTTCCTGGTAAAATAATCATTTATATTCAGTTATACAGGGGAGCATAAAGCCTTTCCCTGAGGTTTACACAAAAACTACACTAAGCACAAGCATATATTTTATATATAATATTTAGAATTATATATATATATATTTTTCAGACTATATTAAAAAAATTATTCTATTAACTGCTATAATTATATAATGCTTTCAATCTTTCTATCTAGAATAGGGTTAAAGTTGTGACTCTACACAATGAAGCATTACACCAACTTTACCTCACTGGATCTCCACCCCAGTCCTGGAGGAGCAGCTGCCCTGATTATTGCCCCCTCTGCCACACCCACTTCAATTAAGATAATTTAAATTGAGTAAGGTTCGCTGAAAGCTGAGAAAACATAAAAAATATGCGGGACAGTGGTCGTAAATAAAGATAAAAATGTGGATTTTTGGTTTACTTTTGTTTTTTTTTTTTTGTTTTGGTATTTGTAAATATATTTATACTTTTACTACAAAAGTGACATCGCAACCATTTCGAAGAGGCATATTCTCGAAAAATATCAAAGTCAAAAAAAGAAGATTTTTTTTTTGCTTTTTTGTACTTTTATTTGGGTGCTGGTGAAGGTCGAAAGCCACATGTTTTATGTTTTGTTATATATATATATATATATATATATATATATATATATATATATATATATATATATATATATATTTTTTTTTTTTTTTTATTATTTTTTTTTTAGATATTATATTTTTTATGATTTCAATATATTTGCATAATTTATGCAGGTCTTTTTTAAAGCACCAATGAAAGAACCTGAAAGTGGTACAAGAAATTGTTTTGCAAAGACTTATTTTTTTCTTGTGCTTAGTGGCATGGAAAATATAACCTGTCTGGAATGTCACACAGGAGGAAAAGTACTTTATTTTTTATTTTTTGCTCAAAAATAGAGGCTTTTTTTGTTGTTGTTGTTGTTGTTGTTGCTAAAAACAAATATGGCAGAAAGCTTTCACTGCATTAATGTCCAAGAAAATCAGTGCTGTTTTTTTAACTCATCAACTTATTATATAAGAATTCGTAGCAATACTTTTTTTTCTGAAATTTCTAAAGAAATCAACCACAATAAAAATTTTGACATGGAAGAAAAATTTGAGAAACATTGTGTGGAAAATACTGTAAAGTAAATTCTTTCCAATTAAAGCGAACTCTCAAAAATAAACAACAAACGTTTATAGACTTTGACTTTGTTAAAAGGGGGAATTTCTGAAACATAAACTTAACCGTTTAATTACATTTTTTTTTATTCTAAAAGTCTATTATTTTTTATTAGTAGCAGTAGTTACATTCTCTACAGTTTGCTGCTAATAGATTTAAAGACTTTATTAAAAACAACGTTTCTTTAAGTACTAATCCTGTATATCTATAAAAAAAACTATTAACAAATTTCTTACATACATACTGTACAGTACAGTGCTTTTTTTTCTTCTTTTTTTACTCAATGTATGTGACATAATGTGAGATAAAACTGTAACTTTAAGTTTTTTGGCAGCTTTAAGACAGAGAAGTTACACATAAAAATATTTAACAGATTTCTGTACTTGTAGAAAAATAATCAATAATTCAGAGATGTAACTCCACCAGGTTAATTAAATTCCTGTAGTGCTAAGTTTGTGCTATATTTCTCATTTTCTGTGTTTAATGGACACACACACACACACACACACACACACACACAGTGGTTCAGACTTTGTGGTCATGTCTATCAGGAGCACAGCCAATGGGCCGTGAAACACAGGTCATGCGGTGGTGTTCAGGCTTTTACAGCACAGCTGGTCATTTCCCAGCACCGCTGTGGGTCAGTCCACCTCAGGAACACCGTACTGGCTGCACTCGCTTCCTGCAGCCGCCTCCACGCTTCATTCCACCATGAAATTATAATATAAAAAGCCTGACTATCATGTTCCTGTCCGGTTCAGACAAACAGCTGGAGGAGAACAGGAGAAGCTTTTGAATAATGTCAACTGCTTTTTTCCTCCCAGAAATGCGCTGATTAGAACACAGAGCTGCGGGGCAGACGAGCTGCGCTATCGCATTAGACACGGCTCCTTATGCAGACACAGCGACTCACACGCCGCAGAGACCTCCAGAATCATAATGAACCTGTGAAGAGCATCGACTGCTCCGCCTGAGATCACTCATCCTAAACTAAATAAAACCGAACAGATTAATAACATGGATCTTAAAGCCGTTATCTACAGAGCTTGACAGATAAGAAATGCATATAAATACAAGTTTTATTCATGTTTTATCTTTTATTTTACAGTATTAGGCCACAGTATTACGTTACTTATTGAACGGCGCTACAAAGCTGTTCTGCGAACGTGTCAAGACTTGCTACCTACTGTCAAACCTTGCTACTTACCGTGTTTTGTAATTATTATTACTATTTGCACTGTTGCCACTTTGTCATAAAGGCAATTTCACATCAAGGTTTCACTTTGCATTTCACTTATTAGTATTATTAACGTATTTCATTTACTTAAAATTTATTTTGTTGAAATTATTACTTACATATATATATATGTTTTAGCAGTGCACTAGTAACTTTTTTAGTATATTTTTTGCACACAATTGCCAACTTTAGATAACAGAAACGCAATTCACATTTTATGTCGTACACAGCTTTTTATTTTCTCATGTGTTTTTCTTTAACATGATTTTTTACAATTTACACTTGTGTTTTTTTTTGCATATTTAATGCATTTATTTTCACCTGAAACTAAAAGTTTTATCTGCTTTATATTTTTCGCCAGATTAATAAATTTTTTGTAGACATTATTTTTTTCTTCATTTATTTTACTTAAATTAATTTTTACACGCCTTTTTCTTTTATTAGAAAATCAAACTCAAAGCCCTAACACACTGAGCCACCACTGAAACTGAAAGTATCGTTCATCATTAGCTAAATTGGTACCTACTGTATAGTCAGAAATTGCTACGAATTGTCAAACTTTGCAACCCAACTTTTTAATATTGAGCACATTTTACAAATGTACTTTCCCCACATTTAACTGAGTAATATTTGGACTCACTTCAACTTTTACTTCAATATCATTTCCTGCATTTCATCTACCAAGTGTGTTTAGATTTTTGTTTGTTTGTTTGTTCCTCTAATTTGACAAGAAGCTATTAAATGATAATTCACTTCTTTTTTTTTTAAACCCAGAGAATTTGCATCATATCCAGGTGTTCTATACAGTAGTTGTAGTTACCCAGTGGATCAGCTCTAAGCTAATCTGAGCTGTTTGTAGAACTACATATTTAAGCTACAGTCATCTACAGTACCTTCATTTATCAGCTGCTCACTACAGACAAACAGTGTAGGAACGTACTGTATATAAAACCTCAATCAGAATTTCTATGAAACATCACACAGTAATGCATGTATGTGGGAATGAGCGTAAAACAGTGTATTATGTTTGGGACCCCAAACGTTTCTGGTTTTATCACTGCTGGTCTCGATTTTCCAGTTCCTAATTTGAGCCATGCAGTCAAAAATTTGGGGGTGACTTTAGACAGCAGTTTAAACTTTCAGACTCACATTGACTCGGTTGTCAGGGCAGGATTTTTTCATCTTCGCCTCCTTGCAAAGGTCAAACCCTTTTTGAACCGGAGCGACCTGGAGAAAGCCATTCATGCTTTTATTAGTTCGCGGCTAGACTATTGCAACGCACTTTATGTGGGAATCACTCAAGCTCGGTTACATCATCTGCAACTTGTGCAGAATGCTGCGGCTCGTATGCTGACCAATAACCGAAAAAATGATCACATCACACCAATCTTGTATTCCCTTCACTGGCTTCCGGTACAGTTCCGGATTCAGTTTAAACTTTTGATGTTTGTTTTTAATGCGATTAATGGTCTGGCACCGTCCTACTTGTGTGAGACAATAAGCTCTTATCACCAAGGTAGAGCCTTACAGTACGTTCTGCAAACCAAAACCTGCTAGTGGTCCCTCGGTCAAGATACAAGCAATGGGGTGATCGCTCCTTTGCAGTCGCTGGCCCTAAACTCTGTTACGCAAAATTAAGCACCTTCCTTTGTTTAAAGCACAACTAAAGACCGACTTATTTAGAATGGCTTTTAATATTTTATAATTTTATAATTTTATGCTTTTTATAATTTAGTTTTATTTATTTTTATTTTTTATTATTATTGTTATCATTATTACTGTTACTATAACTTCCATTTATAATGTTCATTTATTTATTTATAACTATAAAAATTTTTATTGCTATTTTATTGTCATTTTTTAGTGCTGTGAAGCACTTTGGTTCAACTTTGGTTGCTGTAAAGTGCTATATAAATAAATGTTGATTGATTTATTGATTGATGTACAGTATAAAGCACAGCACTGACAGTTTTATTCTAATTACTTTCATAATCATTTACAATATTTAAATAAAGCAATTTTTCCAATTTAAAAGGCATCAGGACACTGTGAATACAGGACACTCATTCACACACACACACACACACACACACACACACACAGACACTCACACACACGGTCTCTGCGATAACCATCTTTAATAAAGCTGTATTTACATGCTGCATGTCTGCGACTGCGAGATAACGTCAGCTGTTAAATGTTATCATGGATCACAGGAGAGAAACTCATCTCCACTGGAAAAGTGGGGAAACGTGTAAGATGTGTGAAAATGCTCACCTGAGTGCTCAGGTTTCCTCAGAATCCATCGAAGTCTCCGGAGGAAGCCGTGTACGGGTTATGAGATCTCAACTTCAGAAAAGATTTACACCTTCAACAAATGTGTTTAAATCTAATTCTGTAATTATATTACTCATTTATTTATTAATTACTTTGTGCCTCTAATTAATGTATTCACATAGGCACTGTTACATCACACGCATACAGACATTTTGGTCAGTTTTTGTTAATTTATTTAATTTAAAAACATTACCCTTTGTAATGCACTTACAGTAGAGGCAATGAAACAAGAAAAGCAAATAACTAATGAAATAAAATAAATATTAAAAATATTATCAATACATAAAATGTTTTTTTCCCCACTCACTATTCTGACACTTTGTAGACTACTTATTCTAGTAAGTACTAATTAACTCAAAACATGCCAAAGAATTAAAAATAATAAGATTCCAATAAACATTAAATTATGTTTGATTTATATAACATTTGTAATCTTTATTCATACTGTATCTGACTGGCTACCCAATTAGAGGCGCTGTATCTGACTGGCTACCCAATTAGAGGCGCTGTATCTGACTGGCTACCCAATTAGAGGCGCTGTATCTGACTGGTTACCCAATTAGAGGCGCTGTATCTGACTGGTTACCCAATTAGAGGCGCTGTATCTGACTGGTTACCCAATTAGAGGCGCTGTATCTGACTGGCTACCCAATTAGAGGCGCTGTATCTGACTGGCTACCCAATTAGAGGCGCTGTATCTGACTGGCTACCCAATTAGAGGCGCTGTATCTGACTGGCTACCCAATTAGAGGCGCTGTATCTGACTGGCTACCCAATTAGAGGCGCTGTATCTGACTGGCTACCCAATTAGAGGAGCTGTATCTGACTGGCTACCCAATTAGAGGCGCTGTATCTGACTGGTTACCCAATTAGAGGCGCTGTATCTGACTGGCTACCAAATTAGAGGCGCTGTATCTGACTGGCTACCCAATTAGAGGCGCTGTATCTGACTGGCTACCCAATTAGAGGCGCTGTATCTGACTGGCTACCCAATTAGAGGCGCTGTATCTGACTGGCTAGCCAATTAGAGGAGCTGTATCTGACTGGCTACCCAATTAGAGGCGCTGTATCTGACTGGCTACCCAATTAGAGGCGCTGTATCTGACTGGCTACCCAATTAGAGGCGCTGTATCTGACTGGCTACCCAATTAGAGGCGCTGTATCTGACTGGCTACCCAATTAGAGGCACTGTATCTGACTGGCTACCCAATTAGCGGCACTGGACCTGACTGGGTACCCGATTAGAGGCAGTGTACCTGACTGGCTACCCAATTAGTGCCGCTGTATCTGACTGGCTACCTAATTAGAGGCGCTGTATCTGACTGGCTACCCAATTAGAGGCGCTGTACCTGACAGGCTACCCAATTAGCAGCACTGGACCTGATTAAACCAATTAGAGGCTCTGTATCTGACTGGGTACCGTTTTTTAGTTTTGTTTTTCTACTTTTATCTTCTATTATTATTATTATTATTTTTTTTAAATCATGGACATTGTTCTATCGTGTTTGATTATATTCCACAGCTTTTCAATCCACCATTAGTTTTGTGTGTGTGTGTGTGTGTGTTTATTTAATTTCCTCTTGCTACTTTCTAAGGAACACATCTGCTAAATGAATAAATGTAAATAAAATAATAAATCATGAGCATGTGTGTGTGTGGGTGTGTGTGAGTGAATGATGTGTGTGACAGCAGGATGTGTGGTTCAGTGATGATTCCTCAAAAGTTCCCTGTATTCTTGCCAAATTTGTTTCTAAATTCCATCAAAATAAAATATGAACATCCTGATTAATATTCCTCATCATTGTACATTTAAGAAAAATGCTTGTGTGTGTGTGTGTGTGTGTGTGTGCTGATGGCTAACAGCATCCTGTCATAAACACAGCTGCTATTTCGCTAATGGCTAATCATCAGCATGTTTGCTAACATTTCCATGTGGTGTGTGTGGGCTGATGAGAGCACGAGCTTGCCTGACTAATCATTTCATGCTGCATCTGAATAAGTAGTGAGGAGGCACAAATACACACACACACACACACACACACAAATTGTTGTTTGGGTGATTAATAAATAAACAGGAAGTGCTGTAGCGAGTGCTTTAGTCATCAGGGTTTCTGGATGCTAGAGCGACTGAAGCTGTTTCTTCATAGACATTTCCACAGGGTCTGATATCATCAGGTAAACCTGGACACACCCACCTGAAGGAGAACCACACAGAGCCTGAAAGAGGTTCTGTTCTAGGAACAGTGGAGAAAATGACAGGTACAGACGGCGAGAGAACTTTTATGGAAAACTGTAGCTTCAATCCAGTCAGATGCACCTGAGCTTCAACTCATCCAAACTGGGACTCACCTGAACTTGGCTAACCTGAGCTCCAAATTAACGTGAGCTCCAGCTTAACCTGAGCTCCAACTTAACCTGAGCTCCAGCTTAACCTGAGCTCCAACTTAACCTGAGCTCCAGCTTAACCTGAGCTCCAGCTTAACCTGAGCTCCAACTTAACCTGAGCTCCTGAACCTGAGCTCCAAATTAACCTGAGCTCCAACTTAACCTGAGCTCCAGCTTAAACTGAGCTCCAACTTAACCTGAGCTCCAACTCATCCGAGCCAAAATTTTCACTTCAACCCACATTTGTAGTTCTGACCTTTTTGTCTCATTTAACGTCTCATTTAAACATTGACAGGTGAAAATAAATGAATCATTTGTAATAAAAAAGGGTGTAAAAAATTAACTCAATTAAAAAGAATTAAGAAACAAATGTGAAAATAAATGCATTAAATATGCAAAAAAAAAGTGTAAATTAAAAAGCTGTGTACGACATGTAAAATGTGAATTACTGTATGTTAGGTGTCATATTAAGTAGTTAATTTTGTGCAAAAAAAAAGAAATAATCTGGAAAAATATAGCAAAAAATGTTAATGTGTCTTTAAATCTTCTGTGTGTGTGTGTGGAGCTTTGACGTCCCATCGAAGGTGTATTCCTGCTTCACACCCAGTCTATTCCCAGGATAGACTCCAGATCCAGCGTGACCCTGACCAGGATAAAGTGCTTACTGGGGAAGAAATTAAAATAAATGAATGAATCACAGCTTTGTGATTAAAAATAACATCTTTTAGATCCTTGGCTTTCTCGTGTAGAGCTCCCTCGAATCCTCAAACCACAAGTGAATAATTAACGATTTTGTCTGAACTCCCAAAAGCACTGAGCTGAACGTTTGTTGCCATAAGACCAGAAAACCCATGGAAACTGATACGCCTTCCAGCGAGTGATAACATCAGGGAAATACAGGACGTCACCATGCAGGATGAATACCGGACAAAAAAAGTAAAATCGAGTTAAAATCGCCCAGGGGTAGCTCAGTGGTTAATGCATTGGACTACGGTTCGGAAGATCCCAGGTTCAAACCCCACAACCAGTAAGTTGCCACTGTTGGGCCTTTGAGCAAGGCCCTTAACCCTCAACTGCTCAGATGTATAAAATATATATATATATATAAGTCGCTCTGGATAAGAGCATCTGCCAAATGCCTAAATGTAAATCATCTAGTCCTGGACTCCACATGAGCTCTGAAGATGTGCTGTGGCATCTAGAAACAGGACATTACTGTAGCAGCAGATCCTTTAAGTGCTGTAAGTTGTGAGGTGAGGCATTAATGAGACTTGGGTGCCCATGACAGATTCACTGGTTGTTCTTTTTGTAGGTGCTAACTAGTGCATGCTGGGAACACCACTCAAGACCTGCTGCTTTGGAGTTGCTCTGACCCAGTCGTCTAGACATCATACTTTGGTCCTTTTCTAAGTCACAGAGATCCTGTCTTTTCCTTCCTTCGTGTTACAGCTACTGTTACAGCTGGTGTATGTGAAAAAGTAATAAAATTCACTTAGCTATTTATCGTACGCCCGGATCCAGAGTGATTTACAGTGATCTTGTTTCTTACTAAGCGGTTGTGAAGGTTAATGACCTCACTCAAGGCAATGCGGTGGAAGATTGGTCGTGCTGAGGTTTGAACTCACAACCTTCCAATCAGAAGGCCAACATCTTAACCACTGAGATACAGTACCACTGCTACCAAGGAACAGCATCAACCTGAGGGCGAGTAAAGGGTCATGCCATCTCAGTATAAATATTCCTGTTTCTAAAGGAGCCTGAGGTTTATCTGAAAACATGTCCAGCTTTATACAAACACTGTAAAGTTCTGGAAAAGTATAAATCACATATAAGAACATATCAGAGATCTTTCTTAGATTATGCTACATGGAAAGAAGAAAAGAGGGAATCCACGCAACATCCATAAGCCTCGGACACTCCACAAAGATGGAGGAGCAGCAAGCTACTGTATATGCAATCCACTTCAGAGTTTGCAATGAGACAAATCTACAAAAATGAGATGAGACCAAAATGGGCAAAATGGTTTAGCCTGAGAACGCATCCCTTCTGTGAAGCATGGTGGTGGGAGCATTGTGTCATGGGGATGGTTTTCAACACTGAAAAACTGGTTATGGTGGAAGGTGACATACGTAGATGGAACACAAGGACGGAGCGATCCTAGAAATCCTTCTCCTGTCTGTGAGAGATTTGAGACTTGGGTTGGAGTTTTACCTTTAAACAAGACCATCACCATACTGTACGTATACCACTAAAGTGACCCTGGAGGGGAGAACCTTAACATGATGAATGTGATGTATAATCAAAAAGCCAGACTTCAGTTTGGTGAAGAATAAATCAAAAAGTTTAAAATTGCATTACATCATCCAAGTGATCCTGCCCAAAATAATAGTCAAAAACATCAGGATCCAGATTATTTCCTGAATAGTTATTATTGTAATCGTACCTGAAGCTTATTACAGCAGCTACCAAGTATCATGCGTGATGGTGTCTGATTAGACATGTTATCCCAAGTCCAATTACTGTAAGTATGGAAATGTTTAAAGATGGGTTTGGGGGTAAATACTTATGCAACACACTCTAGAACTAGACTGTAATCAAGAAGTTCGTAATGTTTTTAAAAAAAATCTTTTAGCAGATCAGATTTAGGTGATGGTGGTAGTAATATATCACTTCCTGAAATCTTTACTGCAGGATATTGTGGCACTGATTTTCCCCCACACTTTTGTTCGGGAGGTGAGACGGAGTGTTTGCGTGTGTGTCGTGTTGCGATATTGCGCCTGAGAGTCTGTCTTGAGTCAGGAGATTATTTTGGGAAAGCATCAGGATGAACGAGACCTCTGAGGTACACAGCAGAGTGATAAATGGAAGAGTACTCACAGGGCTGATGAAAAAAATGACGTGTGTGTGTGTGTGTGTGTGTGTGTGTGTGTGTGTAAAGTGAAAAGTGGAAGTTCAGATAGCCAAGTCTACATAAACAATGTCAAGTGCTTGTTTTGGCTTGGACATAATTTGAAGTGTGTGCAAAAGTTTGTGCCTCCTGCTGACCAGTGAGCTGATAATAACCTGTAACTATCAGTAATCAGAATCCTGACACATACAGTAACACAGCTAGAAACAAAAAAAAAAGAGAGAAGGAGGGAGGAAAAAATGAATATAACATCCAGATGCTCTGTTTATACTCAGAACTTGTGCACTTGTGAGTCGTTTCTGCTGTTTTGTGAAGGTCCCACATGGACACACTAAAATATTTACAGTTTCCAAACACAGTTTATATCCAAAGACACTAACTGATTTAGCAAGTTGAGTTGTGCGTCTGCCATAAGTAATAAAAAAAAATAATCTAAAATAAAACATATTTTAAACTAATTCTAAATGTAACCAAGACGTCCTTGTGGGGTCTTGGGAAATTAGTGGAAAAGACCCCTTTTCTGAGCGACTTTTGGACGTCTTTTTAAGTAAAATGTTCATTGTGTGAGGCGGAGTCTTACATAAGTTATAAAGGAGGTCACATCAAAATAGTCCTAAATTTATACCAAAATGTGTCGAATTGACAGAGTGATGCGATCTGGTCTAGACTGAGCCTTAACACTGACGTTTAACGTCCACTGAGAAGTTTATTAATAAAACACAAACACTCTAAGTATAATCCCTTCTGGTGTGGGAGCACGTTCGTAAGTCGGATTCGTTCATAAGTCTGACAAAGTGAGTCTTATACACCTTTGACACAAATATACAATGTAAAGCATAAAAAAGCCAAACACACAGGTTTGGTGTTTTGGTTCTGCATTATACTCTCACAAGACTGAGCCCCCAAATTGAGAGGGGAATCCCGATGATGCAGCAGCTGACCTCGTTTAAAGGTAACCCTGGGAAGATGTCCATGGAGGTCAACTTTACATGGTGTTTACTGCGCGCCTGAACAAACACCATTTTTTCTCAGAGCTGTATTAGACTGTGTACTCTCATTGTCTTGTTGAGGATTTGTCTGAAATTAGGATTATTCACCATCAGGGCGGCTTCACAGCTCGGACATTTTCTATCATCGTGCTCCCTGATTGATTCCTTGAAACCGATGAGGCCGACGCATTTCTCCTGCAAGAAAACACAGGCCAAAACTTGGATGTAAATTTGGCTTTGAGGTGTCAAATCTATGGCACTGCTGTAACACTGGACAGCTCCACCCCCACCCCCACCCCCTGTGTCTCATCTTCACATAACTTTAACAGCATTAAAGGTGGTAGTTACATATGAGATCCAATGACAGCGTATTAAATCCTCTTTACACACATTTTATTCTCAGTAAAGAAAAGTTAGTACATTGTTAAACACATGAATCAGCCATTAACACACCCAGTAGGTGAATGGAATTATACTTATTACCAATCATATAACAGTCAGCTGGTGATAGGATCACGAGCACTCAAGGCTCATCCATGCCTGTGGGGACTAAAGGCCAGCCCATCAGGTCCGATCCCACGGAAGAGCCAATGTGTAGCAAATTAATGAAAAAACATTCATGCTGCCCAGGATAGAAAGGCACCCAATGGACCGCAGCCTCCTGTGTGTGGGGCTTAGCAGGGAAAGAGTTCAAGGTTGTTGATCCGGCTCAATCCGACTGAGCATCCAAGAGATACACCGGACAAACATGTCTGATCGATGCAACTTGCATTTGGGCTTTGGGCAGATACTCCTCTAATCCAGAGCGACTTACAAAAGTGCTTTGAAGTTTACGTCATTGTATAGATTCTTACACTGGGTTACTGGGTTACTAACTATAATTACTCAGTCTCACACTGTTGGGAAGTTGTTGTTGTTGTTGTTGTTGTTTTAACTTACAGCACTTACACTTACAGTACGTAAAGGACCTGCTGCTGATGTCCTGTTGCTACACTCCACAGCACACACTTTTGTAATCTGTTTACCTCCTTTAGAAACATTAAAGTATTCGATCGAGCGCATTAATATAAATCTTGATTTGAATTCAAGAGCGCAAACGAAGTGATCATGTAAACACCAAAACCATTACATAAACCAATGAAAATGTCTGAATACATAAACTACAAAGCAAGACAAAAAAAAAGGCTCTAAATGTCCCCGGGAGTCTGCGCCACATGCATTCAATACACGCTCGCTTTATGCTAGCAGCTCGGTAACCTTTGCCACCAGTGGTTTGTTTATTTGGACGTAAAAGCTCATTACGATCAGTTCTGTATGGTTTTTTACGACTATAGCCCTCTGAGCGAGCCGGCTGGAGTCCTCACTAGCAGCAATAAGGCTGATTAAGAGTCAGAATGGCCTGTGGCTTTAGGGCTGATGTCCTGATAGTTTCATAACCCTAAACGTCCTCGCGGGGGTGCACTTTATAGACGTGGAGGACATGAGGGCTGCAGAAACGAGCTGGCTTTGCTGTGAGAAATAAATATCGACTCCAGTGGACTGCAGCACTGCTTTTAATTACAGGCGGCGTCTCATTGGCGTGGCTTTGAGGTGGAGGTAAATACCGAGCGCCGCTGCCCCGTGGGGTCCCGCAGTATATCCTGTATAAACCGTCAGCACGGCTGGCTCTCAGAGAGACCGGATTACGCCGTCAATCCTCGAGCCTCAACTCCTGGGGAAAATGACGGCAAAACAGCTCGACTCCATCTTCTCTCTGTTTACTGCGGACGTGTTTGTTTTCCCTCCATAGTGCTTCAGGGAACCGAGAACGAGCACCAGTGGAGGCGTAGTTCCAAAAACAATACCGGAACGTTTCCTTCTTCTATCCCCCCAGCTTGTGAGACCCGTTTAACTTGTTTAATGTGACCTCTGTTTTTTTGTTTTTTATTAAAGCCCTCAATAAAGAGTTGCTGTAAGCAATCAGCTGGTTTACGGCTCTGCCACAACAGACCGTTCATAAAACCAGAAAGATTTGATCACTCCCTAAATCTCATAAAACTGTGAGTGTTTTATTGGTCTTGGCTATTTTTGGCTCCACGCACTGCTGGATTCTGATTGGTCAGAAAGTGTTGCTTAATTCTCTTTAACAGCAGCTCTGACAGTCGTGCAGGTTTTTTTTATTAATGCACTCGTGCTAATACATTAGCGTTTCTATAGTAACGGCTCGTTCACGGGGTTGTATACAAGGGACATTGATAATGAATTTACTGAAAATGTGATGAAGTTTTTGAGATTTTATGGAAGGAGTCTCCAGTGTCAGTGCTTTGTTTAAGAAAAGCCTGGAGAGGGACTGAATGTTTATAGCTGCTACTGTACAACATCAGAAAAGTACGGAGTGTAAAATGGATTGTTAAGTATCACTTTCTTCTTTTAATGAATAACACATTGGATCCTTGGCATGTTGGTAATAATATCAGGAGTAAAACAATAATTAACATCAGGGTTACAAGAATTCAGAACACTTTCCATTCCCACACGTTGAGGTCATGATCACTTGCGCTCCACCCTGACCTGCTTATTTCATTATACTTTTATGATGTCTTTCTACAACTTTGCATTTGTATAAATTCTAAGATTCCTGGGTTTCTGGGTTTGTTTCTGTGGATTATTCTTGTCACCACGTTATCTGTGAGTTAGTGTGTTTCTGGTGTTTTCCTGGCAGCACTGTGGCTTAATGCTTCTAAACTGGGCATCGACTCCAAACTAGCTCCGGAACTGCCCCGGTGGAAATGGGGTATAAATTACCCTGAGATTTGCCCCAGTTCCCCAAGATAGGCTTCATGCCCAATGTGACCTTAAACAGGATAAGTAGCATGGGGAAAGAACGTAATGAAGTTTCATTCATTGTTCAATCAATTTTTATATCAAACTTCATTAAAAGAGAAAAAAATATATTTATATTTAATACAAACGTATATCTCTGTACTGTACAAATGTGTCACATCATATTTTCAAAATCCTGCTTCACTTTTGATCTGACTCACAACAGTTTCAGCAGAAATTTGCCGCTGATGAAGAACCATCGCACATCTTGTTTTCCAGATCTTGTATGCATGTTATTACCCAATATAAATCTTTACATTTATTTGTTATTTCATTCTCAAAATAATTTTTTTCTATCATTTTTAACGTTATTCTCTTTTCAGATCTCTGCTGAACGTGAGCAGTGTATCGGGAGGTGTTCGATAGTTTCATCGTGTTAACACTGATCTACTGAACATTGTATAGTTTTGATGTAGAAGCTCCACTTGACATCTTACGCTAATCAGCCACATACAGTAACATCAGGTATATTTTCAAAACTTAATGTGAGTTAATGTTCCTGACACACTGCTCACTCTCATTTATTAATAAGTGTTTGTCCTTGACAACATCGCCTTGTTCAATATTGTTCATTTTATTGTACTGGGCCCGGTTTCTCGAAAGCTTCTTATCTCTAAGTAGTTCTTAAGTCGTACCTTAACCTCTCTCTTAACTTTATGGCGCATTTCTCGAAACGTTCTTACGCTAAGTATCTCTTAGCTAAATCAGACATTGGTAAGGTTGGTCTGGACCAACCTTAACTCATACTTAGCGTAGTTTCAGCTCAAGACGCTAGTGGCCGCCACTGAGCAGCAGTCTTTATAAACCAGCGGTGTATGTAAACACATTATGGCACGTTATCAAAGTCGTATTAACGATGGAATATACTGTAGACCTGTTTAAGAATTTTATTTGATATCAGAACTAATAGAGTGACTTTTAATTAGCCTATTTCATAATGTGACTAATGCATTAAAATTGCCAATCACAATTAATATTAAACAGGTGGCGAACAATTAGGCAGCGATACAGCGTGGTGTTGTGTTAAACTGAAGACGGCGCCGTCCGTGGAGCCGTGTGGGTCATGTACATGTTTCCTTTAGACAAAACTTCAGCCCTTTTCATATTTTCCCCGTGGTCGTTATTAAAAAATATATAAAATAAACGTTTTGCCTTTCAAGGCAACAGATTATGGAGCTTCTTGAGCTGCTCAGACCTGCGCGTGCCAGACCAACGCGTACTTACTGTACTTACTGTACTTACTGTACTGTACTTACTGTACTTACTGTACTTACTGTACACTCCCCGTCCCGATGTCCAGCTGCTCGCTGCTTTTTGTTTAAAATATGTTTCATTGATCATTAGCCATTATCCATGACTTTATGGGTTTTTCTTTTGACACGTTTTATTTTTATGAAATTTGATTTAGTTAAATGAGAAAATAACCTTGTGAGATTCAAACCCTGCATTCATTCATTTTTCTGTGTGATTGTAATGTTTAATACCCCTACAGTATTCACTTATGCGGTTTGACTCGCTGTGAGATGCGGTGTGTTATACCCCTATCTCACCTGCGCGGGCTCGCGGTGTGGCCGTAGGCTTGATCATGATTCACCCTGAGTTTTTGCGCTGTGATTACGTTTCCATCTTTCCGCGTGAAAAATTCAACGTTTAATTTTTTGCTGGTCCTCGCGGTAGCTTGCAGACTTTGCAGAACGTTAAAGGAACGTGGTGGGCAATCGCGGCAGCTCACGGAGATGAGTCCAGCCACACAGGTGAGAGAGGGGTATTAGGCACCACACAGGTGAGAGAGGGGTATTAGACACCGTGATTTGCCTCGAGTGACCGGCGCCCGACGGTCCGCGAAGATCTGCCAGGTCCGCGAGCTTCCGCATGTTTATTTTTTTTGCGTGGTAAGATGGAAACATAATAACAGCACCAAAACTCGCGCCGAATCATAATGAACCGCACTTACGGCCCCGCGTGTGAGATAGGGGTATTAAACCTCCACTCTGTCATCTCATCGTATTCATTCCATAAGTGCGCTATACAACCCCAACAACTGACACTTCACATTGTTTCTGAAGCTGGTGAAGAGTGTTATCAGCTGTTTGTCCATCAACTATGATTGTAAAACCCCGTTCGTTTCACGGCCACATGTTACATGAAAATATTATATATTATTATATTAATTAATATTAATTTATATATTTGTCTATTATGGCATGTTATTGATAAGTTAACCCATGTCGAAATAAACGCTATTAAAAGAATTTAGTACAATGTTTAATTTGCATAGAAAGTGCCGTCTTTCTTAACACTGTCATGCAAAAGGAGTGAAAAATCGATTCCTGAGCCACCGATGTCCGCTAATTCAGGACCTTCACTGTAGACAGCGCCGCGTAACGTCGGACGTAAGAGGCAGCGACTTAAGAAGACTCCTAAGAGACAGTTCGAGAAATACACTTAGAAAAGTTATCACTTAACGTAAGATATATCTTAAGAGTCTACTTAGCGCGCGAATAGTGTGCGTTATCGAGAAACCGGGCCCAGATTAGTTTAGGAGATTAAGCCAATCTAACCTTAATGAAGTAATTTTCTTTATAAACTTTTCATACAGGAGTTTGTAATATGGTGTACTGTGCACTGGTCCATGTTAGTCTGGATTAGCTTTTCAATTAATTTATAATAGCTTTTCAATAATTCATTAATTAATAGCTTTTCAATTAATTTGCCAAGATCAGTATTAAAAAGCTACTTTACTATTCCTGACAGTTTTCTCAAAAATTTTGATTTAATGTGGGTTTTGTGTTGTGACGATTCCCCCGACCGATAATAAAGTTAGCGTAGTTATTTATTCATTCGTTTTAGAACCTCAACTGAAATTCTTAGGACTTTATACAAAACCCCAAATATACAGAAACGGTTTCAGTTTGAAGACTTTTTAGTAAGCTCATTGCCTTTCATTTTCCCATTAAAAAAATAATAATAATAATCTAATTCTGTGTGAATGTACTGTTGAGGCCATGCATTACAAAAAAAATAAAATAATAAGTTTTATCAAGTCAGATTTTTTTTTGCATGAAACGAATTGTTAGTTGTCGTTAGCTTGATAATGTTGTTAACATAGTTAGCTTTAATTTAAGATGTGTAATTATTTGCGGATGTGTTACTATTTAATGGCAACTTCAACCGCTAACAAGCTCTAGCCGGCATCATTCAGTGAAGCTACGATTGTTCTGTCGCTAGTTAAGCAGGTCATTATGCTACTGTACCTCGTTGTGAAACCTCCAAAGAGAATTCACTCTGCTTTGTTTTCTTCTTTTTTCCCGCTCCAGCCCGTGGCTAGCTAACTGACATTCCCCTCCCCACCCCTACTGTACATCTAACACACGTTACAGCCTTTTCTTTCATTTCATTTTCCCCGCGTTCCCTCACATCACCGATCCACCGATTCAGGAACTTCGATAAGAACCCGTTTGAAAGCAATGTTGTTTGTTAGCGTTACATAACTACCCATAATTCCCTGTGCCATGCTATTTGGAGATAACACATAATGAGGCTTTGCTAAAAGAAAAGCGGTTTGTTCATGTTTTTAATTGGCTCTTAACGAAGGATCGGTGTGTTAATAAAGCCGCGCGCGGTGCTGTTGGAGTAATGAACCTCTGGAGGAAGCGATTCAATTCGGTATTAAACGAACAGGAGCGCGAACACTTTGCTGATTAATCCCTCTCGCTAATGCGCAGAAATAAAGTTTCTCTGTTTAGTGGTATGTGCGGTACACACACACACACACACACACACACACACACACACATACACACACACACACACACACACACACACACACATACACACACATTCATTCATTCATTATTAGTTTCCAAAGGAAAAAACATTTTTAGTGCAATGCTAATTACATTCATTAGCATAGAATCATTCATGAAACTGAATAAAATTGCAAATATTTATCATAACAAAAAAATTATAACCATAAACTATAACCAGGTAATAATAATTAATAGAATGGATTCCATGTTACTAATGCTATATATATATGTGTGTGTGTGTGTGTGTGAACAGGCTATAATTATTTATCAGGGTGTTTATTTATTAGGGTGCAGGTGAAGGGCATGAGATTACACTGCCCATTTAATCAGTGCAGAGAAACTGGCTTATTAGTGTGTGTGTGTGTGTGTGTGTGTGTGTGTGTGTGTAAGAGGAAGGGCAGTGATGAGATGTAGGCTGATAACACACACACATAGATGACACTTGCCAACAGAGCGTGTTGTAACACAGCCATCCATAAAAATATACTGCACAGTCAAGTACCAAGAAGTGTTCAAAAATTAAGTAGCACATTTATCATTTAAAGTACAGTGATGATGCACAGCTGCATTTCAGTCTGAAGGTTGACTATAATTAAAAAATAGAAAACGCTATAATAATAAAGCAAATATGCAATGTAACGTGTGAGGTGTAGTATTGCAAAATGGACGTGAAATAATAAGTTTTCTTCCTTCTTCTGGACCTCAACATATACAGCTGACTAACCGCTCGCTGTCCTCCAGAGTAAAAACCCCAAACTGGTTATTTTGCTAAAATTGCATCCATTGATTGAAATGAATGAACGCTCACAAGAACAAAGACCTACAGTATTGATGTCAGAGGACGGACGCGTCCACATTACAGTCAGATAAAAGTTATGTGTAATTGTGAATGTGAACCGTCATGACATGCAAATCCAATCTAAACAAGAACATTGTGTCTTTTATACAGTGTAATGTGATAGTAGCCAAAGAAAGCTGTAATAAGTTGACTGATTTTTACCAGAAGGTTGCGAGTTCAAGTCCTCAGACAGGCCTGAAGTGTGTTATATATATTAAAGAGTCACAACGATGAGCCAGATCGGCACGCAACACCATTAGTTTAAAGATGTCTGGCGTTTAAATCAGACTGTCTAACGCCTTCAGGCCTGCGACTGAAATCATCACTGGAATGCCCTTTAAACTATTTTCCCTTAAAAGGGAAAACTAATGAAGATCTAAAAGCCATGAGCATGCAGAGAGCCTGATTCATTACTGCATATTTCACACTGAAGTGATGAGCTGGTTGTAACGGTCGTAACCAGTGTAAAAAAGGCCAAGGCCTGGGACATTCATCTTATTTGACACAGAAATGAGCGGAAAAGAGAGAAAGTGCCTTTATTCGTGAGAGTTAGACATCCGCTCGCTTAGGACGTCTTATTTAAGCAGAGACGATTCTTCAATTGTAGTTTCAGAGACGCTGCGAAGAATCACATGGAACTGTCTGTCAAATTTTATTATTATTATTATTATTATTATTATTATCCTTCTTCTCTGTGCTCGCTGATGACTTCCAGGTGATGAGGGAGTCGATTGTTTCCACGCTGTCTTTAGTGTCCACGCTCTCTGGGGTGTCCAGATAAGGGTTTAGTCCAGCACTCTGGATGTGGTTCCCATTAGTGTGACCTAAGAACCTCCTGAGCCGTGTGGAATCATTTCAGGACTTTATGGAACCCCGTTTTGATGGTACCAAGAGCTTTGACCGCTACAGGCACCATGATGACTGATGACAGCTTGTCGAGTGTGTTTTATACATTATTATTGTTACTGTTATAAATAGAACTAGTATTAAATTAGAATTAAATATTCAGAAGGTGTTGATACATTTTCTGTAACAATGTTGCAGGTTGATATTAATGCGCTTGTTCAAAAACTTTCATGTTTCTATATTAACAGCTTATTCACAGGGACTTTATAATGAGCAGCCTTAAAAATTAATAAAAACTGCATGTTGTTGGACTGTAGGAGGAAACTGGAGTACGGAGAGGAAACCCACCAAGCATGTAGAGAACTCGCACACAGACCCAAAGTGGGAATCGAACCCTCAACCACCACAGTGCTAACCACTACACCACCAGGTCATATACATAACGGCGATGTAGAATTCTTTAATAGATTTAATCGTCATTTTTGGTAGGGGATGAAAGCAGGGGTATGAGTAACTCCACTTTACCACTCTGTCAAATTATCTGTCTTAGATTTTGCACATGTATTGCATTTCAGTCTGACACGACTGTAACATGTAATGAAAATTAACTGTGATAGAGTTTACAAAGCAGTTTTGTTTCTTAAAGTAACAGTGCAGGTTTTGCTTTTCAGTGTGCCATGTTTTCCTCATCTACGCTTTGTGTATTGCATTTGACGTCCTCACACCGGTACGATCGCTTTTCTATCTTGCGCGGAACCTTGTCTATAAATGCTGCACGTTCTGTTCCAACATTCTGATGAAACAACTTTCCATGTTTCATGTTTAGTAAAACAGAAATCTCACACTACGATCCTGCATGCTTCATTGGCACCGTCATTGTGATTGTGTCACTTCCTGTCTGTTTTTATCAGGATACAAGTTTAAATCTGCAATCCACTCAGCACACAAACATTTCCTGACTGCGGAAGTGTGAATTTTCCTCCCGGGGGATTTAACGTCCTCAAACTGACGGAACGTGTTATGACGAGCCGTACACAAGCGATACGGCGAGGCAATCGTAGAGAGACAGAGCAGGATCTGATCCTAATGATTCAGCTGTTTTCAGCGATGGTTTATGCTTTTTGCCTCCAGAAGTGAATACATTTCCTTGCACTGTTGCACACTGACGATTCAGCTTTATTCTCGTTCCTGTTTAGTGCTGACAGGACACTTAGTCTTGTGCTCTAATTAAAATCCTACAATTCTGCTTGACAAGTGTCCAGAGATCTGAGAACTCCTCGTTTAGTGCCATAAATTATATGCCTTTTTAAAAAAACGCAGAAGTTTAAGGTGATGCAATCTGATTTAAAAAGATATTAAATGAAAACAGTGTTTGCTTCGAGGAGTTGGAGGCCACACCTCCTGCTCTGAGACTGACATTCATGTAGGCCACACCTCTTGATCTGAGACTGACAGTCACAGGCCACACCTCCTGCTCTGAGACTGACATTTATGTAGGCCACACCTCTTGATCTGAGACTGACAGTCTCATAGGCCACACCTCCTGCTCTGAGACTGATATTCACGTAGGCCACACCTCTTGATCTGAGACTGACATTCATGTAGGCCACACCTCCTGCTCTGAGACTGACAGTCACACAGGCCACACCTCCTCCACTGGTACTGGTATTCATAGAGGCCATGTCGGCTTCACCGGTATGGAAATGAAGATAAATCCACAGCTGCTTCACCTCCTTGACTGTGATAATGTAACCAAACAACAGTCGTAGGTATCCACTGGATTTACCAATGCAGAGATGCAGACATTTATTTTGTTTCAGTCAACAAACAACTTTCTCGCCAGACACAATGTTCCGAGTCCGGTGCCGCCATATCGTAAATACTAAGAGCTAGACTATTCCGGCTTTTCCATATTAATAAGGCATGTTCTTTTTATGACCCTACATAATTTAGGGCTGAAGAGAACGACCTCCTCTCGTTACAGCAGAAACAGAGCAGTAGGGGAGGACGCTGCCTCTGGGTTACTAATGGGCCCTAATTAGTGCCTGACGGGAGGCTACGATCACGACTCGCTCTCATTTACAACCCACAAAGGTCTGACTCTAAGCTCAGGGTGAGAGCGGCAGGTCCTGCCTGACGGAGATCCTGCTGTCCTCCATCACATCACAATGTTTTCCTAAGCCATGTGGACTCCTGTGGCATTGCTGTTCTGTAATAAATTATTCGTATTTATTTATGACGGCAGTCAGACCAGTTCTTTAGAAAAGTAGACGTTCATCCCAAACCATGCCACGTTCCATATCCGGGTCATTTCACCCTCTGTTAAACGTTTCATATCGTGATAGTGCATGATGATCACTAATCCCACATTACATGGATCATTACTCGATTCCGAGTGCAGGACATCATCCAAGATTATTACGCTTTCCACACAGCGTAACTCACTCCACGCCTCATGACCCGTTCCGATCCATTCCACACTCATTTTACACCATATTTTTACCCTTTCCAAACTTTGCTTTTCATTTCATGATCCATTACTCATTGTATGCCTTGTTTCTTAGTGCATCTCCCATTACTCACCCCCGACCCCTCACTACTCATTCCACCATTACTCATTATACATCTCATTACTTATCCCCTGCCATCTTTCCACCCATTCCATGTTCCAAGACTCATCCCCTGTCTTGTTACTCACTCCACACACCATTCATCATCCTTCACCGCATTACTTATACAGTATCATATAGAATAGCATAGCTGTCTGTACCATCATAACAAAGAGAAGTCACGATGGTGCATAAAAATAGTTTGATTTACACGACATGACTAAGCTTAATATTACTGATGATAAAATATTAACAACACACACAATTAGCACCAGAAAGTTCAAGCTGCTGCATATGTGTGTCACTCATTCCACAGACTCATCCCGTCTTGTTACTCGTTCTATATCGCATTACTTTCCCAGCCTCGTTAATCAGTCCATAACGCTTTATTCATCCGCTTCTGTCAATCCGCTACCATGGTTATGTATTCTGTATCCACTTACTCATCCCCTTCTGTAATATAAACCTAACAGACCACTCAGATCGTTAGGATCGAGTCAGTTAGAAGTACCAAGGGTTCACACTAAACAAGGGGAGTCACTTTTAGCCATTATGCTGCCCGCAGTTGGAACCAGCTTCCAGAAGAGATCAGATGCACTAAAACATTTAAATCTAGACTTAAAACTCATCTGTTTATCTGTGCATTTATTGAATGAGCTCTGTGCCACTGTACGTCCGAACTGACTGCACTGTATTTCAGGTTTACCTAATATTTTTAACTGTTTCTAAATCAAATTTTAAGTAGTTTTAAAAGTGTTTTTAATTTTTATTTTAAATCAAATTTAAATAATTTAAAAAGTTTTACTGCTATTATTTTCTATCTCTGTAATTATTTTCTTCTCTTTTTTTGTAAAGCACTTTGAATTACCATTGTGTATGAAATGTGCTACACAAATAAACTTGCCTTGTTATTCCATATCCTATTACTCATCCCCTGCCACTGTTACTTATTCCATATTCAACATCATTCAATTTTCTTTGTATTGCACTTTTAACGATTGTCATTGTCGCAAAGCAGCTTTACACAATCAAAGGAAAATTATGGCAATGTGAGGAAAAATGTATGTAAAATATCAGATTATGATCAGATCGTCCCTAATGAACGAGTCGAGTGTGACGGTGCTGAAGGAAAAAACTCCCTGAGATGGTGATATGAAGAAACCTTGAGAGGAACCGGACTGAACAGGGAACCCATCCTCATCTGGGTGATAACGGACAGCAGGGATTGATCTGCACTCATACTGTGTGTTAGGAGGCTGGAAGTTCAGTATAACAGGAGATGTGGAGAAGTTCATATGGAGTCCAGTTGGTTATTGGAGGATCAGGTAGACTGTAGGAAACTCCAGTCCTGACGTCATGAGTCACACATTCTACATTTCGATACAGCTTCAACACCACTTTATTACAGTCTCCATTCCAACTCTCACACGTGGGACCGTTTACTTATTTCACACTTCTTTACTTCTATAGCTTTTATCTTTTACATGTGGACAGCAATGTTTATATTATTGTTAAAATAAAAATAAAAAATTACAACGTGTTAGCAAAAGTACATCGAGTATGTCAAGATTATCTGCATTTTTTTGGTATAATTTTGACTCCTTTGAGTTCTAGATAGATGAGCTTATGCTAACTGCGTAGCAAATTTAGCAAATAAACAAAAAAACAGTGAACACACACACACACACACACACACACTGCGTCCTATTAGAAGATTTCGTAATATAAATTCTAATATTCTAAATTATAAACCCACACCACCTTAAAGCCACGCCCACTCAGAGCTGCTCTCATGTTCGCGAATGGTCCGAGTGCCAGGTCATTTTGTAGTCTGTGATCTTCATCTCGACTCTTTTTCAGCTGAGATATCCATCTGTCCTGAACTCAGCACCAGAGCTTCATTTGTGCAATCAATTATTTATAAATTACTCTGTCAGTTAAAATGGGGTTCATTCCAGTTCAGCTATTGTTTCAGCCGGTTACCAGGCGAGGGGGCGGGGGGGCTGTTTATAAAAGCCAGTTCTGCAATACAAGAGTGCGAATGAGACGTCAGAGGAACCGAAAATCAATCGGGTGTTTTATATCCAATTTCAGAAAGAGTCTTTTTCAGAGTGGGTTATTGGCTCCATTTAGAGCTAGATTAGTTTTTTGGCACTTAGCGCACTTTGATGGGCTTTTTCTCCTCCATGCGAAGACACGGCTACCACTTATCTTAGCAGCACGCCACCATGTTGGAATGGGTGTGTGTGTGTGTGTGTGTGTGTGTGTGTTCATATAGCTCTCTCCACCATGTTGATTAATATTTTCTGTTCCTTGTAGTTTACAATATAAAGTATATTGCTGTATTATTATTACTATTGTTGTGCATTATGGCATATTTTTATCCGAGAAATGCACTAAAATAATGCACGACTTAACTAAATACAATATGAAACAAAATTATTCTCTGTCTTTGTACAGGACGTCCTGAACTTTTATAGATCCTGTTAAATGGCTGGCTTCTACAAAGTACCTATTAAATAAAGATCATTAAGATAAGATAAATAATATTTTAAGCCCTTTTTGTTCATTACAATTTACACCTCACTTAAATCAAAAGACTAGTTTCTCAAAATTTTAGAATATTTAAGTCAGAGTTTAAGTAAATGACAATTATAAATACAGTGTATTTCTCGGTGCAGTTCAATACATGCATGCATGCTGAAGACTGCTGACTTGACGGTTGTCCAGAAGATGATCATCGACACCCTCCACGAGGGGGTAAACCACAGAAGGTCATCGCTGAAAGGGCTGAAAGCAGAGTGCTGTAGCAAAACAAATTCATGGTGGACTAGAAAGGAAAAGTCTGCAGTGTCGGGGGGCGTTACTGTTTAAACTAGTTCGAGTAATTTTCCGTTGCAGAAAATGAAAACTTCTTTGTGATTCCTCATGCAGGTTGTTTTAGTCAAGACCTTTATAATTATTCTACCGTCATCACTCAGCCAAGTAATGACCCATAATCTGTTAACTACTAATACCCCTATCTCACCTACTAATACCCCTATCTCACCTACCAATACCCCTATCACACCTACTAATACCCCTATCTCACCTACTGATACCCCTATCTCACCTACCAATACCCCTATCTCACCTACTGATACCCCTATCTCACCCACTAATACCCCTATCACACCTATTAATACCCCTATCACACCTACTAATACCCCTATCTCACCTATCAATACCCCTATCTCACCTACTAATACCCCTATCACACCCACTAATACCCCTATCACACCTACTGATACCCCTATCACACCTACCAATACCCCTATCTCACCTACTGATACCCCTATCTCACCTACTAATACCCCTATCACACCTACTAATACCCCTATCTCACCTACCAATACCCCTATCTCACCTACTAATACCCCTATCACACCTACTAATACCCCTATCTCACCTACCAATACCCCTATCTCACCTACTGATACCCCTATCACACCTACTAATACCCCTATCTCACCTACCAATACCCCTATCTCACCTACTGATACCCCTATCTCACCTACCAATACCCCAATCACACCTACTAATACCCCTATCTCACCTACCAATACCCCTATCTCACCTACCGATACCCCTATCACACCCACTAATACCCCTATCACACCTACTAATACCCCTATCACACCTACTAATACCCCTATCTCACCTACCAATACCCCTATCTCACCTACTAATACCCCTATCACACCCACTAATACCCCTATCTCACCTACTAATACCCCTATCACACCTACTAATACCCCTATCATACCTACTAATACCCCTATCTCACCTACTAATACCCCTATCTCACCTACTAATACCCCTATCTCACCTACTAATACCCCTATCACACCCACTAATACCCCTATCTCACCTACTAATACCCCTATCTCACCTACTAATACCCCTATCACACCTACTAATACCCCTATCACACCTACTAATACCCCTATGGATGACTGCAGCCATAAGAAGACTTTGGGAGAACTTCACACATCAAGAGCCACCACAAACAGACGTCTTCAGGAAATGAGCTAGGAGAAAAAGACCTGGACCGTTGCTTAGTGATCCAAAGTCAGATGAAAGTAAATTTGTAAATCAATGTTTTGACGTTGGCACCCCTGAGTCTGAAGAAGAGTAGAGGCACAGAACCCAAGATGCTTGAAGTCCAGTGTTAAGTTTCCAGAGTCTGTGATGATTTGGGGTGTTACGTCCAACATCAACACCGCATCTACCAGGAGACTTTAGAGCACTTCATGTTTCTGACAGCTGACAAGCTTTATGGAGATGCTGAGAGATTAGAAGATTGGCAGTGCCAAAAGTACCACTAAGTGGTTTGCTGATCATAATATTACTGTGCTTGATTGGCCAGATAACCCACCTGATCCCTGAACCCTGTAGAGAATCTATGAGCTACTGTCAACAGGAAGATGAGAAACGTACGACCCAACAATACAGACGAGCTGAAGGCTGCTATCAAAGCAACCTGGTTTTAAATAACGCCTCTGCAGTGACACAGCCTGATCGCCTCCATGTGACGCCACACTGACCAAGTGCATAAATTAATACTGTATACTTTTCAGAAGTTATTGTAATTATAAAATATTTTCGATTGATCTCAGGAAATTCTCATATTTTGAGAGATTGGATTTTTGATTTTCATGAGCTGTAAGAAGTGATCATTGAAATGAAAACCAAAAAACGTTTGAAACTTTTTCACTTTACATAAATCTAGAATCTTGAAATTAGATGGACCATATGTATGTACATGGAAATTGTATGTACGTAAACATGTGTGTATGAATAAAACAGAGTGTAAACAGTAATGCCGTCAAAATCTAAACACCTTGTGCTAGCAAGAAAAAGAAAAGTCTCAGCATCTCCGAGACCTTCACAAGCAGGATGATGGATTCAGATTCATAAATTTTAACCATTGCACCAGCAGCAGCAGCAATATAATGTTAATGCACTGGAGGAATGAAGAGAAAGTAATGACACCCTCCAGCCTCAGAAACTGAAACCTGGCTAAAAATAGCTTGTGAACACACACACACACACACACACACACACTCGTGTAGTTGTTTGATGGAAATATACACGTAACCTTTGAATAAAAGGTGTAGCTTTTTATTTGTTTGTTTGTGTTTTGATTTGCTTATTTATTTATTTTTGCTGCTGCTGTACAAGGTCATGACCTCTGGTTAAGACATGATGATGAATTACATTAGTGCTGAAATTATGAGGAGGAAACACGGCCTTCAAATTGACCCGACTTTTGCGAGATTACGTTCACACGAATCCAGGAACGGAGAAAATGAAGGCTGTGTGTCTGAACAAATTTTGTTCTCAATCACAATTTTGGCTTTCAGCGATTAAGATATTGGAGATTAAATGATTAATGTGCTCCATTCCCTTCTGCACTGGTGTTCTCATTTTGTGTTCCAAACCCAGAGCATTTATTTTCTTTACAGTGGTAAAATCCAAACCCTCTCCAAAAGCCAAACTCTCTCTCGTGCAAAGCTGGGGCTTTTATCTCATTTTCTACATTTCTTTTTGTAAATAATCCTGATCTCCACAGTGACCAAATTAATCATGATTATGATTTTCCCCGTAATCGAGCAGCCGTAGAGAAGTGAGAGAATCGATCGTGATTGGTCACATGGAGCTGTTGATGAATGTTCTGTAACAGCAACTCTGACAGTAGTGCAGCTGCAACTTTTATATTAATGCGCTCGTTCTAATACATTAGCGTTTCCATAATAAACATGTGAACACACGTAACAACAAAAACACGTAAATAATAAACAGATTAAAAATCGTAAACATTCTGTAGTGCCATTTTCTTCAAGTAAGAAAATATTTATTTATGTAACATGTATGGAAGGAGTCTCCAGTGTCAGCACTTTGTAACAGTGCTAGTGCTACGTAGCTGTAAAGGGCTAGTCTAGTGCTAGCTACGTTTATTCTTTGTCGCTTCTTTGTAACAACTGATATAACCTAAGTGAAAACAGGAAATAACATCACACATGACAACATTTTAATGTTTCTTAGGCACATCGTGTGTCTGGTGTTGAGACGTACAGGAAGCTGTTAAGAAACTTCTCACCAAACACCTTTAAATGTTCAAGGTCACAGGATTGAAACATGAACTCTGTATAAAAATGGTGGATCTGACGAATCGAGGCGCTCCTCACGCTCCCGGCTAATGCAGCACGCCGGATTCACTGTAATAAATGTATTGATGCTGTTGTTCATCATTATGACTCCTGCACTGACCCGCACTGGTGTGGGAGGGAATATTTATGTTTCTATATCTGCTTTCTCATAGTTTTCAGCTTGGAAAGCTGTTTTGCTTTTTTTTTTTTTAAGGGCGCCTGGTTTACAGTAGGCTGTGAAGGTGTGAGTCCACTCTTCTGCTGCTTTATTACAAAGTGTATGTTTATTTTCTCGGATTTCATACTGTACATCCTCTCGTTCTTTACAGAGGCAAAACTGTGTCACAAAGACTTCCTGCTGTTGTCCGGGTTCCGCCTTGACTCCGCCCCTAAATTACTAGTTGCATCACGGCTGTTTTGTCTTATCCATCTCCATGTGACAATCGCTGTATACCGACACTACAGTAATTAGATTATACAAAGTGAAAGAGGCTGACGGTGAACGACAGCAAAATGGTCAGAAGGTAAAAAGAGCGAGAGAGAGAGAGATGGTGAGGCAGTAACACAGAGAGAAAAAGAGACAGGTAGGGAAACAAGCCGAAACAGAAAGAAAGAAAAAAGGTAGACAGACAGACAAGGAGAGACAATAAACTGAGATAAGAGAGAGAGAGAGAGAGAGAGAGAGAGAGAGATGGTGAAGGAAGCAGTATAGACAGACGGATAGAGATACAAAAGACACCCACAGGCTGAGAAAGACAGACAGACAGACAGACAGTGATGTATAGATCCAGAAAAAGAGATATAAAGAAGGACAAAACAGAGAAATAGAGAGAGAGAGCGACAAATAGAGACAGACAGAAACAGAGGGAGCTCATTATTTGTCTTTTTTCCCCCAGAATAAAGCGTTGTTTCAATCCATCAGTTCGCCTCCTGTTTCCTCGTCTGATGAATAAACTCGCCCGCCGAACGGTTGACATCTTTTTCCCCCTCTCCCCTCGTCCCCCCCTCCCCCCATCACACTTTCTCCCCCTCCCCCCCCCCTCGCAGTATTGATTTTAGCTGAACTTTCCCTCCTGCTGAAATCCTGTAAAACTAAAATGATGAGTTAAAGACTTCCAGTCGCTCGAAGGAGGGGAAGATGGAGTGCGTTCTCAAAGCGCCGAAGATCAGTCCCATCGTGACCCGCCATCAAGAAATCGGAAATAGATACGCCTCTAGCATTATGCTAATCCGCTAATGAGATAATGACGTCACGTAAGGCCAGAGCTTGTAATATTTACGGTTCCGCCCATTAGGCTCCGCCCATAGACATTTAAAGCTGGAGATGTAGAACCGTGCGAGAAGATGAGTTATGTTTCTAAATAAATTATAGGTATTACAATTAATTAATTAATTTATTTATTTATTTATCACTTTTTTAGCCATGTAGCCAAAAGTTTCCAACAAGAGGGAGATTGTGACGTTGCATAAATTTGAATTTCTGGTTCATTTCTTTAAATAGAAAAAGGCAGCTAAATTGATCCCAAGAACAAAAATATTCACCCCCACCTAGTATACAGGTACAAACAGGTATAAAATTCCAGCTTCATGATTTTTAACATGTTTTTGAACAGAACACTAAACACTGTGTACATTATAATGTTTGTTTTTAACTTGACATTATAAGAAAATTAAAAAAAAATTTCTGCAGAAAGAAAGAAGCAGCCGTTTTAATGACATCCACTAGGGGGAGATGTGTGTTCACCTGGATTTGTGTATGCACACACACACACACACACACACCCCAACAGCATCTCAGCAGTATGGCGTCACCTGACCCGTCCCCACTATGTGAACCTCTGCACTTTAAAATCCAAAACCCCGTTACAACCCCCCCACCCCCCCACACCCGTCTCCTCAATGCCGCTTTATGCGTCTATGCTAATATTAATATGCCATATGCTAATCCCATCATTTCCACTGTGAGCATGTTACACGGTTCAGGTCCAGGGAACCGTCGTGACCCATCATGGTCCATTTTACATTTTCACTGTTCACACTCTTATGCAAAAGCGACTCGGTCCTTCAGAATGACGTAGGATCCGTTGTAACAGGGGCGGAGCTAATTTCCAGGTCATTGCAAATGGATTGAGAGTAAAAACAAACAGCGCAGGTTATATGCTGTTTTTTTTCTGCACAGTTCTCTAAATGCAGGAGTGAGATTTCTAGAGCAGGAATGAAGCCGTACTCTGAGCACCACCATGAAAACAGGAAGTGTGTGATCTCATAGTCTTCACCTCTCTGGAGCACGGCGACACGTCATGACATTCCACACCTTACATCCGTTTAAAGATTGGACGATGTTAAGAATAAAAGGTCAAAATACAGATTTTGTGGGGCTGAAAACTCCTACATTACAATGGTGTAGGATGATGATACAAACACTATAACACAAATACAACACACTGCTATGTGCTCGTTATGTTAATACAGCGGTACCTCTGAATATAAATTTAATCCATTCCAGTGGTAAAATTTCAAATTGCGAAACGTGTTTCCCCATAGTAAACACAGATAATCTGTTTCAGCCACACGAAAAATATTACCAATGTAACCAATTTCCAACACTAATAATCATATTTTTGCATATCAAAAACAATCAAAACATTAGGAAAGACATGTAAATGAAGTAAAATATGAAATAAATAGACATTAAACCTGACTTAACCTTAAATTATGATTCCTCTTGGCACCGACTGCTTTAAAAACCAACCAGAAAGCGGCTCCCTTTTCTTCCTGCTACCGTCCTTGATAACGTTCTTGGACAACATACTGTAGTGCGTCTTCACTAAATCTTACACAAAAAAAAGTTAACTCACTTCGCATGGCTTTCCACTGACGCAAACAAGGTTTAAACGGCTCCCAGACATTTGTGTGCATTTGGTTCAGTTGTTTGTTTGCCAGAGATGCTTCATATGCTGAGGTACCGCTGTATGTTTAAACTCGTGCATAAGCACCATGGACTTAATATAGCGAGTGCTGTAGCACCCTAGTGGTAAAACATGCACAGCACCAAGCACTCGTAGTGGTCCACTGAGACAGGACTCACGCTGCCCCGCACTCTGGAGAGGAGCAGCAGGACAGGCATTTCCTAATGCATGAGTTTTAAAATACTTTTTAGACACACAAAATCTTGCTTTACTTTAAATTATCTGAATTAATACATTTACACAAAATAAAACACAAAGTGTAAGTGCAGGCAGAGTGTCCATGATGTACAGAAGAGATATCCCAAAGACACAGCGTTCCTCTATAAACTCACAGATAGTAACTTTATGGCACAAGTGAGGGGTCAATTTCTTTATTTTGTTTCTTTGTTAGAGTCTGCGTTGTTGTTATTAATGTTGTTCTACGACACTAAAGTCTGTGCTGTTGGCGTTTTAATTTTTGTGCTTCATCTAAAATGTTATAAACATAAATTATGACTGTGTATGATATCGTAAAGTTTGTTAACCTGAAGAGTCTGGTCTCTGAGCATCGGGACTCTTATTAATACGGCCGTTTCTCTTACAGACACTTACTTTTCCCCTGCAGCATACAAGCGTGCATGTAAATGTAAAGGTATTGCGGTATGTTGGCATCAGCAATAACAGGCTACATTCAATGTAATCAGTTTCGCTGCTGGTGTTAGTGGAGCTCCTGAGAGTGCTTAATATCACAAATGAGGAATGGGTTTAGAAACATATCGCGAGTCTGTATGACTTCTCTAAACAAATCCCAAAGAACTGCTGTTGCTGATTCCAGAAACAGAAGAAGAAAAAAAACAGTGAGAGAAATTAATTAATCAGTGATGAAGTGACGTTACTGTAAGAAGCTCAAAGTCGATTATTTTTCTATAAAAGCACATCCCCAAATGTTTTATTCCTCTTATACCACGGAGTTTGTATAAATGAATTTGTTAAATATAATAAATAAGTCACATATTTCTGAATCTCAATGAGTGAATCATTTAGTTCTGAATGAGTGAATTGTTTAGTTATTAATGTTTCAGTCATTTATTATATTTAATGTCTGAATTGCTTTGTTCTGAATTATTGAAACATTTCTTTTTCAAATAATGTATCAGTAAATTTGGATCAATTGAGACTTATTACTAGTTGTAGATATATACATTATTGTACATATATATCATTTAGTCCTGAAAATGTGAGTTGTTTTATTTGATAGAGTGAATAATTTTTGTTCTGAAAGAATACATAGAGCTCTGAAGAGTCAAATGTTTAGTTTTGATCAAGTGAATCATTTAGGTTTGAACCCCAGAATCATTCAGGTTTGAACACACGAATCATTCAGGTTTGAACCCCAGAATCATTTAGGTTTGAACCCCAGAATCATTTAGGTTTGAACCCCAGAATCATTCAGGTTTGAACACACGAATCATCAGACTTGAATACGTAAATATGCAGGAGGTCATGTTAATTCCTCACATGGGTTTCACTCACTCACTTAGTGTCTATTCCGCTTTATCCTGTATTCAGGGTCGCGGGGGGTGGAGCCTATCCCAGGAGACTTAGAGTACACCCTGGATGGGGTGCCAATCCATCTGCCAATTAGCCTAATCTGGATGTCTTTGGACTGTGGGAGGAAACTGGAGTACCCTGAGGAAACCCACCAAGCATGAGGAGAACATGCAAACTCCATGCACACAGACACCGAGGTGGGGATTAAAAACCAGAACCTGGAGGTGTAAGGTGACGGTGCTAACCGCTACACCACTATGCCGCCCACATCATTCCAGTTTTCCACAATTACAGCAAACAGATGGAATTTGGGACGATGCATCTACTTGGACATGAGTGACAGGACAATTAGAGTTTTCCACCAAACCATTAATTACCTTGGTGATGTAAAAACAAAACCGCAGCGATCAGGTTGTAAGGGTTAAAGCTGATGTCGTTCTCCTCCACTGCTGTTCTGCTGTTCAGGGAAAAAACACAGAACCTCTCGGCGCTTTATTGGACCTGCCAGGCCGGGAACAACGGAGGTCTGGAGCATTAAGCTTCACTCTAGAGAGGAGAATGTAGATGCTTTTAGCGCTGAAGGAGTGAATCTGCCTTTCATTTGGTGCGCAGATGGAAGAGTGAAGCAGCTTTTGTTTGGGCTTCGCAAAGAAATCAATGAAAATGGACTGTGTGTGGTTTTGTTCTGTTGTATCCAAAAGGCTTTTTTTCTTTCTCTCTCCATCTTTCTCTACGGATGTCTCCATGCAGCCATTCTTGATGTCTGATTTAATGCGCTCCAGTTCTTGGAGTTTGGGACGTCTTCTGGTAAATAAATAAATAAATAAATAAAACCACAATAGAGGAGAAAAGAAGAAAAAGAAAAAAGGGGGGGAAAAAATCACACACTGAGCCTTGGGCTCTCTTTATGTGAGCACGACAGTGTGAAAAGTACTGGAAGTGATGATAGGGCAGAGGAGAGACCAATCAGCTGAACGTCCTGTCCTTTATAAATTAGATAAATGTCAAGTTTTCCGTCTAATCCACTCAACCGCATGGTCAGATTTTAGCTCTCAGCATCTGAAGGTGACATTTTTCTTGCGACCTTCTTTTGTTTTCTACGTTGGGTTTTAATTAGACGCTGCGCAATCAGACGACAGAAGTAGGTTCTGTTATTGACGTACATCCATCATCTTGCAGCTAGTCGGTGTGTTTGTGATGTCAGATCACGAGTGCTGGGCTACATTATTCTAGGTAACGTACAGTATGTACAGTAGCACAGCGTTGTGTAGTATTACTGTATATTCAGCTAATCTGAGAGGCGAATTGTGTGTGTACTGTATGATGGAATGTTAAAACTGATGATGTTCTACAGTATGATACTAAAGATAGTCCTCATGTTTTTGTTTGTTTGTTTCATCAGACACTCGACCAATCAGATGAGGCTGGACACAACTTTGTCAACTACGAGACACGGCGGCTACTGTAGGTGTAACCAGCCAACTGAATCAGGAAGTAAACACACACACACACACACACACACACACACACAGGGACTGAACCAATGAGAGGACAAGGGGGCGGAGTCTGGACCAAGAACAAATAAAAATTCATACAGTATAGGACAGATTTTTTTTTAAGCTTACAAAGTGATTTAGATACAGTTAAAAAAAATTTTTTAAAATCACATTAAAATAAGAATTTTAAAAAGTTCATATAAAAACAATAATAAATATGGATAAAATATAGAAAACGTAAAAAAATTGTAAACTAAAATACTTATTTACAAAATGTACTGCTGTATTTGTCTAGGGTCGCTTACACCCCTTGTTGCCATGGGAACGGCAACACGCTTTTTTGTATTGGTTTTAATCCTTTTGTAAATAATTCGTGTAGGTTTCTATTTTCTACCTTTTAGCGTTCGTCAAGAGTATTTTTTTTAACCCTTTTTTGTGTTGCTTAGTCTTTGATATACGTTCTTGTCTGTTGTTTATCTTGTTATAGTCTTTGTTGTAAGTTTTTAAAAATTGTGTGCCTTCTTAATCACACTTTTTGTTGTACATTTCCCTTCTTGCACCTCCAGGGTCTGGGTTCGATTCCCCGGCGAGGCTCGATTCCCGTCTCTGTGTGCATGGAGTTTGCATGTTCTCCCCGTGCTTGGTGGGTTTCCTCCGGGTACTCCGGTTTCCTCCCACAGTCCAAAGATATGCAGGTTAGGCTAATTGGCGTTCCTAAATTGCCCGTAGTGTGTGATTGGGTGTGTGAGTGTGTGTATGTGTGTGTGCCCTGCAATGGATTGGCACCCTGTCCAGGGTGTACCCCGCCTAGTGCCCGAAGTCTCCTGGGATAGGCTCCAGGTCCCCCGCGACCCTGAACACAGGATTAAGCGGTATAGAAGATGAATGAATGAATGAATTTCCCTTCTTGCTTATCTCATGATTTTGTTGCTTTAAGCTCGCACTCCTGTACTGTACGTCCCACGTTAGTTTGCGTCATGGTTGGAGTCGCTGCTGTACTGTACTGTATACTGGAGACATTTTTCCCTCCCTGATTTGAGATGTGAGTTTGTATTGATTCCGCCATGTTTATGTTGCTGGAGTTCGGCTAATAACTCGTCCGTGACTCTTTTTTTCAGCTCTGAGTCACACGCTGCATCAGCTCCGCCTCCTCTCTGTGCCTCATCTCTCTAATAAGCCAACAACCAGCAGGGATCCCGTCATGGAGTTATCAAAAGGACCCGAGCCGAAGGAGAACCACGGCGTGTCTGTCTGTCTGCATACGTGTGTGTGTGTGTGTGTGTGTGAGCCAGATCCCAAGCACATAAACCAGAGATGTTGAGAGGGTGACACAGACAGAAGGAAGAAGAGGGGAAAAAACAATTTTCTGCTTTCCCAGTCATCAGATTAAGTGCACCGCTGATCTCTCTTACTTTCCCTGAAAGGTTTGTGAAATCCCATCCTCGAATTAGGTGTCAGCTTCATAGCGGTGCACTGTGGGAGACGAGGAGGATCAATGGCCTGTCAGTGGAGTATGCATGGAAACTCGAGAGTAGGAAATAGAACAAAGCTGGACTACTCTCGGGGAACGGCAGCGAGCGAGAGGGGAGATGGAGGACATGGGTTTGATACGAGACGGTGCTCGAGGCTGGTAAAGAACCGGCTTGTGGGTGCAGATTACCCAATAACGCCGCGCTTCAGACGGAGAAGGTTTAGACCTAATGATGTTGCGGGGAAAACCAGAGGAGACCATCAGGAGTTTATCACCAAATCCATCCATGCAGAGCGATCTGTCTTAAACTTAAAGTGGTGCCACGTGTCTCAAATCCAGACAATTTGCTGACAGTTAAAAGTTTTATTTATAAAAGAATTCTACATCATATTTTCTACCCTGATCCTGTTCGCACGTCTGTAAACACTGGTTCCCCCTCTCTTTAACCCAGTCACAGTTAATTAGGCGACTCTGCGTGTTACATCACGTTACTGAAAAACAGCAAAACCTAAAAAGCACTTATTAAGTACAAAAGAAATATCATTATTTTCTCATGTTTAGACGTTCAGACGGATCTCTAGTGTGAAACTCATGAGGAAATACGTTCCATGCTCTGTGTCATTTTGTACAATTTTTATATTAATAAAAAGAAGAAGCTTCAATTTGTACACAGTAAACATTCTTTCTTGGCATATCCCAGCCACAATACAGCGCCCCCTAGAGCAAACAGGGTTAAGGGCCTTGCTCAACGGCACAACAACGGCAACTTGCCGCTTGAACCGTCAAACTTCAGGTCAGTAACTCAGAGCGTTAACCTGCTACGCTACCACTGCTTTGACTTTCCCCCTATTGTGATCTCAGCTCCGCCCGTCTCTGATTTTGGGGCGTGGCTCAGCAGACAATGAAACGGTGCATTGGGAGTTAGAGGTATAAAAAATTTTTTATATCTGCAAGTATTTTGGCATCACGGTGGCTTAGTGGTCAGCACTGTCGCCTCACACCTCCAGGTTCTGGGTTCGATTCCCACCTCATGGGTCTGTGTGCATGGAGTGTGTATGTTCTCCACGTGCTCTGTGGGTTTCCTCCGGATGCTCTGGTTTCCTCCCACAATTCAAAGACATGCAGATTAGGCTTATTGGTGTTCCCAAATTGCCCGTAGTGTGTGAATGTGTGTGTGAGTGTCGACCGGAGGTCCTTCCGCGGTTGTACAACGGAAATAAATACAATGGTATGGGCTTTCACAGTCCCTAGTTGGACTACAGAGGTTCTTGGATGGATGAATTGAAGTATTTTAGCTGATGCAAAACACACACACACACACACACACACACACAACACCAAAAACTTGTTAAAGTAACAGTTAAATATGGGACCTTCAAAGTCACAGCTTTAACTCTGACTGTTATGAAGCACTGGCACTGGAGTCTCCTTCCATAACTGCTACATAAATAACTGTATGGAGCACGCTTTATACAAGTTCCTGTGAACGAGCTGTTACTATTTATCTCAACAAAACCTGATGAGAAAAACCATCTTACTAAAGTTGAGCAATGTGTGCAGGACATAAGAAATTGGATGCTAATTAACTTCCTTCTGCTTAATCCGGATAAGACAGAAGTTCTAGTCATAGGACCGAATACAGCTAGGAGTAAAATCTTAGATCACACCGTAACTTTAGATGGCCTTTCTGTTCCATCAAGTGCAACAGTAAAAGACCTCGGCGTGATTATAGATTCCAGCCTTTCATTTGAAGCTCATGTAGATAATATCACCAGGATAGCATTCTTTCACCTCAGAAATATCGCCAAAATAAGAAATATATTGTCGCTAAACGATGCAGAAAAACTAGTTCATGCTTTTATCACTTCTAGGTTGGACTATTGTAATGCCTTACTGTCTGGTTGTTCAGGTGCATAAACAAGCTTCAGCTAGTCCAGAATGCAGCAGCGAGAGTCCTCACTAGAACCAGAAGATATGAGCACATCACCCCTATCCTATCTTCACTGCATTGGCTCCCTGTGAAATTTCACATTGATTTTAAAATACTACTCTTGACATATAAAGCATTAAATGGTCTCGCGCCGCTTTGACTTGCTTTGAGGATGCAGGCTGCTTGTCAGTACCGCGTATTATGAAAACTACAGCTGGGGGCAGAGCTTTTTCTTACAAAGCCCCAAAATGATGGAATAGTCTTCCAAATAGTGTTCGGGACTCAGACACAGTCTCAGTGTTTAAGTCTAGGCTAAAAACCTATTTATTTAGCCAAGCATTTTTATAAATAGATTAGCCATAAGGTAAAGGAGCAGATCTGGGGGACTCATGGACGTAGAGTATTATGGTGAACTGGTATGTTTAGATGCTGTCTTCCTCACTCTCATTTGATCACTCAGGTTTGTTGACGGTGAGGTGATTGTTTGCTTTACATCTCAGTTCCCCCTCATGTTTGTGTTTCCTTCTCGCTCCTCCCTTTTAGTTATGATGTCATAGTTAGTCCTGCCGGAGTCCCTGCTTGCACTCTACAGTAAATATACATTCACATTAGACATTGTGACTGTGACCATACCTAACTGCCATCTCTCCTCCTCTTCTCTTCCTCCCCCTCTTTCTCTTTCCTCTCTCCCCCTTTCACTCTTTCTCTCTCTCTCTCTCTCTGTCGAGCTACGTACACATGTGGTTCCTGAGCTGCCAGTGATCCAGACTCCCTCTGCCCTCCGGACCTGTCTGATCCATCCTGGTGCCCCGTTTCTGTCACATGGATGCCCGTGTGTCTCTTTGGGATGCGTCTGGTGTCTGGGGATGATTCTCTCTACTTAGAAGATGGTTCTGGCCTCGACTGGTGTGGTCAGCTGTTTCTCTGAGGACTTGACAATTCGATAGTTCAGGACTGGAACTTTCTACAAGTCTATCTGAGTCTCCAATAACTACTGGACTTTTAACATCAGTTAACATCAACTATTATAGCTGAACCTAACACTTAACACTGTATAAATGCAGATCATTTCCTGCTATCTGTTTCACCCAGATGAGGATGGGTTCCCTGTTGAGTCTGGTTCCTCTCAAGGTTTCTTCCTATTACCATCTCAGGGAGTTTTTCCTTGCCACTGTCGCCCTCGGGCTTGCTCACCAGGGACTATCTGAACATTTTGATTCATACACATTCACATTCCATACAAACTTAAATAATTCTTTTGATTGTGTAAAGCTGTTTTGAGACAATGTCAACTGTTAAAAGCGCTATACAAATAAAACTGAATTGAATTGAATTGAACTATAGAAACGATAACACATTCGAATTGGCACTTTAACACAGACCTGTATGCACTACTGTACTTTTCGACCAATCAGAATCCAGAAGGCAACAACACAGTGGTAAGTCCTGAGGGTCCATGTTCTGCTAATCTAAAGCTTAGTTTTACTGGAGGACCAGAGGATCATTTTTTTTGTGCTTTTCGAATTCCAAAAAAAAAAAAAAACTATTCCACTAATAATGATGTAATACTGAGACTTAGCGCAGGAAGACTCTATTCAGATATACAGCGTACATACAGTAGATATGATAGTTCATGGTTCAAGGTTTTCTGTAGGTCTGTGTTTTATTGCAGTTGACTCTGGACATATGGCCAAAAAAAAAAAAAAAAAACAATAATCACCTCTATCTACTCTCATTTCATTTATTTATTTTTTTTTATTTTTATCAAGCAACAAGTCTCCACATGTAATTCATGCTAATGCTAATTTCTCATATCTGAGTCCAGCTGTAAGTGTTAGCATAAAATAAACATTTATCTGGAAGTGTGATGTTGGTTATTTACACCAGCGTGTCGAGACAGGAGCATCGAGCGGTTTATTATCCTACTGCAGGTAAACACGCTCAGTCTGAATTTACGGCTCTGTAGAAGCAAGAACTGTGATTTTTTTTCCCTTATCAAGCACCTGCTATGAGTTTAATGAATACCCGCTGCCTTTTTACCCTCTATCTGATTTCACTATTTCAAATGGTCACATGACGTACTTTAAACAGAATAAAGTTACTCTGGTTATAATGCAGGGACCCAGACAGACAGATGGGCAGGTGAGTGAGTAGGTATACAGACAGGTTCAGGTATGTAGACAGAGAGGAGGTCTACAGACAGACAGGTACGTTGGTATTCACTCACTTAGCATCTGTACCGCTTAATACAGGAGTATTCAGGGTCACGGGGGGCCTGGAGCCTATCCCAGTAAACGATGCGGGCTACACCCTGGACAGGGTGGCAGGGGCACATGTCTTTCGACTGTGGGAGGAAACCGGAGTACCCTGAAGAAACCCACCAAGCACGGGCAGAACATGCAAACTCCTTGCACACAGCGACGAATGGGAATCGAACCCGGACCCTGGAGGTGCGCGGCAACAGTGCTAACCGCTACACGGTACAGTACTGTATGTGGGTATTTAGACAGATAAAAGAACAGGTGGACAGATGGACTGGTAACAATGCAGACAGATGAACATACTGACAGGTGGGTAGACACACAGACAGACTGGTGGGTAGACAGACAGACAGACACACAGGTGGGTAGACGGATAGACAGAGGCAATTAGACAGCTAGACAGACAGGTGGGTAGACAAATGGACAGATGTGTTGGTAGAGAAAAAGAAAGACTGACAGATGGGTGGGTAGACAGACAGACAGACAGACAGACAGACAGACACACAGGTGGGTAGACAGATGGACAGACCAGATGTTAGACAAACAGGCAGACATGTTGGTAGACAGACAGACTGGGTAGACAGACAGCTAGTGTAGGTAGAAGGCGCTTTCTGAGGGAGAGAGTAGAGTTCGGCTGCGGTACTGATGAGACTGGAGTCCGTGCTGTAGGAGGTGAAGTGAGAGACGACCCTAAACTACACTTCTGTGCTTTTTCAGCTCCAGACTGCGGCGCAGCATCCACTTAAGATTTGAAGTGTTGTTGATTTCACCAAAAAAAAAAAAAGCCCCCACACAGCAGCACAGGGCAGTCATAACTTTTTATCCCCCAGAGAGTGAATTAAGCCTAAAGGCAGCCATAAAGTCCGTCCTCGGTGACTCACAGCAAACACGCGGCACAAAGAAGCCGAGGAAGTGAGCCGAGGCGATTAAAGGCCGTGATGGATTCGAGCCGGAGCTGGTGGAGGCTCCAGGCTCTTTCTCGAAATTCCTATGCACACACAGCGGTGTTAAACGATGACATTATTCCAGCTGACAGGCTCGCACAGACACACACGCACACACACGCGCGCGCGCACATGGGGGGAAGCGAGGGAAAGAACAAAAGAGGGATGGAGCAGAGTGAAGCGTGGAGTCTAGACCAGGGTTCAGACTCGAATCATTGAGACGTGGAGCTCAGCAGAATCTTTACTGAGATCTTTCTGTTCTCTCTCCTGCTGCGTTTCAGTCATCCGGAAATTTCCGGGGAAGCAGCACCGAAGCAAAAACGCAGAAACCATTAGTCTGGGAATATGCGCATGTATTTCCTTTTATTCAAAAGACATGCGATATCTTTTAACCCTGAAATTCCATATATATTTTTATATTCTGTACGTGACCCTAAATTTAATGGAATTATTCAGATTTAAAAGGGACTGTGTTTTAAAAGGAAAGGAATAAAGCCCTGTGTGCGGTGCTGTTACGTCAGAGTAACGGAGCGGAGTCACAGACCTTGATTATTTTCCTAGAACAGTGTGCCCTGATGGCTTTTTATTCCTTTTTACACAGCAACAACCAGTTTTTGTTAAACACAATGTTACTGCTTTGACTGTTATTAAGCCCTGACACTGGAGACTCCTTACATAGAGAGCTGGTGGATTAATTCTCTATAACAGCAGCCCCTAACAGTAGTGCAGCTCCAAATCACAGGTTTATATTAGTGTAAATATTACTAACTACTGTATATGTATTCAGAGACTTCTAGGACCGAGGGAATTACAATTTGCATTTTTCTCAAAAACATGGCAACAGTTTGGTTTTCAGTTTATTAAAGACTAAAAAAAATGTCAGAACTGAAATGTACAGATCAGATCCACATATTAGATTTAATGCAGAAGAGGAGTCAGGACAATGTGTCGGGATAATGTGTGTGTGTGTGTGTGTGTGTGTGTGTGTGTGTGTGTGTGTGTGTGTGTGTGTGTGTGTGTGAGTGTGTGTGTGTAAATATATACTGTATATACTGTACATACACACATGTTAATGTATTTAATGACATGGAGAATCTGGCCTTCAAAAGAACAATGAAAAACCAAAACACACACACACACACACACACACACACACACACACACACACACACACACACACACAGAGATACATATATGAAACATGTTAAAGTGTTATCTTTATACGATAACATCAATTTAATGCCAATCCATGAAAACACAAATATATTGGCACCCCATCTGTGTTATATTTGCGAGAAGGTTCGTTTTTCTTGGGACAGGTTTTAGGGCTTGTGTTCTTATTTTTTTGTGCAAGAAAAACAGCTTTAGATATTACTGAGTTAAAAAAGCTTGTTTTTTTTAAAGTTCTCTCAGTCACCTCTCTTTTGGTCTGCGTATTTTTTCTTCACGTTTGGTTCGACTGCTCCTTTAATCCCAGACTTTAAAAGGAGTAATAGCGCAAATGCAAGAGCCATTAGCTAGTGACGAGAGTAACGATCTTTTTAACATTTATGTTCATTCATCAGGCTGATACTTTAATCCACTCCAGTCGTTAATGGAGCTGACGGCTATAGGGGTGCAGGAAACATGAGAGTTAAACACTAGAGGCGTGGCCTTGGTGAAAGAGGTGTGGACCAGTCTGAAGTGTCCAGTCTTCTCCAGAACGGGCCTGTGTGTGTGTGTGTGTGTGTGCGCGTGTGTGTGTGTGCAGGTTTTCATTCCAACCTAGCACAAGTCACCCCTAATCTAAGTGAAGGGGTGTGGTATTAGTATCAATCAGTAATGAAGGAGGTGTGGCCTCGGACACATTGTCTCAGAGGAAACAATGTAAATACTGTACAGATAATCCCTTCCAGCCACCCAAAAATATTACCAATTTGCAACACTATAATCATATTTTTGCATATAAAAACAATTAAAACATTTAGAAAAGACATGCAAATGAAGTAAAATATGAAATAAATAGACATTAAACCTCAATTAACCTTCATTTACAGTATGATTCCTCTCGGCACCTGAATGCGGCTCCATTTTCTTCTTGCTATCGTCGTTGATAACATTCTTGGGACCATCTTCGTGCTACGTCTTCACTAAATCTTACAACAACAAAAAAAAACTCGCTTTGCTTGGCTTTCGCACAACTTAGCATACGCACAACTTAGCCAGCGCTCGTTTCGGCTCGATCCGGTCGCTCGTTAAGCCTAAAATGCTTTGTCGAGGCAAATTCTTGCAAACTTTTAGTTCATAGGGCAACATTTTTAAGGCATATGCAGAGGTACTGCTGTAATTCCAAACATTCCTTTTCCTACAAACAAATTTCCAATGCAACAACTCCTAAAAACTCAGTCAATCAGCCACCCGGGTGTGGCACGGTGGTGTAATGGTTAAAACCGCAGCCTGACACCTCCACCAGGGTCGCGGTACAGGGTACAGGATCGAGGTACAGGGTACAGGGTCGAGGTTTCGAGTCAGGTGAGCATGGTTTCCCCGTGCTTGGTGATTTTCCTCCTGGTAATCTAATTGCTGTTTCATGTGTGGTTGTTTGCTGCAACAGGATCTGTAGAGAATACTGTAGGTGCGTCACTTCTCCAGATCATCTCAGATCATCTTAGCACCATATTAAGATCACAGCGCTGGGGTTTTTGTAGAACGCGAGCTGTGTTTGATGTGAGCTGGGGATCTTCTTATGGATTTATTAAACTTTAGAGATTGTTGTCAAATTCAAGATGTTAAAGAAGATCAACAGTTTCTGAAACAAAAAAGTGGCTTTGGTAAAGTCGAGGATCACCGGGATTGTGTTTTTTATCCTCTCTGCATTCAGAAAGAAGGAAGGATTGATGTTGTTTTCACGTACACAGCAGCAGTGGGCACTTTAGATTGAATATTTTATGGTTTTACATAAAATAAATTACAAACCGGATTCCAAAAAAGTTGGGACACTAAACAAATTGTGAATAAAAACTGAATGCAATGATGTGGAGATGGCAAATGTCAATATTTTATTCAGAATAGAATATAGATGACAGATCAAAAGTTTGATCCGAGAAAATGTATAATTTTAAGGGAAAAATATGTTGATTCCAAATTTCACGTTGTCAACAAATCCCAAAAAAGTTGGGACAAGTAGCAATAAGAGGCTGGAAAAAGTAAATTTGAGCATAACGAAGAGCTGGAAGACCAATTAACAGTAATTCGGTTAATTGGCAACATGATTGGGTATAAAAAGAGCTTCTCAGAGTGGCAGTGTCTCTCAGAAGCCAAGATGGGTAGAGGATCACCAATTCCCACAATGTTGCGCAGAAAGATAGTGGAGCAATATCAGAAAGGTGTTACCCAGCGAAAAATTGCAAAGACTTTGCAGTTATCATCATCAACTGTGTATAATATCATCCGAAGATTCAGAGAATCTGGAACAATCTCTGTGCGTAAGGGTCAAGGGCGTAAAACCATACTGGATGCCCGTGATCTCCGGGCCCTTAAACGACACTGCACCACAAACAGGAATGCTACTGTAAAGGAAATCACAGAATGGGCTCAGGAATACTTCCAGAAACCATCGTCAGTGAACACAATCCACCGTGCCATCCGCCGTCGCCAGCTGAAACTCTACAGTGCAAAGAAGAAGCCATTTCTAAGCAAGATCCACAAGCACAGGCGTTTTCATTGGGCCAGGGATCATTTAAAATGGAGTGTGGCAAAATGGAAGACTGTTCTGTGGTCAGACGAGTCACGATTCGAAGTTCTTGTTGGAAATGTGGGACGCCATGTCATCCGGACCAAAGAGGACAAGGACAACCCAAGTTGTTATCACCGCTCAGTTCAGAAGCCTGCATCTCTGATGGTATGGGGTTGCATGAGTGCGTGTGGCATGGGCAGCTTGCCTGTCTGGAAAGGCACCATCAATGCAGAAAAATATATTCAGGTTCTAGAACAACATCTAGTCATCTCTTTCAGGGAAGACCCTTCATTTTTCAACAAGATAATGCCAGACCACATTCTGCATCAATCACAACATCATGGCTGTGTAGGAGAAGGATCCGGGTACTGAAATGTCCAGTCTGCAGTCCAGATCTTTCCCCTATAGAGAACATTTGGCGCATCATAAAGAGGAAGGTGCGACAAAGAAGGCCCAAGACGATTGAACAGTTAGAGGCCTGTATTAGACAAGAATGGGAGAGCATTCCTATTTCTAAACTTGAGAAACTGGTCTCCTCGGTCCCCAGACGTCTGTTGAGTGTTGTAAGAAGAAGGGGAGATGCCACACAGTGGTGAAAATGGCCTTGTCCCAACTTTTTTGGGATTTGTTGACACCATGACATTTTGATTCACCATATTTTTCCTTTAAAATGATACATTTTCTCAATTTAAACTTTTGTTCCGTGATTTATGTTCTATTCTGAATAAAATATTGACATTTGCCATCTCCACATCATTGCATTCAGTTTTTATTCACAATTTGTTTAGTGTCCCAACTTTTTTGGAATCCGGTTTGTACTTGTGTATAGACACACAACACTTCAGACTGAAACACGACTGCCCCCTACAGGTAATGAAGGGCATGTTCACAGCTTCCCGCACGCAGCCGCGCAAAGCCGCGGCAAGTCACAGGATCCCTTTTCTCGAAACGTGCGTTTTTAATGGCGACATCTGTAACTTTCCTGCTCTTGGCTTCTGTGAGGTGAAGTTTGAGTTGCTTGATGGTTTACGGGGTCATGATTTGGGTGTCCTCTGAACATGTCTTTCTTTTTCTTTTTTTTTCATTATATTTACATTTAGGCATTTAGCAGACACTCTTATCCAGACCGACTTACAAAATACTTTGAAGTTTTACCAAACACAAGTTTTATGCAAACTCTGATTGGCTGATTTTTTTTTTAGGTCCTCAAGGTTCTAAAGACAGCTGTTGCATTGGAACAGGCTTTTTACAGTAGGTAAATTAATCTTTGCAAGTAATACAATAGATAAAGACAGGCCACACCCCTACTTAGTATTTATTCATATATTCTTTGGCATATAACCAGAGCTACAGTGCTATTTATTAGTACACCTCATTACAGATGCAGTTTTCCACTGATATTCCCCTCTTAGTTGTTATAATAAAGAAAGAAGGCGTCACTACATCTTCATTATATAAGTTAACGTGAACTAGTAACACAGCTTTTAAGGCGGATCATTCTTGCATATGTTACTCAGTACAGGAGTTGATGTTGTGAATCAATCAACAACTTAAATTTCAACATTCTATTAATTTTAAACATTGTTTTTGCATATTACTGTATACGCTTCACTAATGATTTGATCTTCAAGCACTTGGTGTAGTACGATTTATACCACCGTGGCTTTTATCAAAGACAAAAACGTAAGCGCTAATGTGGAAGCTGACTAGCGGTTTTTATTCCCCACACACTCCTGTAACCTTGACTGGACACTAATGTGAGCCAAAGACTGCTGTATTACAACCAATCAGCAGATTTACGTTTTATGTAAATGGTCAGGCTTTATGAATTTTTAAAGCGGCGATGTCAAAGACAAAGCGAAGGAGAAGCAGGTAACATGAAACACAGGGATGATGAGGACTGTACAGTTCACTCCTGACCTTATTTTCCTCATGAGAAATTCTCACACATGAATACAGATTAATCCATGAAGACTCAAAAATACAGAGCGGGAAAAGTTTTCTCGGAAGGTGACTTTCAGTGTGTGTGTGTGTGTGTGTGTGTGTGTGTGTGTGTGCCTTCATGTGTGCTAGACCTACACCATCTCCTACATTTTGACAGGTTAAGGTTTTTCTTTTTTTTATTGAGAAAAAGAGAAAAATATATTCTGGGTTGTTTTTAAAGTCACATTAAAGGGGCAGTTTGTAACTTTTTCCACCTCAGTGATGAGGAGGAGGAGATTTCTCCATTCGAAAGAGGTGGAGCTAAGTTCAGGGCCAGAAAAATTTATATAAAGTCTGATAAAGTTAAGAAATTATTGACATTTTCCACATGGCAGTATTTGAGAATCACCGTTTTTTTTTTTTAATTATCTTAAAATTATATGATGATTATTCTACATTTCTCACATATTTACTAGATCCACATTACAAGTGCCAGTATCAGAACCTCAAGAAAATTTTATTTTAGAAAATACAAGTATTTTTGTATTTTTTTTTAAATATGTTTAAATGTTGAACAAGGTGACTTGATGATACCATAAGAAATGACAACAATGAAATTTATTTATTTATTTATTTATTTTTATCTAAAGTTTTAGGGGAAAATGTATTTCAATATGTGGCCTGCAAAGGGTTAAATATTACTTTTATTAAGTAATAATTTTCATAATGCAAAGTTAAAAGTCCAATTGATGTTTGTTGGTTCAAAAAGAAGGTTGCAGATTAGATTTTATATCAGAACTGGTTAGTTAGCATGTCTGCATGTTTTAGCATTTTGCTACAGCTCTGTGATTTTTTTATTTTAATTTAGCTTTTTTTTTTTTTAGATTAGATTAGATTCTGGCAGCAACGCTACTTCAATATAAAGTGCGAGAATATTGGACAACAAAGACAACATAAGGTTTAATTGAGCAAATGTGAATACAAGAGTGACAACATGACACAATGTAATACACTGTGACAATGTAACACTGAAAAATAAATAAATAAATATCTATAATTACAATGCTTTGTTTTCCTACCTTACATTGAGGGAATTAAATCTTAGCAGCAGTTTTAAAAAGTATGTTAACTGCTATACCTCAATGTTTTGTTGAAGGACTATAATTCAGTCAGGAAATATGATTTATTACACATATGATTAATATTTACACTTTTTCCCCCCGAAGAAATTACATGGTGATGTGTTGAAATTAAACTTCATAAGAAAGTTATATACGGGCAACTGAGTGTAAGCTAGGCTAATGAGGCTAAAAGTCCATCTGGTGGTAATACAGAAACAACAGAACTATCCAGAACGTTAACATTTACCTTAGGTGTGTGAGTAACTTGCTAAGAAACATTAATGAACTTCTGCCCCAAGTTCCAACTTCATCATTTTATGATAAATTATTTTATTTGCATGCATTACAGTAAATGCATGTGTATGCGTTAACAGTGTTTAAGCGCTTGTTTTAATATTTCTATTTATTGTTAACAAAAAAGAAATAAAATAAAAAACCTCAGGCTAAATGCAAAATAAAGTTTCTTTATATGAAAAGCTGCTTATCGTCCAGAAGATACGGTTTACATCACGTGCTGAAATTGCAGTTCCGCAAGCACGTGCCTCTATTCATCCACACTTTAACGATAAATCCTTACAAACGTTTCCGCAAAGCGGAATAATACAACGATTGCGGTGATTATATATACGGCTCACTATGCACTCCAGAATTGGGTCAGAAAAAAAAAAAACGCAGTGAACTGAGAAGCGTTTATGGCTGTTTATAGGTGCAAAAAATGCAAACACAAAAAATATACAAAAATAGGCAGGCATTAAAGTTCCTCTGGAGGGCAGACGATAATTACTCACATCCGCTCCCACGCCGTATGTAACCCTGAGGAGCGTCGTACGGATATGACATACTTAGCAGTAACAACACGACTCGGTAATTCAGGTCAGAGCTGTGCCTGAGGCGGACGTAATAACCCTGCCATCTTTCCTGCGTCTCTTTTTCATGTTTATTTTATGCCAACAACCTACGAGGGCGAAATGACATTTCATTCCCGCTTGCCAGCAGAAGTCATATTGTCGCTCCAGATTGCTTCTTTGTGTGTTGCTCATGATAACTGCTAGACGTACGTAGAGAGATGCGGCACCTAATATGTTCATATCAAATGAATAAAAAAAAAGGACAGATGAAAATTTTTACATATTTAATCCATGAAGTAACACAGGCGTACTTCAATCACAATAGTAAAAGTTTACTGCACATTCTGATCCGCTGGAATTTCTATTTCCGTCACGATGCATGTACTGTATATAGGAAGAAAAAAATCAGTAGATAATTTTTTAAATATTTATACATAGAGAATTATTTTTAAATGATTCATTATGCTATAGAATTGATAAATTAATGTTAACATTAATTAGCAGCAGGACTCAATTTGCTGTTCTTTTAACTGCACATACACTTAAACAGAAAGAAAGTGAGAGATTTTTTTTCATTTAATTTACTTAATCTTGACTTCTAATATATTTTAGTTCATGCAAAATTGGAATAATTTTGACATTTAGTTAAACACTAATATACTAAAATGTAAACATTTATACATTAATCTGCTACTGTTTTTATATTTACTCAGTTAAAATAATTGTGTATTTTTATGCCTGTTTGCCTTTTTAAATCGTTTTTGTTACCTTTAAAACTTTTACAGTGGTTACAGGAACACAATTAAAAACTACCATTATAGAATACAATGAAATATAATAACAATAATAAAAAATGAAAATTACTTGAATTTAAAAAGTAGCAAAAATAGTCAAAAACATGTATAAAAGAACTTGAAAATATTTGCTTAAGTAACTTTTTTAATAAGCCTTTAGTTTATTAATTGATGAGAAATGTAATAATTTAAATAATTAAGTATTTTTTAAGGGTGAAGTTGGAAGTGGAGGCGGGGTCAGAGTGTTTGGGCGTGGCCAGGTAATAATTGCCTCCTTCCACACACCTGCTTCTCATTTTTAGTGAAATGAACCTTAATGAAGCCTTGAAAGCTAATTGGTTCACAAAAGGCTTCATTTGCACACAAACCCCCCTATTGGTCAAAGAATGTAAGACGAGCAGATGTGTTCGTAGTCATTTTACCAGTACTGTGTGTGATCCTCTCTAAGCTGTCTTGCCCTCAGGTTGTGCATGGGAACAACACATGATTTTCATTAAACTATGCATTTTCAAATTGTGAGCACAAGATAATATCCCATTAAAACCATCTGTTGTTGTCTCCTCCTATTAACGTGCTTGTGCTTGTTTGTAAATAGTGTCTACTCATTTCCTCAAGGTCTATTTATTGCCTTGTTTTACATTTAGGACCAAACATGAAGACCTTAAGAAGAAATTTAACAAGATGATTTTAAGTCTAGAATACAGCTAATCTATAGCTAATATTTTTAATTGAAAGATAAAAAAAAGTTTATTTTCTTGAAATTATTTTGTACTTACTACATTGGAAAGATTTTGTATGGATAAATAAGTGGCTGTATGAAGTACTTTTATTTAAATAATATGTATATAATGTACACATTTCCACGTTTTCCATGGATGTACGTACAACCACCAACAACTCCATTTCAATGTGTCTTAATTGGCTTTACAGTATCTTTGACTCATGAAGTCCCCAAGTGACCTCTAATGAACATCCTGGTAAGTCACGTGACACACTGTGAACCCATGACGTAATTTTCGTTCTCAAAAACGTGACCAATTTAACTCATTCTAAAAAGCTTTTTTTTTTTTAACTGAGCTAAAGTTGCTAAAGTTGAATTATAATGATTCAATAACATCTCATATTATATTTAATCTGTTTCAACTGTATATCTTGGGAAAAAAATGGTGTAAACCAAAATAACATTAAACCGTAACATTTTCAAGGACAATTGTATATGATGTCTTTGAAAAATGTGGTCTTCATGTCCCTTAAGGAGAAATGGATCTGGGCTTTTGTTTTGAACAGCTTCGTTGTGTCGAGCCGGTTGATCTCGGCCAATCATTTAATTCTACTATTAGATTTTGCTGGAGATTATAGCGTGAATGAAATGGTCTGTTGTTGAAATCATATCAGAAAGGAACTTAATCCACTTCCCAGAAGCTCATAAATAATCACCCAGCCTCGTTGATGAAACCCACCAGCCTGTCATTTTTTAAATGTAATTAAATGATGTAATTAACCTCGTTATTTTCCACACTGAAATTGAGAACAGAGAACCACAGGGGAGTGAAATTATAAATAATTTCAGGAGCAGACAAATCAAAGAAAAGCTATAAAACACTGGAGTTTAATTCAGTACCGATGGCTGATAACAGCATTAAAATATAACATGAAGCAGAATGAAAACGAACACGAGAACAGCCGCAGGTATCTTGTGTCATGTTACCACGCTAGAGATGCTAATTACACTAAGTGCTATATTCTTACACACAAACACACTCGGACGTAAAAATGACGACTGAAACTATGGAGGATTATATCTTTTATATATTTTACTGTGAGAGAAGCTAACAAGGAAGTTTATTCTCAATCTGCATGCTAACTAGCTAATATGCTAACAAAAAAAAACAGATACAGCAGTTCATGTTGTTGTTGTTTTTACACGATCTAGTCAGTTTTTTATAGACTCTCTCGCCTCAAACAATAATCATTTAAAATGCAAATTCTTCATGTTTCTTTGAGTAAAAGCTTTTTTGATCAACCAAATGTAACCATTTTACATTTTAGAATAATACACTTTTTCAGGTTTAGGTCTTTTCATGTGAAATCTAAATTGACCGAAGTCTAAGTTTCATCTGAATGACAATTAAGATCATTGAAAGATTTGAATTAAAAAAATAAAAAAGTTACGGACATAAAAGGGCATGAAATTGTATTTATCGTATTTTAACCTGACAATTTAAATCTGATAAAAATAGAAATGTGAATGCATATTTACAAAATCTAAGCATGTATCGTGAGATAAAAAGTTGGTGTAACAGTATCATGAAAAATGGTGCTATATTATCCTACCTGAAAATTCACTTTTTCACCTACTGTAGACGATACACTTTTTAACACCAATACCATGTCTGGGCCGATAACCTATGCACTACACTACTGTATACTGCACAACACACAAGATGTTATATCATTTCTATCTGTTATCGCCCAAATGAGGATGGGTTCCCTGTTGAGTCTGGTTCCTCTCAAGGTTTCTTCCTAATGCCATCTCAGGGAGTTTTTCCTTGCCACCGTCGCCGTCACCCTTGGCTTGCTCATCAGAGACATTTCATTCATTCGTCTCATTATTATCTGCACATTTTTCTCACACATCCACACTTCCAAAATATTTTCTTTTCTATAATTATTATTATTATTTGTTTTTATTTATTTATTTTCTATTATAATTTTATTTATTTATTTATTATTTTATATATAATTATTTTATATATAATATATATAATTTTTTTTTTTTGTTAAATTTCTTTAATTTTTGTGAAGCTGCTTTGAGACAATGACCATTGTTAAAAGCGCAATATAAATAAAATTGAATTGAATTGAATTGAATTGAATATATGTAAAAATATAAATATTTAATATTTAGACTAAAACCATTTCTGAATTTTTGTACTTTAATAACTTAAACTCGTTACAGACAATGATTATGCTTTTATTTGGTGGTGTTGCAGTACTTTATATTCTATACTGTACATATAATGAAACTGTAAGTCGCAGGCACATTTAATTAATATTAATTAAAAAAATTAAGTAAAAAAATAGCACTGTGGCCTCACACCGTGAGGGTTCGAATTCCCACCTTGGGGTCTGTGTGTGTGTGTGGGGGTTTAAATGTTCACCCCGTGCTGGTGGGTTTCCTGCGCATCCCAAATTGCCCAGAGTGCTTGTGCCCTTCAATGGATTGGCACCCCGTCCAGGGGGTTCCGCACCTCTTGCCCTAAACCTCCCACAACCCTGGATATACAGTAGGATAAGAAAATGAATTAATAATTTAAAAATCAACTATATTGCATCTTTTATATTAAATAGTATACCTTCCAGTGTTCTTTATTAGGAGAAAGTGTGACGTGCGTGAAGTGCTGACTCTGCTTGTTTTGTCTCAGATTAAAGTTTGAGTTTGTAAAAATCTCTCTGCCTGGAGCTCTGGACGACAACGCTGACGGAAAGGGTGATGGATTCTGTATTCTTACAGAATTTTAAGAGAATCCAGAAACAGAACCTTTCTTCTGCATCATTCACAGACAGTTTGAAACGCATACGAAGGAACTGAAGCGATTGTTTATTCAGAGAGGCGAGAAGTAAAAGGTGCAGCGAGAGGCGGGGAATAAACAAGAATCAAGCAGTTTTTAAAAACGTCATTCTGTTCTCAAGGACAATAGCCTTTTTCTGAAAGTGTAAAAACTCTTGCTGTGTTTTATTACAGTTATCAGTGTTGTTTGAACACCACATGAGCTCCAATCGAGGAGGAAAAAACATACTTTTTATGTAAAGTAATAAGCATAATCATGATTTTCACACGTAGAACCAGCTTACTCACTTGTTTCTTCAGCACATCTCACAGACGCTCGACTGGTTTGAGATCGGGAAATTGGAAATTGGAGGCAAAGTCAACACCTCATGTTCCTCAAAACAAACAATGAACAATGTGCGCAGTGTGTCAGGGTGTGTTATCCTGCTGAAAGAGGTCACAGCCATCAGGGAACACCATCTCCATGAATGGGTGTAACTATGTAAGTGTGTAACAGTGTTAACAGTGTTGAGGTAGGTGGTACGTGACAGAGTAGCATCCACATGAATGGCAGGACGTGAGGTTTCCAAGCAGAACATCACCCAGAGCATCACATTGGCTTAACCAGGTTGCCTTCTTCCCATAGAGCATCTTGGTGCCGTCTCTACCCCAGGTAAGCGATGTGCATGGACCTGGATGAAAATGTGACCCATCAGCTCTGATGGTCACATGCACATTGTAGGAGCTTTTGGTGGAGGATGCGGGTCTTGTGTCGCACAACAGGATTTTAAAATATCACCAGAAGAGCTGCGGTTTTCATTTATTATTCATGTATGTTTTGTTACTTTGTTTATACTGTACAGTATATAATCACATCAACCTCTAGTTAAATTCATTTCATTTTCCATTAAATTGATTTCCAAAGATTTGCAATTTACACAAGGTGAGAGATTGCTGTTGCTATTGTTGTTGTTGTTTGTCCTGTGCTCTAACTGGTGTACACACTATACAGAACACATCACGCTCACTCACAGGCTTCTCTATTTATTTCATGCTGAGCTTTGATTTCCTTTTCTGATGTTTTTTCCGTGACTCTTAAGGACGATATCTTCTGACACAAAGCAAGACAGTTTTGTTGCATTAATACAAATCAAATTCCAGATGTTTTTTTGGTGTGTTTATATCTGGTGCATCTTTTCTAAACAGATGGGCCATGTTTTTGGCTGAAGATAACGGCGCTTGAATTTCAGTGCGCTTCCGGCAAAAATCATTGCAGATGCGTTATCGTAAACAATGCTGTTTGGTTCTTGTGTCGCACAACAGGATTTTAAAATATCACCAGAATGAACCATGGGGAATTTTTCTTTCAGATAGTCTGCTTTAAAACTCCATCGTTCTTTTTCCAATTTTGTAAAACAGATGCTTAAGTTGCAATAACGGGGCTGTGAATGTAGTGCCAGGAGAATAACCAAATTATTATATTGTAAATGAATCTGAATGAATATAAGTAATATTAATATTGAAAAAAAGTAATTACACTTATTATGTTTTTCTATCGGTGTTATCATGTATATACAGTATATTTATATTAGCAATATTTCTTTCACTATAATTAAATATACAGATGTTTTTATCTCTTTCAGCTCTAATTTGCTATTTCTCTACAAGAATATTGCTTTATTACTTCAGTTTGCTCAACATTTGTACCATTTCCAATTTTCTAAATGTAAGCATTAAAATGATATCACCACCCGACATTCATATTAAGGCCTTGATTTTGCATCTAAGCTCTCAGTGACGAGTCTGCAAACAAACAAACAAACAAGCTAATCAGCAGTAATTTGGGGTTTGATCATCCGTATAACAGCCTCCACTCTGTGACACTTCAGCACGATTGATATTTATGCCAGAAGGAAGATAAAATATCCCTGTTTATTTTTATTATTTTGTATCAAAAGGGGAAAAAAGTCCAGCAATGATTTTTAACCAGGAAATGATTTAAATGATGAATACCTGAAGCTGCAAAATGGAAGGTGTATAACAGAAGCATTTCTTTGTCTCTACCAGTCTATCGGCCGGACATAAACACCAATACCAAACTCGAGCTGTATCTGACGACGGGGAACTAATGCATGTTCATTAAACTAAATAAATGCATCCTAAAAACTTTATTTTTATCAATTGCGAATATTTAAATCCTGATTTAACTTGGCTAAGTGAACTTTTTTTGTGATGTAGTAATGTAGCGTCAAAAGCTTGGTTTTTACTTAAAAGTGCAGTCCATGGCGCATCAAAGTCAAAGCATTCTTATCTATAACGTGAAACTGTTAATCACACCTTAAACAAACTTCCGAGTTCAATTTCTCCTAATCAGTCCACTGTAATTGTGATTGTTGCTATCATCGAGCATGTAAAAGTTTTTCTTACAAACAACAAGGTTTAATTTGAGGATCCATGTGCTGCTAACGGCAGGAACGTCAAACGTGCGACTGCCATCTTAGCCAGTCGATCAGTGGAATTAGTTTCTAAACTCTCAGTAAAATCTTGAGAATCACTTACACAGTTTGTGTTACGGCTTTCTTTGTTCCTAGGAACATCTCAGATTATGTTTTCAAACCTCCTGATTCCTTCTTTGCTGAGGTTGCTACAGGATTGACTGCTGAGGGAGGAAAAAAAAGATACAAAATAGGCAGTGTTAAATTCCATTTAAATAATTCTTTTTTTTTATTTTTTGTATTTGGAATATCAGACATACGAATGCCAATCATCAAAATTTCCCTGAAGCCCGCTCTCCTTTGCCCCATCAACAGAAACCTATGCAATCTCTTTTTTTTTCCTATTTGGTCTTTTTGTGCCCGAGTGACTCTCAGCAGAACTACACCTAACTGAAACATTCACAATTTTATAAACACTGTTTATTATCTAATACTGAGTAGACCAACCTTGCATTTTCTTGTGAAAGGTGTAAAAGAAGTGAAAATTAGTGAATTGTGATTAACAGAATCGCTTCTGTAGAAAACAGAACATGGGTCAAGTACTGAGCCTTGTGGAACACCATGTACTGTAGAACATCATTCATCCCTGAGATGTTCAACAAGAATTGTAAAATGTACAGTATTAATAGTGTCGCAGAAAGACAAACATTCAGATGCTTAAGTATATCTAACTGCTTTTGCCTATTTTTTTTCTCTTTTTTTTCATTAAAACTTAAATTATACTAGGATTTTGTTTTGTAATAGTAAGAATAAAGGTTCTTTGTTTAATATCATCATTTGATAAATATGTAAAACGTATAAAACGCATCAACTCATTATGCTGCATATTTTTGTTTGTTTTTTTGTCTGGTAGAACTCTGGACTCTTCTTTCGCTTTTGATTAAAACAAAAAAATAAAGAGCTCACTGTAGACATAATAGATTTAATTTTTATATGAAGTAATAGAACAGGAAATGTAGCTAAATTTTTTTGATATTGCTTAGCACTGTCGCCTTGCTCCACCAGGGCCAAGGATTCGTTCCCACCTCAGGTCTGTGTGCATGGTGTTTGCATGGTGGGTTTCCAGTTGCTGGTGGGTACTCCAGTTTCCTCTCACAGTTCAAATACATGTAGATTAGGCCAAGTGTGGTAGTGTGAGTCTGTACCCTGTTACAGATTGGCCCCCTGTCTAAGTTTTCCCGCACCTAGTGCCCCGAGTCTCCTGAGATCAGCTCCAGGCCTCCTGTGAGTCTGTACTGGATATACAGCGCATGAAGATACAGCGCTATAGAGAATGAGTGTGTGGGTGAGTTTATGCCAAGTTTCTACATACACTCTTAGAGAATGGGTTCTTCAAGGATCCTTTAAGCATCCTTTAGGGCTTTATGTAACTATGTATAAACTACTTGGAAAGATCTCAGTACTGCAAAACTCCAAGTTATGAAACTTTTCTCATTAGTTTCATTGTACATTGTACAGAACAGGAGGTCGCCCCTGGGGTTTGATTGGTGTTTGATAAGCATGTCTAGCCACACCTCCAGATAATTAGGTCATTGTAATCTCACCTATTTTTAATCATTGCATTTATGCAGGTCACAAAAACACGCTGATATTTTATTATTTATTATCATATAATAAAAAAAATTTCCTGGGATTTTTTTTTGGGGGGGATAATGATCACTCCTGTGTTGTGTAAGGTGAGACCAGAAAGTTGTGCTTTTTTTTGTCGTTGTCACGGTGCCTCTAGAGATTATCCCTGACATAACCCTTAAAAGGCGCTACTCCGGAGTGCCCCCGGAGGTCCAGGGCACCGTCTCCAAGTCCTGTGTCTCTGCAGATTCTGTCCCTTGGGCAGGGTGGTAGGTCAAGCAGGACAGAAGAGATTCTCCCCGGTCCCAGATAAACGTTTGCTGATGGTACCCAAGACCAAATGCAAGCTTAGGGGTGATCGGGCGTCCTCTGTGGTGGCTGTCAAATTATGGAATGACCTACCACTGACCATTCGTGATTGACCATTCGTGTTTACGTCCAATCTTAAAACTCACATGTTTTCTCTGGCATTTAAACCAACATGAGATGTTGATTTTACATATTGTTTTGCTTAGATATGCGTGTGATGTGATTTTAATTACGTCAACTTTTATTATTTAATTTTTAAAAAATATTTTTATTTTTTATTTTTATTATTATCTTGTTTGAATTTTTTTTATTTTAGTTTATTAGATTACTATGTTATTTTATTATTTATGTGAAGCACTTTGGGGCATTCTTGTTGTAAAATTGCTATACAAATAAAGATGAGTTGAGTTGAGATTCCTCCCCATTCAGGAGGTGTGACAGAGATGAGGGCCTTGTAGCTAATGGACAGAGCCGGGCATCGGCGAAGCCAGCATTGGGACGTCGAAGCTCAGCGGAGGAGGAGCTTGTGGGTCTGGGCCTCCACCAAGGCTAACTGTCGGGTCTGGGCCTCCACCGAGGCTAACTGGCGGGTCTGGGCCTCCACCGAGGCTAAATGTCGGGTCTGGGCCTCCACCGAGGCTAACTGGCGGGTCTGGGCCTCCACCGAGGCTAACTGTCTGGGCTTACATTCAGGCTAAATGGCAGATCAGGGCCTACATTTAGACTTACTGGAGACTCACTCTCTTCCTTGTCTAGTTGGGCGAGTTGTCTCTGGAGCAGTGCACCCTCCTCCAGCAGGGTTTGTGTGTTTAAGATCTTTCGCAGCACGACACACGTTCAGCTCTCTGAGATCGCTTGCTCATTGTTACACTGAGAATCGCCGCCATCGATACTCCTCACTCTTCGCCTTCCAATGACACACAGACTGGGGTTTCTCCTCACCCTGGTCACCAACTCTCATAGACCTCCTTGGTCCATACCTTTTGGTCGGTGCGGGGCGTCACCGTGAGCTCCGTCATGCTGTGTCCTAGAGGGCAAGTGACGTATCGCAAGCTGGGACCCTTCCCGGCTTGGCTGCATCACTTGCTCACCTCCTCCAGCAGCCTCTCTTCGGGACACTCCGCGGGATCTCGCTCCACTCGCTATACGATGTCACGCCGGATGTCAAGCCGACTGCCCACAAAGTCCGCTCGCCACGGCGTCACCGTCCTAAAAATCTCCAGGGGGGGCCCTCCTCCCCTATGCTATGGTAGCGGCCTTGCATACTGTCACGGTTGTGGTGGGGTTGCAGGCGAAGCATAAGCGCAGAGGTTAAGACTTAAGGTGTTTTTCATATAATACAAACAAAACATAAACCAGCACAACTCTAAAACATAAGCAAACTCTAAAACATGTGGTAAACAAGAATTCCCATAGGACAGTTTAACAAAATCAACACAACAGAAAACAAAACAGATGCAAGACCTCCTAAACTGAAAATTCAGGCTTCTTATAGACAAACTAATCAACCAGTCACCTCGGTTCAGGTGAGTGACCCCATCACCTGACCAAGGTGCATTCTGGGAAATGAGGTTCAAACAGACAAAAAGTCTCTGGGCACAAGGCGCCCTCTAGGGGTTAACCGTGACAATTGTACGCTACACTATTATTTTGTAAAACCTGACCCACAACAAATTCGAGTGATTTCTGATTTCTCAGACTTGAAGGCTCTAGACAGTTCTGATCTTGATGAGCCCCACAACAGCTTCAGAGTTCGACTCATTTTCTTTGAAAGGCTCTCAAACGCTTCAAGTGTCTGAAAGTCTTGTGGAGGCGGCGGGACGAGTTGCGACGAGACACAAAAGAAATAGTCATTTGTAGCAGCTCGACTAGACGTGCGCGAGCGACTGCTGTTATTCGGCAAACCCTCGCGCTCGACGTAGCAGAGTTAATTAAAGTCGTAGAACTGACATTTGGAAAACATACGTGCTGATCGGTGTGAATGAGACGCACAGAGGATTAGTGTTCCGACCCAGCCGTGGGGTTTTCTCATTAAAAGTTACAAGAGAATAAATAAATAAATAAATAAATATTTAAAAACTGAAGGTTGTGCGTGTGCAAATTATTACTCTGAGCTCTGAGGTCTTTAATCACAGCCATGTCCGAAATTCAGCATTAATCAAAGATTAATACAGTTTTGTCAGATCGTATTTCTCCTGACGAGGCTGAAAACGGTGCGTTCTGATTGGATGAAAGCCGTACAGACAGGAATACAGAGGTTTTAAAATATGAGACTGAAAAATGAAAATTTACTGCAACTTTTGAACAATGAAGATATAAAATATTCCTGAGAGTACTTTATTAATAAAACCTTTTGCTGTTTTATAAAATTATTATTTTCCTCCTCTTTTTTTTTTTTTTTTTTATCGTAGAAGGTTGGTGTTAAACAGCGCCACCTGCTTTTAACCCGGTTTTTGTTTTTCTAAAAGCGTTCATCATCCTGAACATGTTTGTTAGCTCATGAACATTCCACAATCAAATCCACAGAGGTTTTGACTTGTGTGTGTGTGTGTGTGTGTGTGTGTGTGTGTGTGTGTGTGTGTGTGTGTGTTTTTTTGTTACACTTCACCAGTAAATCATTAGTGAATTCACGGCTCATAAATTATGCTGTTTGTTCAAGCGTTTGCAAAGAAACAAAGAAATATCAGGCTTATCGCGTTTATCAAAGTGCCAAAGGTCAATTGAGTGGCGACTATGAGAAAAGCTCAAGGGTAGATTTTCTGCCAAAAAAAAAAAAAATTTTATTTTGATTTGGCTTTTATGAATTATATAACAAAACTGCAGAGTCTTTAATCATTGTTGTTCTCGTCTGTGCTCGAGAGTTATTGCTTGTAGAAATGAGGAGTCGGAGAAACACACATCTGATCTCAGCTGGGAAAAAAAATATCTAATTATTATTTATTCCTGAAAATGTCTTGTCTGGGTCATGTCTGGAACATGACCTGGCTCTTACATGGCTAACACACACACACACACACACACACACACACACACACACACACACACACACACACACGCGCGGTTAAAGTCAATCAGTGAAACATGATTTCACTTTGTTCCTCTTCTGCAAGGAGGTCAGACTTTTTTTCTTCTTCTTAGAAAACAGGTTATGAATAAAACCCAAAGGAAATAAAACATTATTAAGTTCATAAATCACATCAAACGTCAGGCCTGTGACTTCCTCCTGAGTGTCTACAAAACTAATAAGTGCTTTACATTAGAGTTCTCTTGCATTATTATTATTATTATTATTATTATTATTATTATTATTATTATTATTATTATTATTATTATTATTTGTGTTGTTCTTGTTGTTACTGTGGCTATCATTAGTCTGTTTATTTATTTATTTATTTATAGTTATTGAATCTATTTATCATCTTTCTTCACCTGTCTTTCTGTATCACTTGGTGCAGTCGCACGTCCAGTAGAAACCAGAGTGGTGTTTAATAGTAAAAGTATCACACACAGTGTGATGAGACTCAGGATTGGGAGCGATGGGGAAAAGGTCATGTGACCTGACGAGTCCAGACTGACCCTATACCAGAGTGATGGGCGTGTCAGGGTAAGAAGTGAAGGACATGAAGTGATGCTCCATCATGTATAGTGTCCACTGTACACGTCCTCTGGAGACAGTGTTATGATCTGGGGTTGATCAGGTGATCAGGTCGAGACTCAGCAACGTTATGGGGCAATAAAATGAAGTCAGCTGACGACCTGAATGTACTGAATCACCAGGATGAGATGTGATGTATTTGATGTTGTTTTCTTTTTAATAATTCAGGTGAATTACTCACAGAGGTCCTGCTGTGATCTCTCTCTCTCTCTCTCTCTCTTTCTCTCTCTCTCTCTCTTTTATTTTGGTTGTAACAATATTAGGAATGTTGTCTTTGACCTACAACCACATAGTTTAACAAACAAAAAAAAAAACATAAAAAGATGACAGTGTGGTGTTAAAGGTCCTGGTCATTGTTGCAGGGTTCTGATGTAAGGCCATCTCTCTCTCTCTCTCTCTCTCTCTCTCGCATGTCACCTAAAATGTGTAAAGACTCTGTGCATTTTTAGCCTCTAACCCAGGACATTAGAGAAACCATTGGCTCGTCCAAATCCAATTAGGATTCACGTAAACCGCATTATTGTACCATTACAGCTAATTGACCTCTCGCAAACCTGTTAGTGGCCTGCTGAGGAGGAAATGCTGCAAATGCACTTATGCGCTTATCAAAAATCCAGACTCTAGGCTAGAGCACAACGGCATCCGCGCCCGAGCCCATTTCCATCCTCCGCTCTGCCTTCGCGCTTCCCGTTTTACCCGCCTGATATCCGAGTTATTTTCTACGCTACAGGAAATTTCGACTTTAGATGTGTAGTGCGATGTCTGAGATATGTGCGGAGTGAGAGAGAGAGAGGGGGGGGGGGAAGGGGGGGGGGCGCTTAGAGCCATGACACAAAAGTCAAACGTCTGAGAAAATGATAAATAAATCAGTATGAGAGCATGAAAAGAACATTCACGTAGCGAAGCTTTCCAAACAATGTCACACTTTTTCATTAAAACATTTATAAACATTGAGCACACACAACACTCTGACACTGGAGACTCCTTCCTTAAACGCTCTCCTTACAGAAAACTGCGACACATTAATGATGTTTGTGTTTCTGTAATTACAAATTACATCATATCATTAATTTTTGATATGCGTACTGTAACATTTCTGATGACCTTATTGTCTACAGACGACTGATTGACCATAACCTTTGACCTTGTTGTGTCTCCAGATACTTGATTGATGGTGACCTTTGAACTAGATCTGTGTCTGTCGTCATCAAAATGACCATGACCTTTGACCTAGACCTGGCTAGATATTTGATTGATGAAGACCTTTAACCTATCCCTGTCTAGACACCTGATCACCATGACCTTTGACCCAGACCTCTCAACATCTAAACATATTATGACACTTAACCTAGATCTTTCTACAGACGACTACATGACCATGACCTTTAACCCAGACACTTCGTCTAGACGCTTAATCGATGATGACATTTGACCTAGACCTGTCTACAGACAGCTACATGGCCATGACCTTTGACCTAGACCTGGCTAGACACTTGATTGATAATAACCTTTGATCAAGGTCTCTCAAACAACATCTAATATATAATGACCTTTGACCTAGACCTGTCTAAAGACACCTAATTGACCATGACTTTTGACCTAGAGCTGCCTCATACTCTTATATACTGCATGTATATCATTAATGAATATTGTTTTATCTTCAGTCGATCTTCAGCAGGTTCTTCAGGACGTTCCTCTCTCAGGCTCCTTACTGGGTTCGATGTAGAACTTTGTAGCTACCAGAAAGGGTTTCAGAAAGGACAACTTTAAAAGAAACCTTACTTCTCCAGTGAACTCTTAGTGAACTCTGAGTGTGTGTGTGTGTGTGTGTGTGTGTGTGTATTACAGCACTACAACAATGCATTGTGTCATAATGTAAAAAAATTACTGTATTAAAAAACAATCCCACTACGTCCTTACAAACTTTAATATGTGCTTATAAAATGAATACTCCTGCACGCTGGATCCCGAGCTTGTGTTTTATAAAGATATATATTCATGCTTTTGTCTTTTTGTTCATCCCTCACCGGTCCCTGTGACGCAACCGCTCTCTGCCGTAAATAAAGGAAGAGAAGCGTTCATTATTTATTGAAAACTGAGGACTTTCTCTTAAATCATCTCGGCCGGGCTCTGCGGGCGCTCGCCGCTGTCACCTCATTAATTCCTCATGAGGGTTTCGTCGGAGCAGATCCGTCACGTGGACCTGAGAGGAACCGAGACCGTGTGCTGGCATTTACAGATTCATTTGGTGACCGCTGTGCCGAGGTTCAGCAAGAAATCTCAGGGGTTTGGGGGTGAGGTGTGTGTGTGTGTGTGTGTGTGTGGATGCGGGTAAGTAGTGAGGGAAGAAGATGAGAGCTCTCATGTTTTAACTACACAATAAAGCTCTGATTTAACAAGATAATGCGTTTGCATCAGAGCTCAGATTAAATTCTTCTTTTTTTTCCAGCTGGGAAAACAACAAAAGCACATTGCATTCGCGGAAGCAACAAAACTTCTCATAATTATGACTTACTAAGTCACAATTATGAGATCCTGATCTCATAATTATGAATTATTATCTCGTAATTGTAAGTCATAATAGTAAATCATAATCATCGGTGGGGTTTTTTCAACCTTTTGTGAACACAACGTGCTTCCTTATTAAACATAATGCTTTTTTTTTGGGGGGGGGGGGAGTTTTTTTGGGAGTTTTTATGCAAAGCAGAAAATTTCAGTGTCATTTCTCATTGTTTGAGGAAGAACTAATAATTCAATCCCCCCTCTCTGGATCTGCATAAGGCGTCCTCATGACAAGGACCACACCTCCGCTGGGATGATCTCAGCCCAAACTTAAAAATTAACATGTGTGAAAGTTACACCTGTAGGCGAAATAAAAGTGTTTTGTGTCCTCATTCGTCCGCCCTCGTGCCTCAGGCTTAACCCTGACCCTCTCTTTTGCCCCAGTTACAGTTTCTATGGAAAATGGAGCTTCATTAAACCTGAAACATGTTGAATTTATAACACAGAGGCTATTTAAAAAAAGCTTTATGATGTTGGAGGGTTTTTTTCTTCATATAAATGAATGAAAAATTATAATAATTGAGATAATTATGAGAAAATTGTCAGTAGTGTACGTAGTCTTTATGGTTTTACACCTTGTTACTTCTGGAGCTGTTCACATTTATAGAAAGTGTCTCCAGTGTCAGAGGTAAAGCTGTAAATGAGGGTTTTTGGCTTTAACTTGTAAAAAAAAAATAGATGCTGGTGAGGACGCAACTGTTTATAGCTGCTATAATGTAAGCGAAAAGGTACATGTTTAATCTATACAACAGAAAACAGCATAATCTGGTCTATAATAAATAATAAAAGTAAATCAGGTAAAATGTTGTGGTGTAAAAGGAGTAAAACACTTTGGGTCATGCTGTCATGGGAAAACGATCAACCTCAGGGCTGTAACAGTAACTCGACTTCATCAGCTCGACATTTGCACTTGTTTTGATTCTTTGAGATGAATGACTTTCTTTTAGTTTAGAAATGAACAGGAAATAACCGGCTGTTTGTCTCCTGAGCACAACAACAGGAGAATTCTTTTCTTTTTTTCTTTCCAAAACATTGTGTAATGGAGTGTAAAATGTAACGGTCATTTATTAAACAGCGTAATTAAAGCGCTCTCTCTCATTCAGTAATTAGGAGAACCATCGGTCGATATTCACCTCACAGACGCTTCACTCTCTCGCTACATCACTGAACTTCCCGAGAAATATCTTTAAAACATCAAAGACTTTCTTCCAGGTCGACGGCAGCAACCTCGACTGCGTTTAACACACGATTACACCGGCATCAGTCGCTCTTCCTCATGGAGCTTACATTCCTCTGGAGTTCTTCACACACCAACAGCAGAGTGTGTGAGAGCGGAAACTACAAAAAAAAGTTATGGTTGAAGGGAGAAAAAGGAAGGTTTATATATATATATATATTGAAAGAGAGAATAAGGGTGGATGAAAGTAAGAAGAAAAGCAAAACAAAAAGTAAAGCTAAGGATTATGAAAGGAAAGCAGAGGCTGAGGAAAAGAAATAAATAACAAATAACAGTTCAGGAGAGAATAGATATGAAAGAAAGTAAAAATAAAAGCAAATAAAATGAAATAGTACAGAAAAAAAGGAAGGATATACAAAAACCAAAAGAGAAGAAAGTACTGAAAAATAGAGAAAAAACAGAGCTAATTATAAAAAAAGAGAAAGAAACAAAAGGGTTTTTTTTATTTTAAAAAAATATTTAAAGAAACATATAAATAGAAAAATAACAAGAAGGGAATGTATTAAAAACTAAAAGAAAAAGGTAAAGTACTGAAATTTTTAAGAAAGACGTACTGTTATAAAGACAAAACCAGACCAGAAAGAAAGAAAAATAAAGAAAGAAAAGATGGAAAGAAAAGTGAATAAGTAAGTAATTAACAGTAAGTAATTAAAAAATTTGAAAATATTGAATTAATGAAAGAAAGTAAAATGAAAGAAGAAGAAGGAACACACTAAAAACTGAAAGAGTTCTCTTTGTAATTTTTTTCAGTATTTCATCCAAAGTATTTAAAGAAAGAAAAAGTGTAAAGGATTTATTTTTTAAATGCTGGAAAATAAAAGTAAGAAAGAAAGAAAGAAAAAAGGAGGAAGGTATTAAAAAATTAAAGGAAAAAGGAATAATAATAATAATAATAATAATAATAAGTACTGAAAAACAAAGAAAGACATTAACTTAGTGAAAATAAAGAAAGTATAAATAAAATAAAGAATTTACTGAAGAGGGAGAATAAGAGAAAGTGCTGAAAGAGAGAAGAGAGACGGTAGAGGAAAAGCGAGCCCCAGAGTGTTGTACCTGGCGGTGGCTCTTGTTGCCGTGTTAATGAGTGAAGCGTCGCTAAGAGCATTAGCGTGATATTACAGTGGATTAGCGTAAGGCCCAGGATTAGCCTCGCAAATAAAATCAGCAATAAAGCAGAGAAAATTCTGGTTTTTATTTATTATTATCCTTCCTCCGTTTCCCATGTCCTCATGCTTAATTAAATGTGGAATTACCCTCTGGCGCTAACGATATACCAAACCTCCATCCTTCATAACAATAGGATCGCTTCGATCGACCAAGTGTTAATCGGGATTATTAAAAATAAATCCTGTGAAAAGCAGAAATGACGATGAGACCGTGGGTAATGAAATGAAATTTAATAAAAGGATTTGTCCATTTCTGTCTTTTCTGGAGAAGTTGATAAAGACGAGGCGTTAAAGGGAGCTTTCTGGAGTGGATGTTAATACGACCTCGAACGTCACGCGGTTCTGTGTCATTTGAACGCTACATTTACCGCCTCACTTTCAACGGCTCTGGAACAGTTTAGGGTTCAGAGACAGACTTTTATTTTTCTTTTATTTAGTCAGTGATTTTCTTCATCAGTAGCAGCAGCAGTGCATTCTGGGTACTGGAGTCTTTGGGAAAGAAAGATGAGGGGAGGAAAAAGAGACGGGGAGAGAAAGACAGAAAGCTTGACGGAGCATGGACAAGAGAAACTTTAAATAAAAAAATCGCCATGTTTAGACATTCAGACATGTCTCCAGTGTGTGTCTCCAAGGAAATAAGGAAAAACTTGTGTTCTAATGTGACCTCATATAAGAATAGCCCCTCCCCCCAGTTTGTTATTCAGCTCTGGGTGTGACTCAGCAGTACATAAACACCAAAATGGTACATTTAGTGGAATAAAAACTGCATTATCAGAAGAGTATTTCAGCTGGCCGTTAACACAGGTGTCCCTTTAAAGGACAAAAGTTTCCAATGAGACATTTTCATGAAAACAACTAAGAACAGTTTGTACAATATTTACATTTGGAAGATGCCCTTATCCAGAATGACTTATGTCGTAGCTCTTTTTTTTAAATTTTTTTTTAACATCCTAGCAATTAAGAATTAAGGGCCCAACAGTGACAACTTGGTGGTGCTGGGGTTTAAACCCAGGACCTTCCAAGCTAAAGTCCAATGTCTTAACCACTGTGCTATCCCCTGACCCCTGTATGAGTGTACTGTAAAGTCTGTATTGTAAGAGGTTTGAGTCTGAAGTGTGTGTAAAGAGTATGAAATATAGCAATAATTCAGTGCAGGAATCTCCACTGTTCACCTCCAGCTTTTTGGCTTATCATCGGGTATTACCCTGCTCTCCCCTGAGAGAGGAAGAGTGGTTGCTCTTCCTTTATCATCTTGAGGACGGAGCACCAGGGTGTATGTAGAACTGTTTCTTAATAAATACTCTTACACAAGCCTAGGAGAGACAACATCAAAGCTCATATTTGTTAGGTTTTTACACTTTAAAAAGCGAAATCAAACATCTCTAAACCAAGAAGGCCGAGAAAGGTGGAGACAAAATGGGCCAGTGGTGACTCAAACTGGGTTACGGATCGGCAGATCAGGGGTTCGTGCCCCAGTTGGCACTGTTGAGCCCTTGAGTAAGGCCCTTAACCCTTTCTGCTCTGGGGGGCGCTGTGTCCTGGCTGACCTTGCACTCTGACCCCAGCTTCCTAACTGGGATAAGCGGAAAATCAGTATAAAAGGTACTTGTGACAAATAATTGAACCTAATCTTAGAAAGTGTGGGAGGAAGAGACAGAATGGTGGAGAAAGAGAATGAGTGAAAGAGAATGGTAGAGAGAGAGAGACACAAGTGTGGAGAATAGTCCTGGAGAGACTGTGATGGAAAGAATCGGAAAAGCAGAGACAAATGGACTGATGAGAGAGAGAGAGAGAGAGAGAGAGAGAGAGAGAGAGAGCTTCCTGATTCGATGATGTTGAATGAGCTTGTGTCTTCCCTCATTAGTGTGATGTAATGTGAATACATAATAATTAATATATCATGAATATTCATACACGTGATGCCTCATATTAAAGTGTGAGTTTGTGTAACACATCATGCTGACGGATTCGTCTCTGTCCCTCTGTAATGAGGCTCGTATTTTACACCCAGAATGAATGCCTCTGTTAGTGCGTAAAAAGGAAGTGTGTGTGTGTGTGTGAGAGAGAGAGACACACATAAATACAAACTCACTAATATCAATTCAAATATTCTAAATTATTCAGAAACCTGCTCATGTGGGAAACATTTGTTCAGCATGTGATTATTTTGTTAATGCTGGTTTGTGCAAACACTAGATTGTGCTGCATTATTGTAATAATCACCGACTGTGTGAAGAGGCGGAGTCACCATTACATACTGTAACAGCACGTCCTTGAGTGTTTTATTCCTCTTACACCACAACAGTTCAGACAATCTTGATGCATTAAAGAGTCACACCATAACTTTTATCTTTGTTACATTTTTCACACTCAACACCAACTGGCCAGTCAAAATCTAGAACTCAACAAACGTGTACTAAAATTAAACAAACTAATTTTAATATTCAAACCGTAAGAAATTTTTATAAAAGTCCCATTTTTGTATTGACAATAAAGAATGAAATCCTAAATGTTTCATGGTTCAGGTTCTTTTGAATTAAATTTTTATTTATCTTATTTTTCCAGCATATACATTTATATATTTTACATACAAAAAGGGTGCCATTAATTAATCAAACGTATCATAATACTTTATTTCATATTACCATTGAACAGTGTTTGAGTTCTTTTGAAGGGTTTCAACGCAAAATCATGGAAAATCCAAAAGTGGTGGCAGCATTACACAGCAAAACATGACACATCCATGAAGAACCAATCACATCGCTTCTTTCTGTCATGTGATCAGTAAATGAAAACATGAACCTGTAAATGAAGTAAATGAACCTGCTAGGTAAAATGACTGTGTTGTGAGTGAATTGAATGTGTTTTTGGTGGAGAATTTTGAAGACAAGAAAATGGAGATTTACAGCCGGTTAGTGCCATTGCAGTTTCCCCAGCAGTCATGGACTTCCGTATGTACTGAATCTCTTTCAAAGAACCGGAATTTTTGGTAAACATTCTCCTTAACGGAACAAAAATAAATAAATGTAAACCTACATTGTACAGTAGAGACAGTTCTTATTTTTAAACCAGCAACAGTTAAGAAAAATAACTCAACAGAGATTAAACCCCCCCCCCCCCCCAAAAAAAAAAAAAACACATTTTGTGAATTGATGCTGAAGATTTTAACATTAATCTAATCTACAAAAATCTAGGCTACAAAAAATACTGGTAAAACCAAAATAAATTTTTTTGTGATCTGTAATTCAGATATTATGAAGATGTCATAATAATAATAATAATAATAATAATAATCCACAAATATCATCTTCATTACCAGATCCACCTGAAGCCTCGGCAGGACAGCGAGGTTGCGTTAATAAGATTTAGAGGAGAGCTGTAATCAGATCTGTGGTCTTCATATGCAGAAGCACAAAAGGCTAAATAATGAAAGTCCTTTTTTTTTTTTTAACCTCCACCATCATCCTCATCTGAGCTTCCTGAGATTAATCCCGGACACGCCGTATTGCTTTTCATATTTCCCAGCGTTTATCAGTGAACATGCTCTCCGGGGAATATTGCGTCGTCTTGAATTATTTGTTTTTGAGTCACGCTGCTAGTTTGCGTTCATGCTGTTAGCTCTTTTCTGGTCATTAATTTAAATTAATATCAAAAATGTCTATACAAATAATGTAATATTTTGCCTTTCAAATTATAACAGTTCTGTAAATATGTAAATAAAATTCAGTTTAAAATAAATTGTTGACTCTCCAAGTACGATTTACATTTAAAAGTTAGCTGTCCAAAGGTTATCTCAGTGTTTATGCTAATTTCTCAGAGCTTGACATTCAGATTATTAAAGTCAGCAGTGTGTACTGTAACTCAAGCCAAAGAGGTTAACAGATTGTTGTTGTTTTTTAAGTAATCGCTTCTGTGATGGAGATTTTCACAAACAACTAATTTATAACTGCATGAATTGATCACATTAATCTGTGCAAAAAAAAAGCTTCCACACTCCTCATTTATTAGCACATACAGTAGCACTTGATCTAGCACTAGATCTAGATTTAGTATGTGTGTATACAGTATGTGTGTGTGTGTGTGTGTGTGTGTGTGTGTGTAGGGGGGGGGGGTCTTTTCCTCTTCCATGTCACCTGCGATGTTATCATTCCACACGCGCTTCCACCGGAGAATATCATTACGTCATTAAACCGCGAAGAAGTCGCTGTTTTAATGACGAACAGAACACAACGACTCAGGAAATCCGATCTGTCTGTTTACATGACAATCACATTAGCACATATCTGATTTATATCCGATTTATTTCCACATATGAAGGAGGCCTGAAACCGATCTCGAAATATCGGAATGAATGCGGTTTTTTCCTGTTTACACGGACATAGAACATATCCGATATGTGTCACATATGAGCAAAAAATCGGAATTGGGTCACATTCACCTGACCGTGTAAATGTAGCCTTAGTGACCTAAATGTGTTTAACGGATAATGGAGAATTTTGAAGCCCAGAAAACGAAGGTTAACAGTCTGTATGTGCCCTTGTTGTTTCCCCAGCAGTCATGGACTTCTGTAATAAGGCTCTGTCATTAACCACTGAAACATGTGAACGATGAGGCTGATGATGCTGTAATCTCAAGGTATTGTATTGTTTGTATTGCTTTTGTTATGTAATGATCTTCAGCAATCTTTAATAAAAATGGTTTTATATGCAACAACATTCAACAGTTTCCTCACTCTAGTTTTTTTTTTTTATTATGCATGAAGAACGCACTGAAGCTCAAGGTCAGAACTGAGTGTAATGGAGAACCCATGGTGAAGAAATTAACTCGGAGGTGAAAGTGTAAAAGAGTTCAGAAATTGATCACCGCAGCAGCACGGTTTATTTTTTAAAGTGTGAGGTTTCTGTGAAGTTCCCATCAATAAGTAAAGACACCTCGGAGTGAGATTTCACACTCCTCCTCATCTTCACGCCATTATTCAGAAACATCACAGGAAAAAGAAACGTGTCAATTCTAGAAATGACTTTAACCGGCAAATGAACCTCTGAACTTCTCACCCTTTTTGTTCTTTTACTGCACCAAAGTCTTTAAAGTGTAATAATGCTGAGAGGCTATAAACATGTTTACATGACACACATTTGTACCACAGTTTTATATTAAACACACCAAAAGTTGTACATTCTAATAATGTTTTTTCTTACACACATTTACACCACACTTGTTTATTACACACAAACACTGCACAGTCTAAGAATTTCTTCATGCAAATCACACAATGTGGCGTCCAGTTAAAGTGTGAAAATGATTCTTCATGTTCCTGGAATACGGAATACGGCTGTGAAACCCTCCATAGATGTGATCATCTGGTGATTCAGTACATTCAGGTGGTCAGCTGACTTCATTTTATTGCCCCATAACGTTACTGAGTCTCGACCTGATCAACCCCAGATCATAACACTGTCTCCAGAGGACGTGTACAGTGGACACTATACATGATGGTGCATCGCTTCATGTCCTTCACTTCTTACCCTGACACGCCCATCACTCTGGAATAGGGTCAGTCTGGACTCATCAGGTCACATGACCTTTTTCCATCACTCCAAAGTCCAGTCTTTACGCTCTCTAGCAAAGTGAAGCGTTTTTTCCTAATGACTCTCAGTAACAAGTGGTTTTCTTCTGGACACACAGCTGTTTAGTCCCAATCCTCTAAGTTCTCATCACACTGTGATGTGACGTCGCCAAGTGTTTAAGTGATCTCCCATCACGCTCACCCAGGATGTGTTCTGACCTCATTACTTCTGGGTTTCGCGCAATCCTCCCATGTGTTAGTCAGTTATTTAAGAAATATTGTACATAACACATGCAGGTTTCACTTCAAAACTACACACGGTGGTATTGATCACGACTTTGACTCGATCAGAATAACCTGGAAATACTTCATAATAGTGAAGAATGATGAAGTGTGATGTTGGAGAAATATCCTGCATTAGATTAATATGAGTTTGTTTGCTGTAAATGTAGTTTATTTTTATTTTTTTTATTACTTTTTTGAGACTTTCTCCCACATGTTTGATGGACATCTAACTAGAAACAGACCTGAATCTTCTGCACACCTGCACAAAGGCTTCTCGTCATTCAGAGTGATTATACACACGCGCGCACACACACACGCGTACACACACAGTGTATGATAAATGATTCAGTGCAGAAAGGAAAGCTTTGCTCTATAAAATCTGCTGTAAGGCGTTTCAGTAAAACAAAACAGTTTTGCACTTGAGCCTGTCGAGTGTTGAGTGTAGAGATGAGACGCAGCAATAAAACACCACATCCTCGACAAAAAAAACCTCTAAGCAGCTCACTAAGCAGTGTCTGGTCTTTAATCTGTCCACAATTAATTTACAGATTCATCTCTCTGTTTGATTTACTGAATAAACAAACATGGAATAGAGAGACGGTGGTTTAAAGAATTACTTTTGTTTTTAAGAGATGGAAGAAAGGAGAGGAGGAGAGAGGAGAGGAAGTTCCTGTGTGATTAACGCCGGATGTTTGGTGGACTCCTGTACGCTCAGTTAATCTCACTCCATTAGATAATAAGGTAAGTGAGCGGGTCATTAGCGTACACTAAAGAGACGAAGTGCAGGACAGCAGACAGGTCATTATAATTTAATACACTCTGTATGTGTAGGACCAGAGACGAGACGTCAGGTTAGTCATGGAGGATCAGGAGAATCCCCAAACATGGCCTGATGTCCTGGGGTCGCTGTCTTCAGGAGAACTGCAGGAGCTGAAGTCCTAATCACACAATGTGTAACCAGTCTTATGCAGTGCTGGGGGACGTGAAGACTATCACGATCTTCCTCCAGGACATGTGAGGGCAGCCGACCAGATCTTTGCCATGCTCAAAAACCTGGGCAGAAAAAAGTGTAAATATTCTGGGAAGTGAAATCATGTGATTGTGTGAGAAGGAAATAAAGAACGATGAACAAACATAACAAAAAACAAAAAGGAGGAAAAACTAGTAAAATGAAGAAAAAATAATAATGAACGAAAGAAATATGAGTGTGTGTGTTTGTGTGGTGTGTGTGTGTGTAGTGATTATGTGGTGTGTGTGTGTGTGTGTAGTGTTTATGTGGTGTGTGTGTGTGTGTGTAGTGTTTATGTGGTGTGTGTGTGTGTGTGTGGTGTGTGTGTGTTGTATAGTGTAGTATGAGTAAGTATGGAGTGTCCCTGTAAGTAAACTCTCTCGTCATGCAGGCTGGATCTTGGCGGAGTTCATTAGCAGCAAATTAGTGATCGTACAGTTTATGTTACTCGTAAAAAGTGCTCGTATAGTTCACGATAAAAATCCTCTGTACACTTTATATTAAAAAGTGCTCGGAGAAAGTTAAGAAAGCTGCGTTTGTTTGAGATGTGCGAGATGAAAGTGAGGGATGGAATCAAGTTGCTCCTCTGAGACTGGATTAGTGTTTCTGTAATAAAATACTTTACAACAAACACCATATACAACATCCACAGTTGTTTTGTGGATTCTAATCTGAATAAAGGGTAAAGAGACCCTGCTGAGGAAACAGCTGTTTATTACAGATGCAGTAACATGAGTGAGAAATGAGACCACAAATATATAAAGCTGTTCTTTAGGAAAGAAAGACAGTTCTCAGTGACTGTTTGTTGTTGTGTAAGGAGAATAAAACACTCAGGTTGGTGATGGTGTGGGGAAAATACGAGGTGGTATCAAAAATTTGAGGGTTACTTTTGCTGTACGTCCTCCCACAGACGCCTTAAAACCTGCTAGTAGACTTCGCTGTTCACGGTCTGGTCCCTGGGGACGAATTCTCCATACACGGTGCCACAAATGTCAATAAAGACAATGAGCATGCACTCGGGTGACCTGCCTCAAGTTTTTCGGTCATAGAGATAATGGGCTCTTCCACTGTGAAGACTGTTGCTTCATCTCAGGGTCGTACCTGAAAACCCAAGTTTCATCACCAGTAATGATCCTCGACATGAAGGACGGGTCAACCACAGCACGCTGATGGAGTTCTTGGCAGACTTCAATGCCCAGTTTTACGCAGGATTTCACACTCACTCTTTGTTCTATCTTGCACATCCTGTAATCTTTGTTCATTCCATGATGAAATAGCCTATGTGGTCAGAATAGCACCAGTTGCACACCTCCCAATGTACACAGGATGATGTCTTTTGGGACGCTGACTTATGAAGGCCGGCGCTCCCTGTGACTGCATGCAGCCCTGTGCTACCATCTGTTGGCATGTTACAAAACTCATTTCCCAACTTTTTAATTCCAACGCATATTCAACTTCAGCCAGGCGACATTGACCATTGTCTCTCGTTTATTATTTTCCTATAATTGCATGACACTTTATTGATCTTAAAGAAAAAATTTAAAAAATTACTAAAAGAAATATTCCTCATGCCTCACCAAGTTATTGTTTATTAATACAAACAACAATATTTGTTAATATTCCTCATGCTGTCCATATTATTGCTTATGTGATAATTGTCTAGGCTGTCTAACATTGTCTACTCGCAGTGTCATCTTCTCTGTCCATCTCTCACACATTTGCCTCACTGCTGTGTTTATCTGATCTGAGCCAAAATGAATTGGCCTTTAATGAAATGTGACACGTGTCAATTTAGCTCGATTATCGATCCTCGACCCACACACGTGCAAATTAAAGCTCATAGACCTCCACTGCTAATTCCTTCTTTATCAGTCTAAAAATAAATTGTTCTCTCTCTCTCTCTTTTTTGCAAAGCAAGTGCTTTTACTGGGCTGAAATGTCTAACTGTTGCATCAGATGATCAATGTGGAAGGGAATTACAGAGGAAGCTGTGCTGTGGGCAAGTATCGGGCATTTTCTTCTCTTTTTATTAAAGAACAAAGTGTGAGGATTGTATAGACTCCTACGTAAACTGTAGCACGGTATACCACTGCTAGACATCCATCTCTGTCAGATTTAAACAATCAGTCAGTTACTTCCTGTATGTTTCTCATTAATCCACTATTAAGTTGATGGTTGATGGTGTGGAGCAGAGGACAGGAAGTCATGTCCACTTTAACCTCTACGAAACAATAAGCCTATTTTTACAGCTTCATAAAGTGTTTATTTGATTGCAGTTTAGCTTTATATTTAACCTGGGACACTCTGAGGGTGTATGCAGTCATAGGCAAGATAATTCTGTAGTAATATTTATCTCTCTCTCACACACGCACACGCACACACAAAACAAGCCATGTAATTAACGCATAGCCAAGTGGTACCTTCCTTCTTTCCGACAGTAACGTTGTATTTGATAGATAGATATTGTTTAACTAATGTTAAAGGGTCTTTTGGGTACTTAAAGGTAATTAAAGGCTTATGAAGCGTCCGTGTAGAACCCTATAACTATAATATTTTTCTGTTAAAAAGGTTTCCCTGTACAACCCAATATTTGCATGTTAAGAATGCTTGATTTATCAAATAAACCGCTAAAAACCAATAAAAGAAACCTTCACGAACCAAGAGTGTTCTGGTACTGGGATAGTTTATCTAAATGTTGAAAGGTTCTTTAAATAAATATATGGTTTAAAGGTTTCCAAGAATTCCTATAACTGAGTGTTAAAAGGCTAGTATAAGCATCATGTATGTCTAAAAGCTAAAAATCCTTACAAATCCAAAGAACATTGAAGAACCCGTTACTTTAGGGATTTTGAGGATTCTAACTAAAACCCTACAATACGTTATTGTAAAGTGTGTAGATTGTTGGTCTAATAAAGGCACATAATAGAAAGTACTAATAAGTAATATTGGAGTTTGGATGTTGGATAAAGAACGCCATAGATTTAGTACATTCAGGTGGTCAGCTGATTTCTGATTTCATTTTATTTCCATATATCAAATAAAATATATTGGGGGCGGGGGGGGGGGGGGTAGTTAGTTTCACTATTAAACGAAGCTCTGATTTCATAATGGCCATTTTTTTATCATGCAGTTCAAGTTCAAGCTTCAACTGACCTCCCATTCAGGATGTTTTCCTGACCTCATTTGTTTTCAGCAGGGGGTTTAATAATGTCATGGACGGGTTTTTAACCCAATTCCAGTCATTTTAATGTTTTCTTTGGCTTGATGTAAGACTATAATTTGATGTTTCTGAAACTGCGACTTTTTTTAGTCTTGCCGAGGCAGGGTATAATTTCTACTAAATGCCACATTTTCGTTGCCACAAATGCAGCTGCAGACTGATTTACTTTTAAAGTAAACCAAGTATAAATAAGCTAAAAATTAAACCCCAGACAAATACTATGAGTTACTCATTCACTCATCACTGACATGATGATGGTTTACAGATTTAGAAAGAACATGAGCCAAGACATTTATTTCTCTCCTTTTCACACACATTTGTTAAAAGGATCAGCGGTTTTCACACTAGTGTTGATCGTGTTCTCGTTCTGACCTCGATCGAGAGACCGCGTCCTCTTAATGAGGGCAGTGACGTCTAATCTGCACTGATAAATTCACAGCACGAGGTGATCTGACTGTGATCAATTACAACCAGTATGAAAGCAAGATTTAATTATTAATGTTGATGAAGAAGGAAGTATGTGTGTGTGTTGGGGGGGGGTGTTCTGAAATTTTAAACAAGAAAAGACAAACTGTAAATTCTAAAGTTCTCAGAAACTAGAGATCTTAATTGAAGAGCAATGGAAGAATTGTAAGGCTAATGTGCGCTAGACTAGCAATGCTATGTTTGTGTATACATTTCCAAGTAATGATGCAGATTCAGGAACAGCTCCTGCCCGGGAAGAGAAAGTCATTGTCATCATCGTCTGGTGAAACATTTCATATGATGAACGAACCGTTTCTGAATACATCAATTTTCAAAGCCTGAAGCTTTTGTGAATGAAGTCATTCTGAGGACGCAATGAGCGTTTGATGGCTTTATCTGATGTGACCGAGAGACACAGTTACAATGAAATCAGCAAAAAAAAAAAAAAAAAAAAAAAACACTACTTCTTGTCTTCGTGAAACAAAAAGGCGACAGAGAGTAGATGAGACGGCCAAGCGCTCAACACGACGAGACACGTTTCGAAACAAAAGACGAGCTGGATTGATTTCAGCTCTGGGCTTTTGAAAGATGTAACTTTCATCATTTTTATTTTATTGTTGTATTTCAAGTGCGGAGGCATAAAATGAAAATTTTAGATTGTGTCTTAGTGCATATTCTGCTCAATAGCTTCAGTTTTTTTAGGTGTTTCAAAATATGATGCAGGATATGACTAAATCTGAAGCTTTTATTTTATAGAAATACTGTACTGTAGTCTTATTTATAGCTAAGGGCAACTGAAGTACATGGATACGATCTTTTTCTTAAAGGGGCAGTATGTACCTTAGTGCTCCCTCTGCTGCCTGTATGGTGGATTGCAATTGTTTGTTCAAAATATACAGTGGTGTGAAAAACTATTTGCCCCCCCCCTCCTGATTTCTTATTCTTTTGCATGTTTGTCACACAAAATGTTTCTGATCATCAAACACATTTAACTATTAGTCAAAGATAACACAAGTAAACACAAAATGCAGTTTTTAAATGAGGGGTTTTATTATTTAGGGAGAAAAAAACTCCAAATCTACATGGCCCTGTGTGAAAAAGTGATTGCCCCCCTTGTTAAAAAATAACTTAACTGTGGTTTATCACACCTGAGTTCAATTTCTGTAGTCACCCCCAGGCCTGATTACTGCCACACCTGTTTCAATCAAGAAATCACTTAAATAGGAGCTACCTGACACAGAGAAGTAGACCAAAAGCACCTCAAAAGCTAGACATCATGCCAAGATCCAAAGAAATTCAGGAACAAATGAGAACAAAAGTAATTGAGATCCATCAGTCTGGTAAAGGTTATAAAGCCATTTCTAAAGCTTTGGGACTCCAGCGAACCACAGTGAGAGCCATTATCCACAAATGGCAAAAACATGGAACAGTGGTGAACCTTCCCAGGAGTGGCCGGCCGACCAAAATTACCCCAAGAGCGCAGAGACGACTCATCCGAGAGGCCACAAAAGACCCCAGGACAACATCTAAAGAACTGCAGGCCTCACTTGCCTCAATTAAGGTCAGTGTTCACGACTCCACCATAAGAAAGAGACTGGGCAAAAACGGCCTGCATGGCAGATTTCCAAGGCGCAAACCACTTTTAAGCAAAAAGAACATTAAGGCTCGTCTCAATTTTGCTAAAAAACATCTCAATGATTGCCAAGACTTTTGGGAAAATACCTTGTGGACCGACGAGACAAAAGTTGAACTTTTTGGAAGGTGCGTGTCCCGTTACATCTGGCGTAAAAGTAACACAGCATTTCAGAAAAAGAACATCATACCAACAGTAAAATATGGTGGTGGTAGTGTGATGCTCTGGGGTTGTTTTGCTGCTTCAGGACCTGGAAGGCTTGCTGTGATAGATGGAACCATGAATTCTACTGTCTACCAAAAAATCCTGAAGGAGAATGTCCGGCCATCTGTTCGTCAACTCAAGCTGAAGCGATCTTGGGTGCTGCAGCAGGACAATGACCCAAAACACACCAGCAAATCCACCTCTGAATGGCTGAAGAAAAACAAAATAAAGACTTTTGAGTGGCCTAGTCAAAGTCCTGACCTGAATCCTATTGAGATGTTGTGGCATGACCTTAAAAAGGCGGTTCATGCTAGAAAACCCTCAAATAAAGCTGAATTACAACAATTCTGAAAAGATGAGTGGGCCAAAATTCCTCCAGAGCGCTGTAAAAGACTCGTTGCAAGTTATCGCAAACGCTTGATTGCAGTTATTGCTGCTAAGGGTGGCCCAACCAGTTATTAGGTTCAGGGGGCAATTACTTTTTCACACAGGGCCATGTACAGTAGGTTTGGATTTTTTTTCTCCCTAAAAAAATAAAACCCCTCATTTAAAAACTGCATTTTGTGTTTACTTGTGTTATCTTTGACTAATAGTTAAATGTGTTTGATGATCAGAAACATTTTGTGTGACAAACATGCAAAAGAATAAGAAATCAGGAGGGGGGCAAATAGTTTTTCACACCACTGTAGAACAAGCTAATCCGTGGCGTTTGTTCAAAATTAAGTTTCCTTTAAAATGAATCTGGCTGCCTTTGTTTGTTCTGGGGATGAAGCTCATTTCTGGACCAAAAAGCATGTCAACAGAATCTTAACATGAAGAACATATCCCAAGATAATGTGATTTTGCTTTAGACTGACAGTGTTTTAATTGCATATACAGTGGTTTGCAAAAGTATTCGGCCCCCTTGAACTTTTACACATTTTGTCACATTACAACCACAAACATGAATCAATTTTATTGGAATTCCAGGTGAAAGACCAATACAAAGTGGCGTACACGTGAGAAGTGGAATGAAAATCATACATGATTCCAAACATTTTTTACTGTTCATTATCGCCACTGGCATGGAATGTGTCTCGACCAATCAGATTGCTTAGTCAGAACTAACTGTTGTATAATATAAACTATTTGGATTTTTTTTAACCAAGATGGGCTCCATCAGCTAGCATATGTATACTATATAGCATATAAATATACAAACTGATCATTTTGATTCATACATATTTTCTCACACAATTCATACGCATTTCTGTAATTCTCATTTGATTCTGTAAAGCTGCTTTGTGACAATAAACATTGTTAAAAGCACCATACAAATAAAATTGAATGGAATCAAATACCCTGAATATAAACATTAACTGAAAAAATAACTGGAGCTTCAAAGTTATGTATCAATTGTAAAATACATTTCATTAACAAAAATTGTTTATCATTTTATTTTTACATTTAATCTTTACCTGTCACTTATGTTATAGCAAGTATAAACAGTCAACCCCTCACCAGCTTCTCTCTTAATGCGTGAACTTCTCTATATTTAAGACCTGGGAAAACTTACCGTTAGAGCTTGACTCGTCACACTGGAGCACTGACACTGGAGACTCATTACATGAGTAACATGAAATTAAACAGAAACACATTTCTCTATACATAGAACTTCAGAATACCACTGATTTATACACAATGTTGTATATAGTAGAATGGGCGGGGCCACCACTGAGCTAAGGAGTAACAGGTGTGGGCTGTTAGTAACCATAGCAACAGGTTAACAAGGACAAGAAACACTGAAGTGACGGCTTGTTAGCGACATCAGCCTCCTAGCGCCTGCTGATCCGCTTCTGCTGGGGCAAAGGGGGCAAAATTGTGTAAATTTACATCTCGCCCTTTTAAGGATGATTATTTAACCCCACTGAGATGTCAGGAACCTGATCTACAGTACAGTGTGTGTGCACGTGTGATATTCAGAGAAAAATCAACACGACAGCAAATTAGGGCTCTCCAACCCCGTCTGATCTCATTACGTTTCCTTTTTTTTTTTTTTTTTTTGCAGAATGTGAAAAGGTCACTTTCTTGAAATATTTATATGATTATGAGATTTCTCATAAAACAGCCCGAACGCCTCGGGCCGGACGAAGACCTCATTACGTCTATTAAATATTCACTCGCTTTTTTTTATTAATGCAGGTAATGTAAGAGCTGGAGAACCTGCTGATTCATCTCATGTGTGTTAGAGAGAGAGAGAGAGAGAGGGTTTGAGATTTGATGTATTTAATTAATTATGTTTAAAGAATCATTTTTGTTGCACATGTTTAAGTCTTTGTAATGCAAGAACAGAAGCACATCTGAAGCATCGTACAGTAAATTCCTGAGAATCTCTTGGGAACTGGCGAATGGAGTGACCTGTAGAAAAGGAGGCAGGGTTATCATGAATACATAATGAATAGGCGTGGCTAACAAGGTCCAATCAAATCAGCTTACTTTATGAATAAGTTAAATCTTCCGGCAAAACCTGAGTTTATAACACGATATAAATGCTTCCATGTTATAGAGCTGATAAAGTACACTTTAGGAAGCATGAACTTAATGTAGTCAGGCTCCATAATGCATTATAAGTCTGTCATTATAAGCACTGTAGGTCTTAATGTACTTATTTATAAAACACGCTGTGGTGGTGAATACAGCATTAATATTAAACATTATATATTTTCATAAAAAATTTCACCTACAGTGTTGTATATAATGGATTATAATCTATAATTATCTTAGGAACACACTGCGTAGGTGATTTAAAATCACTGTACAGAATGTCACGCTGTTATAATAAAATAATCAACAATGTGGTGGTGTGATGACACACACACACACATATACTGTACAGTATATATATATACACACACACACACACACACACACTGTATACACTGTATATATAACCCCAAAGGTGATTATTACCTTATACCAGCACATCTTTTAGTGTTTATTATTCATTCTTATTTAAAAAATGCCAGGTTCTTTTTTTCATTCGTTTAACAACATTACATTTCTATATTGTCCTTAAGATGTCACACTAACTCTGGACACGCCTTTCATGTACTGTACAGTCTTTTGAATAAACGCCTCCTTACAAAATGTGCCTTCACATATAATGGCTGTTGCTATGGAAACGCTAAAAGCATTGGGATGGGCGTGATAATACTTGGCAACATTTAAACATCATTTTAATTTTTAGTTTTGTTTAATATTCATATGTAGTATTTAATTTAATTTGGAGTTTTTGTCGTACAAACCCATTTCCACAAATTGTGTGTAAAATCTACATAAAAACAGATGCAATGATTAGCATTTATTCTTAGAAGTTATTTAGAGCCGGACGTACAGTGAAAAACATGTCAAATATTTAAACTGAGGAAATGTACAGTTTTAAGGGAAAAAAATTAAGTAAGTTTGAGATTTCTGGCAGCAACACGTCTCAACAAAAATTGGCAACAGAAGACTGGAAAAAGAAGTGGCACTAAACGAGGAACAGCTGGACGAACATTTTGCAACTAATCAGATTAATTAGCAACAGGTCAGTAGCATGAGTGGGTTTAAACATAGAGAGGGAGATCTTAGAGAATCAGAGTCTCTCAGATGTAAAGCTGGACAGATGTTCACCAATCTGTCAAAACCTACATCTCCAAATTCTCAAACAAGGTCAGATAAAATTATAAAGACTCTGAATATATCATCATTTACATCTACTGTACAAGATCCAGAGAACCTGGAGACACTAGAGACAGAGTCGAAACGCAGGACGCCATCAGACGGCACTGCATCAAGACCAGGTCTGATTCTGTCCCCAGATGTTTACAGACTGGTGTTAAAAGCAGAAACGATGCTACACCGTGGTCAAGAGCATCAAGAAGTTCATGAGATTTATAAATCATTGCAACTGTACGTAGATTGTACACAGTGTCCCATTTTCTTTTCTTTTTTTTACTTGTGGTTTGATGGGGAGAAAAAAAACGTTGTATAAAGTTAAATTCTTTTAAATCTGAGTGTATCTTTTCTTTTCTTTTTTCAAAAAAATGGTATTGTAGAGAGAAAACAAATATATTTTTAAACAACCTATCATTTATTCTTTCCCCCCCCCCAAGTATTTTTATATAACACTTACATATTAAATAAGGGGTGTTCGTGTCAAAGTGGGACTTTTGATTGTACAGAATAACAGAACACAGTTCTGAGAGTAAAAACTCCCTTTATTTCTCTATATAATCCCGATACACTTCTGCACCCATCCCAGTGTCTCACTAGAGCTTGGACACCATCAAGGTCGAGTGTTTTTTCAGTTCGCTGGAGCCATGTCTGATGTCTGAAACGCCGGCCTCCCAGGAATTCCTTTAATTTTGTTTCCAAACATGTGGAAATGTCTTGGAGTGAGGTCAGGACTGTACAGGGATGTGTCAGTAACTCCCAGCCACACAGTTCACACACACACAGATGCGTCTCTTTCGCAAGTTAGTGATGTCGATTTTCAAGGATCAGGCGTTCCACTGACTGAATGTTCATGGGAACGACTGCAGTGAGCTCCGAGCCGCTTCGGCCAGGATCACATGTCATTCACGTCCTTCCTTAAAACTTTTCACAGTCTGAGTTTTACTGTGAGAGTCTCATTTCTCTTAGTTACCGCTAAGAGTCTCATCATCGGACTGGGCTTGAAGTTCTCTGTGGATGTCAATCACCGGTTTTATGCCTTCAGTCACCAGTCCCAGGATTGACTAGAACTTGTAGTGTACTTGGGGTTTATACAAAACTTGTATCAACACCAAATATTGTTTACAATATATATCTTCCGTCCTACAAGCGTATTCCTTGAAATAGTAATGTAAATGTAAATCCTTAAAAACTCTGCCTGAAATGGTAACACGTGATCCAGAGTGAACGTTTAAACGTTCTAGGAACCAGAAATAAGGATGTTCTACAGATGTTCTGCTCACCTACAGTAAAAGTGTTAGCTGGGGTGGTGTGGTGTACCTCATATAACTCTTTTTAGGGCGGTACCTCTGCATACGAGTTTAATCCGTTCCGGAGGCGAGTTCTTAAGGTGAAATTTCGTATTGTGAAACACATCATCCCAGAGGAAATAATGTAAATGCAGATATTCCGTTCCAGACACCCAAACATACAGTATTACCAATATAACCAATTTCCAAGACTATAATCACATTTTTGCATATAAAAACAATCAAAACATTTAGTAAAGACATGTAAATTAAGTAAAATATAAAATAGACATTAAACCTCACGTAACCTTAATCTATGATTAGTATCGACACCGGCTGCTTTAAAAACCAAACTGAAAGCGGCTCCGTTTTCTTCTTGTTAACGCCCTTGATAACATTCTAGCGACCCGCGGTGCTGCGTCTTCACTAGATGGTGTAAAGATGGTTTCCAGAGGTGGAAAGAGTAATAAAATGTTGTACTTAAAGTAAAAGTACTGTTACGTTAGTGAACTTTTACTGAAGTACAAGTAAAGTTACCCTTATAAAAATCTACTCAAGTAAAAGTAAAAAGTAGCTCATTAAAAATTTACTCAGAGTAAAAGTTACTCAATTACACAGCTGTGTCTGTATCACTGGCATCTGTTCTGTCCGTCTCCATCGTTCTTGTGAATTCTTGAGAAGACCTTGTTCTCCATCAATCAATCAGTTCAGTGGTTTCTGGGGTGCAATTTTTTTTTCCTTCCCTGTTGTATTATTTTTCATTTTCATTCATTTATTTTTTACTCAGTAGCGAATATGATTTAAAATGTATTGAAGTACAATACTTTAAACAAAATATACTTAAGTAAAAATTTTATTACAGATTTTAAAAACTACTTTAAAAAGTAGAAGTACACAGAAAATCTACTCAATTACAGTAACGCGAGTAAATGTAATTCATTACTTTCCACCTCTGACTAGATCTTACACAAAATGCGGAAAAAAAAATCGCAAAAAAAAAAACACTTGTCTTTCCACTGACGCAAACAAGTTTTGAACGGCTCCCAGACGTACGCGTGACTTAGCCAGTGTTCGGTTCGACTCGGCTTGGTCGCTCGTACAGTACGGAGGAAATGCTTTTCATGCCGAAGAAAATTTCAGTTCTTAAGGCCAGAATTTGTGAAGCAAATCCAGTTTGTATGCCGAGGTCCCGCTGTATCTTAAACCAGGAAGTGATGTCATCACATAATGAAAAAATCTCGCAGTTTTTTTGGTGTCTGACATTTCTCATTGCATCACATTTATTTTTTCCCACAAAAACGCTGTAATTATTTGAAACCCTGCCTGCTCCAGTCATTAGCGTCACACCGCCGCGATTCGGCTTTTTCCCCCCCCGAGCGTCAGAACAGTGAGACAGCCAGACAGGCGCGTTCTCTCGGCCCGGCGTCCCGCCGCGTGAGCCCGTTTGACATTTTGTGCTTTACGCAGCTTCATGCATTAATAATGAGCTTATCATAAATAACACACTGACAGGTATTTAGAAACGATCTTTCAGCTTCAGTCGTGAATCAGTGCCGAGTTTGTAGTGTGTCAGCAGGAACACCGTGTCACACACACAGACACAGGGAGGGAAGGAGGGCGAGGAACTGCAGGAGAACTCCTCAGATCTCATATCAAACACTCTGCGTGTGTGTGTGTGTGTTTCATTCGTTTTGCCCACTGACTTCTCTCACAATGATAGAAACGCAAGACAAATTTGATCTTGAGGGGAATTTGAGCTTTGAAGTAAATGTGTGTGTCTGTGTGTGTGTGTGTGTGAGAGAGAGAGAGAGAGAGATGTGAAAGAGAAGTGCGCATGCGTAAGAGTGATGTGTGTGTCTTTGTATAAGACAGAGAAAGATGAGTGTGTGTCTATGATACTGTAGTCGATTTGTGTGTGTGTGTGTGTGTGTGAGAGAGAGAGAGAGATGTGTGCTTGTATGATACAGTATGTGACAGATTGTGTGTGTGTGTGTGTGTGTGTGTGTGTGTGTGTGTGTGTTTCATTCTTTTTGCCCACTGTCCTCTTGATGGAAAAGCAAGACAAATTTGCTCTTGTGGGAAATTTGAAGTGTGTGTGAGAGAGAGAGAGGCGGGGGGGGGGGGGGGGAGCTGTTGCTATGGAAACGATAACATATTGAAACAATCACATTAACTAGAAGAAGAAGAAGAAGAAGAAGAAGAAGAAGAACGAATGAGCCTCCACTACCGTCAGAGCCACAGTTACAGAGAATTAATCAACACCCTCTGGCCAATCAGTGTGCAGCATTCAGAAGCGCTGGAGTGTGTGATGACGTGTGCTAAATAACGCTCATGCTAACGTTCTGATTCCACTAAAGCTCGTGATTTTGTCCTCCACCTATGGACTCGGGACCGTCTCCTCCGCCGACCGTCTCCTCAGCTGACTAGCCTGTTGCTAGCATGAAAGCGTCCGTGTGTTTTTTGGTTCCGTTGTGAAACACGATGCGTCACGGCTCCACTGTGTGACGCGGCCGAGTCTCCGTGTTTCTGCATCTCTGTGTGTGATCGCGTTTAAACTCTTTACTTTCCCTCTCTGGTTTTTAAAAGTTTTTATCCGCAGATGTCTGACGATCGTGTGCGTTAATAATCAGATCTGCTTTATCAGATTTACGGCCGTAACTGAACACAACAGAAACGAGGAAATGAGTTTACACGGCACATATTGTTATTCAGTTACTGAAGGATGGAAAGGAGTGTGTGTGTGTGTGTGTGTGTGTGCGATAAGAGTAAGAACATTTATATTCTGAATCTATTCTTGTTATTTTCCTCTTTACAGACCGCTCGAGGCTAGCGTACATGTTAAAGATAAAAACTCTAAACTCATTACGCTCGTCTCTGAAACACAGCGCCGCTCGGCCGTCTCCTTTATTTCCCAAATCTCTGCAGTCTGTAGAAGTCCGACTCTGCAAACTCTTTTAAATCCACGGAATAAATACTTTTCACCTAGATTACATTATATATTTTAATAACGTTGCCCTGCTGCATGAAACGGCCGAGATATCTCACTTTGAAAGATAAAATTGTCTAAAGGTTTTATTCCTTTTACACCACAGCAGCCTGATAAACATTACAGATGTTTTATTTATTAAAAACAAAAAACACATTCCATTTATACTAGGATTCTTTAGTAAATAAGCAATGCTTTTTTGTTATTTTCTACAAACGCAATTTTAAATAATTATTAGTTATTTTTATCTTTCGTAAACTTTTAACAAGGTTTTTTTTGTTTGTTTTATGACCTCTTTTTTTAAATGTTTTTTTTATTTCTTCATATATAAAACAAAATATATGGTAAAAAAAATATATAGAATAAAATTATTTATTTTTAGATTTCACTGTTACTTTAATACCATAAATATCGTTAATGGTATTTTGTAAACCTAGGGAAGAAAATATATTTATTTAAAATACATTTACATTACATTCCTTTTTTATAAATGCATTTTAACAACTCTGTTTTAGAATATATTTGAAAGATGAAATTGTCTTGATATTTTAATCATTTAACACCACAGCAGCCTGATGAAGATTACATAAAAATAGTTTTTATTTATTTGTTTATGTGAGTACTACTACTACTACTACTACTAATAATAATAATAATAATAATAATAATATAAAAATAGATAACTGCTAAATATTGTGTTCATTGTTTTATATTTCTTTTTTTCTCTTTACTTTAAACACACCTGATAATAAACATTTGCATTCATTTATTCCTTTCTTGTTGAAAATGTTGACGTTTTATTATGTATGAGATCAGGATTTCCGTAATCTTTACATAATTATGAGAAAAACAAGATTTTAATGCAATTGACACAAGACTCAGGTCCACAGATTTGGTTTTGACCCCCTCTTCACCCCAAAACAAAATAAATAAAAAAAAAAAAAATCCACGAGGACTGGATAATCTGAAATTGATTTAATTGCCAGGATGAGTGAATTAGGACCCAGAAGCCAAAATGAGATTGTATGACTACATGATTAGACTAAATATTCACAAAGAACAGGAGACACAGTCGAGCTCGGAGATGAAAGAGCGAGAGAGACGTGATCATCACTCAGGGCTCTTTAGCCGTATTATGGAATATGTGAAACAGGCCGAGCGTGATGCGGTTATTCCAAGCGGAGTGAGGAAGGGGATTTGACGCCGTGATGTAGCAGGAATGTTAATATAATGAAAATATTTGTGTTACATTACATGGTGATGATGATCATCCCGTCAGCGCCTGAGAGGCGAGAAGGACCGTGAAAGACCTTAATGTTTCGTTTGGCAAGATCATTAAACATCTCATTATTCCGGGAGATCTCGGTAATTAGCACTTAATGCTAATCATGTTGATGGACAGAAAGTGCAAACAAGCATACTGTATGCTGTTGATGGTTACAGTAAGTGTAATGACAGAAGAAGTGAGAACACGGTGAGGAGACAGTGAGGAAACGGTAAGGAGATGGTAAGGTGAGGAGACGGTGAGGAGACTGTGAGGAGAGTGTGAGTAGACTATGAGGAGATGGTGAGGAGACGGTGAAGAGACTGTGAGTAGACTATGAGGAGATGGTGAGGAGAAGGTAAAGAGAGGGTGAGAACACGGTGAGGAGACAGTGAGGAAACGGTAAGGAGATGGTAAGGTGAGGAGACGGTGAGGAGAGGGTGAAGAGACTGTGAGGAGAGGGTGAGGAGAGTGTGAGTAGACTATGAGGAGACGGTGAAGAGACTGTGAGGAGAGGGTGAGGAGAGTGTGAGTAGACTATGAGGAGATGGTGAGGAGACTGTGAGTAGACTATGAGGAGATGGTGAGGAGACGGTGAAGAGACTGTGAGGAGATGGTGAGGAGACTGTGAGTAGACTATGAGGAGATGGTGAGGAGACGGTGAAGAGCCTGTGAGGAGAGGGTGAGGAGACTGTGAGTAGACTATGAGGAGATGGTGAGGAGACGGTGAGGAGACTGTGAGTAGACTATGAGGAGATGGTGAGGAGAAGGTAAAGAGAGGGTGAGGACACGGTGAGGAGACGGTGAAGAGACTATGAGGAGATGGTGTGGACACGGTGAAGAGATGGTGAGGAGACTGTGAGGAGACGGTAAGGTGAGGAGACGGTAAGGATACAGCCTTTCTCAACAGATTCAATCCCACATCCGAGACCCCACGTTCTCACAGACTATTAATAATGAGGCAGATTTCAAAGAAATGAGGATTAATACTAACAAAGGAGAGATGAACCACATGGCAAAATAACATTAAAAAAATTCTTCAAATAAAATTAACAAATTAAATAAACAAAAGGGGAAAAACTGACAGTAAAGTAATATAACCTTGAGAGGATACAAGTATCCATCCATCCATCCATTTTCTTCTGCTTATCCGAAGTCGGGTCGCGGGGGCAGCAGCTTCAGCAGGGATGCCCAGACTTCCCTCTCCCCGGCCACTTCTTCCAGCTCTTCCGGGGGGATCTCAAGGCGTTCCCAGGCCAGCCGAGAGACATAGTCCCTCCAGCGTGTCCTGGGTCTTCCCTGGGGTCTCTTTCCGGTGGGGCGTGTCCGGAACACCTCACAAGGGAGGCGTCCAGGGGGCATCCTAAATAGATGCCCAAGCCACCTCATCTGGCTCCTCTCGATGCGGAGGAGCAGCGGCTCTACTCTGAGCCCCTCCCGGATGACTGAGCTTCTCACCCTATCTCTAAGGGAGAGCCCAGACACCCTGCGGAGGAAACTCATTTCGGCCGCTTGTATTCGCGATCCCGTTCTTTCGGTCACTACCCACAGCTCATGACCATAGGTGAGGGTAGGAACGTAGATCGACCGGTAAATTGAGAGCTTTGCCTTTTGGCTCAGCTCCTTCTTCACCACGAGGGACCGACACAGAGCCCGCATCACTGCAGACGCTGCCCCGATCCGCCTGTCGATCTCCCGTTCCATTTTACCCTCACTCGTGAACGAGACCCCGAGATACTTAAACTCCTCCACTTGGGGCAGGATCTCACTCCCAACCCTGAGAGGGCACTCCACCCTTTTCCGGCTGAGGACCATGTCCTCAGATTTGGAGGTGCTGATTCTCATCCCAGCCGCTTTACACTCGGCTGCGAACCGATCCAGTGAGAGCTGTAGGTCACAGGATGATGAGGCCAACAGAACAACGTCATCTGCAAAAAGCAGTGACCCAATCCTGAGCCCACCAAACTGGACCCCCTCAACGCCCTGAGGGTCTGGCTGCGCCTAGAAATCCTGTCCATAAAAATTATGAACAGGATCGGTGACAAAGGGCAGCCCTGGGATACAAGTATAAATATATAAAATACAATATAAGTAAAATAAATAAATTACCATTTACAATTTAAAGAAAGGAAATTTTCTAATCTAAAAAAACATAATTTATAAATATAAGCCAATGCAACAAAGATGGCACTGTAGCCTCGCACCGCCAGGGTCACGGGTTCGATTCCCACTTCGGGATCTGCGTGTGTGTGTGTGTGTGTGTGGAGTTTGCAAACTACAAAGACACAGCCGGAATCCTAACGCTAAATGACATCATCGTAAAGTTGTAATCAGGTAATGACATCGTCGGCCCAAAACACAACATCGGGAAAACACTGGTTTTGAAAGTTAGAATGAGTTTAAAAATGACGGGATAACAATATCTTCTCTTTTTGCCGATTTTTCCATTTATTGCACAGCGTTATCATCAGTGTTGCAGTGTTGTGGTGTAGGAGAACTGCTGGAGGTTATAAACAACTTCTACATTCTGGATTGAGTTGTAGAAGTGGAATGTGAGACAGCAGCGAGTCGCATTAGTCTGTCTTGACATGACAACGGACCAAACAAGCATCTGAGTTGCCTCTGTGTGCGTACAGAAATCCTCCAGATCCTCCTGATGCTGTACTGTAGATGCTAAAACTACCAGAGTAACTGTATATTACTATATATTAACATCATCATTAAGACAAAAGAGGCAATGAAAATTTTCAATTTTTAAATTTCCAATAAAAAGAACAATTAATGTCTGTCTGTTTTGTTTTTCCTAGACTTTTGAGATGAGATCTGTTTCTTTTCAGGAGGATCACAGGATCTTGACATAGAGGTGCATCTCCAGGAACATGCAGCAGCTCAGCAGGCATCCATAACATAACGAGATGTTTCTCCATTAGACGTCCATCTGAGCAAGTACATGTGCACACAGGAGGAGTTGAGCGTGATCAGCGTAGCCGTGGTATGAAACAGTCCTTCAAGCAGACCAGTGGAGCATGGTGCTACCCATCAGGAAATTGAGGGTTCGAGCCCCGACACCAGCACCACCACCAGAGGACGCCGGGTCTGACCCCGGGATCTGACCCCGACTCCCTAACAAGCCAGAAGTGTGGAAGAGGAATCTCACTGCACTGTAATGTCTGTGTGACAAAATACTGTACAGCTTTCCTCTTCTTTTCAGGATCAACTGTCACTGAGAAAAGGAAAGAAGGACAACAACGAAAAGAAAAAAGAATCTAAAGAAAAAAATCGTCTGAAACAGAGATGAAGAGGAAAGGAAGCGAAATATGGAGGAAAAGGTAATTATACATGCGAGTGAATGAGAGACGGAATGGAAATAAAAGAGAATAAAATAATTGAAAACCATAAGAAATGAATAAAAACAGAACAGAAACAAGAAATAAATAAATTAATAAAAGTAAGGTTAAAAATAAGGAATAAGACTGAACTGAAAGGAGATCAATTATATACGAAAACACAGATTCATTCACCTTTAAACTAATGTTTTCTATCATATATTATTTATTGACAGAAACACACACACACACACACACACACACACACACACAATGGTAATAACGCTGCAGAAACCTCTGGAAGCTCTCAGGAGCATCGCAGCAGGTGATTCCTCTCGCCCTCCTCGGGCTGGAATTGAGTTATGATATTTATTTCTGCGAGAATATTACGGAATATTACGGAATCTTCGGAACGCCGCTCTCTCCTTTGCCTCCGTGTCTGATGTGATCCATTAAATTAATGTTTGATGCGCACGCCTCTCCTCCTCCTGCTTATTACTGCACTTTATTCCTGTGTTCAAGTAGAAACTGGACTCCTTCTTATTGTATCTCCTTTATGTTGTGGAATATTTGGGTGGAACCTGTAAATAAATAAATAAATAAATAAATAAATAAAATGACTAAAGGGAATATATAAATATCATATTTATTTTCATTCCTGATTTTTTATTTTTTTTTGCCAATTGTTGCTGTATAAATAAATGTTATAAATATTTCCCCCTTTTTCTTCTTTCTTTAGGGTCTTTAACAGCTTTATTTGAGGTATTTTCATATGAGGTATTTCCTTAATAGAGATAATTATGGGGGGGGATTTTATCACATTTTGCCAAAAATAACTGCAAAGTGAAAAGAAAGAACAGAAGAACAGATAAAAAAAATAACAACACAATAATATGAAAAATAAGAAAATATGACAGTATTTTAAAAAAGAAAGAAGAAAAAGAAAATTAATTATTGGACAAATGTCGACAGAAAGTTACAAAAAGAGACAAGAATAAAAAAAATAGAATTAGAAAAATTATTATAAAAATAAAAAAAGATGGAAGTTTAAAATGTTAACTGTAATTAAAATAATCTAAAATTTAAAAAAACATAAGTCAGAAGTCTGTAAAGGAAGAAAACAAGTTTTATTAAAGAATACGAAAAAGAAAAAAAGTGCAAACATTAAAAGAGAGAAAGGAAGTAAAAAAAATATTTTTAAATAAAGATAATAAAAGAAAGGTACAGTAAAGCATTTGTTTTTATTTGTTAAGTTTATTATTTAAAATTATACGCCACTCATTCCTGAAGCGCGTTTTATTCATGTTAATTAATGAGGAAGTTAAATGTCAACCTTTAGTGAAAATTTGAGATGTTATTTTTCACCTGAAGTGAAGCTGAAGAGCTGCTGCACGTCTCTGTTCCCTCACAGTTTCAGGTTAAAGGTCAGATATTCTCTCTCTCTCTCTCGCTCTCTCTCTCTCTCTCTGTGTTTATTTACATTGATTTCCGATGTTGTAGCGCTCATTATAGAAACGCTTCGTGGCTGTTGTTGACTCGCGCCGCATAAATTAAAAGTCCGGCGAGTAACTTGAGCGAGTCGATAATAAACGCGGAGTACAGACGCAGAGTCTTAAACGTGTATTTGAGACTTTCTTTACATCTCTGGAGATCTGGAGAAGTTTCCTGAACTCTGAAGGAACTCTGCGTTATTATAACTACGAGCCCACACACGCTATGGATTTCCCTCTATGAGGCTGGAATTTATTTATTATATTACATTTATTTTCCCAATTTCAGCTGATAGATATTGCATTAAGCGTGAACTAACAGGAACGTCAGCCTGCTCGGTGATGGTCATCGTCTCCTCCTGATGCGAACTGTATAAAGCAAAGACTTCTAAATACAACGGTTCCGTTAACTCCGGGAAAAACCCTGAAACGTAAATGTTTTAACACGTTGTAACACATTTCTACAGTGTGACTGATATTTAATTAACAAAAGACCTGGAGTGATCGTAACTCTGGTTATTTCTGGTTCACTGCCATCAGCATTTCACTCCTTCACAGCTGCTTTGTGTGATGAGACTTTATTAAAGCTGCCAGTTTAAAATCAAGCCAGATTTTGGTGTAAAAGTTAAAAATGAACAGCGAGATGTTACTTAAAGGCCGAACGTTTAGTGTTAAGGTGGAAAAATTCACATTTCTTTCGAACCTTTCACATTATCTGCATAGTTTATTTCATATCCACTTTAAACGTACACACACGATGTGAACAAAAATACACAAAAGGTGGCCATTTGGATTGAAATAAGCAAATCCTTAATAAAGTTGGATTGGATACTGCAGTCATTAATCTGTTTCAGCTTAAGAAGTAGGAATTCTTTCAACCCTCACTGATGAGTCAAATTATTGTCCTGCATCAAGCAAAGACAACAACTACAGAGATTGAGGCTGAAATGATCAGAGGTGGAAAGAGTAATAAAATTTTGTACTCAAGTACAAGTACTGTTACTTCAGTGAAATTTTACTTAAGTACAAGTAAAGTTACCATTATAAAAAACTTTTTTATTTTTATTTTTTTAACAGCTGGGGTGGGGGAGGGGGGGGATGAGGCATTCTAACGTAGTTCAAAAAAGATGAGCAGATATAAATCTCAAACTAGTTGTTTTTAACAGAAGGAACACCTTTGCATAATAAAGCTGTTGTCTTTCTTGTGCTTGAAAATCAAAGTGGTCACTTAAATATGGTGTTACGTCCCAGTCTAGGGTCATACAGCAAAAGACTGGTTCAGGGTTCTATTTTAAACTGTATGGAAATGGTGGTATATGGCAGAAAGAACTAGATCCAATCATTAACTGATGAAATAATGAGGTTTGTATATACACGCGCACACACACACACACACACACACACATACACACACAACAGGAGGAGGATCAGATTCAGGATGGACCCAGGCCAAAATAATAAACAAAATGGTATTTATATTTAGTAGCTAGATTACCTGCAAAAAAAAAAACACACAAACAAAAATACAGGTACCTTCCCGGACTCCCTAAACCAAAAACAGTGAAATTATCTACAAATATATACAAAGACCAACCAAACCAAAGGGACAAAGCAATAATCAAAGTCAATTGGAGGCAAAAAGTCAAAACCAGAATACACAACCAAATATCAAAACGCCAAAATCACAACCTCTTTCATCTTTCCCGCGTCTCTCTCCGGTTTATATATGGTCGCGCTAGTAAATGCATACTTAAAAACTTACTTTTTTAAAAAGTAGAAATACACAAAAAATCTACTCAATTACAGTAACGCGAGTAAATGTAACTCGTTACTTTTCACCTCTGGAAATGATGTAAGCGGCCCGAGACTAAACCCATGATTAAACGCTGCTTTTACACAGGAGAAATGTGGCTCTTTCTGCCCTCTGCTGCGTCTCCCTGTGAGTATTTAATTTTAAAACAATTGTGACTTTTTTTTTCTTTTTTATGTACTGTATATAATTCTAAATTTGAAGATTATGGTGATCTTGTAACAGTAAAATAAAACATGTTCAATTTTTTGTCGCTCAAAATACGCGTCATAACTGCCGATGTGCGATTTTTCCCTGGTTTTCTCCCTGATTTAGTCGTGTCCAATTCCTCGAGCCTCGGTTTTATTCAGGTTGACGGCAGACTGCAGACTCCAGTACACGTGATAAAAGAATGACGTCACACAGACTGCAGGTGGATAATTTAAGTTTAAGTTTAAGTTTTTGGTGTTCAAAATATTTTTGTTGTAACATTTAGTTTTGTCTGTAGCAGTTCTTATTGATTTCAGAAATGCAACAAACTATAGTTTTTTTTATGCATCGCATAAAGGTTAAAAAAAAAAAATATATATATATATGTACAGGTAGTGCTATGGTTAAGGTTTCTGTGGCTCCCTGTGTTTTATTTTCGGATCCAAACGGCTCTCTGACTGTTTAAGTTTGCCGAACCCTGGTCCTGACTGATCCTATACCAGGGAGCATAAAGACTGGACTTTGGAACGATTGGAAAAAGGTCATGTGATCTGATGACCCCAGACTGACCCTATACCAGAGTGATGGGCGTGTCAGGGTAAGAAGTGAAGGACGTGAAGCGATGCTCCATCATGTATAGTGTCCACTGTACACGTCCTCTGGAGACAGTGTTATGATCTGGGGTTGATCAGGTGATCAGGTCGAGACTCAGCAACGTTATGGGGCAATAAAATGAAGTCAGCTGACCACCTGAATGTTTATCACCTGAATGCATTGAGTTTCTCCTCTTCCCTGAAGTCACGCCCACATTCCAGGACTTCCGGATTGTGAAAGTGCGCTTCTGGAAGCATGAGGAATGATTTTCACACATGAACTAGCCTTAGTGCTCCAGACATTAACCCTTGGATAGAAATCAGGGCATCATCAGCATCAGACCAGCAACAAATGGTGGATTAATGGACAAATGAGTAAAAATATCAGATATCAGATACTGAGTCCTGTAATAAACAGCAATGATAAAGTGAGATTTGAAAAACAAAAAAAGGCCTTTTTGGAACTGGAAATGTTTACATATGAAAAATCTTTACTATAGATTATTATATTTAAATGCTTTTGCCGCTTTGTAAAGAAGACAATATCGAATGGATATGATATCAGAACGCTGAGACTCAGTAAGCCGTGACCTCGGCTATCAGCATTCTGATATCGCATCCATCCTGGAGAAGGCGAAGTGCCGCCTCTGCTGATACTGTAATACATGTGGTTATGCTGACAATAATCTTTTCCTTTTTTTATGAATTGATGTATGTGAGAATTGTCCCTCTGTCCTCAGAAGGTCGTGTCACAGAATCTCAGTGAGAGAATTATTCCAGAATCTGCCGTCTGAACTACAAGCGTTGTTACAAGCAAGTCCTGGTTTCCCCGACGTAAAACCAAATCCTGACATTTTTTCAAAGAAGAACCAACACACAACTGAACCCGAGGCAGAAATAAAGCCGTGGTCTGTGGCATGGCAGCAGAAGCTGGTGCTTCCCCGATGGTTTGCTGTGCGTCCAGGAGCTGAAAAAACGTCCAGTTTGGGGAATTTCCCGACGGGGTCAAATGGACAGAGACGCAATTATAAGCCACTAAATATTCAGAGACAGGAAGAGGATTTTAAATCAGGATTCCGGAGCGTTCTGCTGTTTCAGGTGTATGATCACATTAAGAGGAATGTCTAAAGCACGGAGGTGTTCGGGACGATTCCCGTCTCCATCTGCGCGGTGCCGGAGGGACGGTGCCGGAGGCGGGAAGTTGTTAAGATACTATTTCTCATGGAGAATAAATATCTGGACTGGTTCCATACACGTCCATGAGGGTTTGATAGAGGAGATGGTGTGTGTGTGTGTGTGTGTGTGTGTGTGTTTATACAGGGTGTCCCAAAAGTCTCCATTCATAGGGGAAATTAACTTCTTAATACAGCTGATTTCTTTTGGGACTTTGGGAACACGCTCTGTGTGTGTGTGTGTGTGTGTGTGTGTGTGTGTGTGTGTGTGTGTGTGTGTGTGTGTGATCATTTACATGTATATGTGTAATGTTCTGCTCTTACGATTAATACTCTGTAATACTTATTCTCTTTTCATACTCTGTGGTTGTTATTTTCATATTCTCATTATTTCCTATACAAGAATAAATAAAGTTAAATCTCTATCTGAGTATCTCAGTCAGGAAGCTGCTTTAGTTACCTCATCTGTTTATGTCAATACTGTACAGTTTCATAAACTACTAGCGTATTTGCCAAAATGATTGTATTTCAATCTAATCAAATCTAATCTATTTACAAAACATTATGGCGCCCCCTGGTGGTCTGGAGGCCTTTCATGACAGCCTTTAGCCTTGTTTATGATTTTATTTTTTTTTTAACAAAAAAAGAATTGAAAATATATAATTTACATTTATATGTATACTCTACATATTTAACATCAGAAGATTGTAAATATAAATGAATGAATAATTTTTGCTCTCAATCCTTCATAACCAGAAAAAAAATCAATTTCATTACAATGTACTTGTTTAATAAATAATTGTTCTAATTTATACATTTCGCTTTTGAATCTAGTCAAATATTGAATACTAGATTTTATTTATTTATTATTTATTTTTTTAAATAAATTGAGTCGGCACAGTGGTGTAGCGGTTAGCACTGTCGCCTTGCACCTCCAGGGTCCGGGTTCGATTCCCGTCTCTGTGTGCATGGAGTTTGCATGTTCTCCCCGTGCTTGGTGGGTTTCCTCCGGGTTCTCCGGTTTCCTCCCACAGTCCAAAGATATTTAGGTCAGGCTAATTGGCGTTCCCAAATTGCTCATAGTGTGTGTGTGTACAGTGTGTGTACAGTGTGTGCCATGCGATGGATTAGCACCCTGTCCATGGTGTACCCTGCCTCGTGCCCTAAGCCTCCTGGGATAGACTCCGCCCCCGTGACCCTGAATAGAGGATAAAGTGGTATAGAAGATGAGGGAGTGAGTTTGATTGTTTTTTACAAAGATTTACATAAATCTGATGTAATTGTTAATAAAAGCCTTTGACTCTTATGTTGTAATTATACTTCAGTACACCAGAGTAACATCTGACACAAAGATCTAAAAACAGATTGATAATATCAATATATTTAAGACTTTAGTTTTTTTTATATTTTAATATAAATAAAATGTATTTTAAAATAACTTGTAGTTTGTTTGCTAGACGTATCTCATTCCAAACCCTTCATGTGATGTTTTTTTTATATACTGTATGTATTCGTTCACACTGAAGTCGGTCAGGTTTTTCTTTTTTTTATGACACGCGGTTGGTTTATTTATAACACTTACAGCTGGTGAGAGACATAACGTTTATATTTATCGATGAAACTTCATACAAAATGAACTCTCCCATCCTTTTAATGTCTCTCTATTAGATGAATAAAGATCTCTGCTTCCCGAAGCGCCTCGTCATTTGTAACAACCATTTTTTATTTTTTTTACTTTAATGAATTCTTTCTGTCACATTATTTATTTGTATCTGATGGCAATTTTAAAAAATAAAATATTTTGATTACAAGTCACCGTCACCGGCGTGGGAATTCTCTTTATTCTCATCACAGCAGTAAATAAATGTAGCTCATTCAGGAGGATCTGCATATGAAAAGAGTACAGAGACGAGAGAGAGAGAGAGAGGGAGAGAGAGAGAGAGAGAGAAACCACTTAACCATGTTTTCATCCATCCACTGCGACATTTCCAGCAGGAGGTCTGATCCTGGAGCACGTTCATCACTCGAGTCCGCGCTGTAATGTAAGTGTGCTTATTTTCAGCATGAATGGAGAAGAAGAATGATGACGCAGATCCCCGTTGTTTGTTAGAATCGGGATCTATAACCTGTGAATTTACATATACAGACGAATATTACAGTGTAAACATCCCTACAATACAATACACCATCTTGCTGCCTATTCTGGAACCAAATATGAAAGCAGAGACATTTCCATTCCCGTGACGAGGCGACCTCATTCCGATACGCAGGCGGAAAACAAATCCGGCCTTCAGTTTGTGTGGAAAATGACAAGAAGAAGAAAAAAAATATGGAAAACAAACCGTAATATGAGCTTCAAACCTTTCCATACTTTATCTATAGCACCGATCCTGTGGTCCACGCTATGATGCGGAGGCAAACTGTTCAGCACGACACACTCACACACCCAATGGGTCATTTGAAAACGCCAATTAGCCAATTCTGCATGTCTTTGGACTGTAGGAGGAAACCAGAGCACCCTGAGGAAACCCACCAAACACGGCGAGAACATCCGAACTCCACACATAGTAAGATTCGAACCCCAACCCTGGAGCCACTATTTAAGATGATGCAAGAACATAAATCCACAAATACAGTACAGCAGCAAGGAGCGATTTAGGGGTCCAAGCACCGTTTTTCAACCTCGGTATGATTGATTTCTACCGTGCCCAGAAACGGCTGCTCCCTCCCACACACACACACACACACTCTGGCCAGCGTTCACATTATTATTTCTATCCGTACTCGGGTTAACTTGTGTATTTCCTCCCACACAGAGAAGAAGACAATGAGGATGAGAAGAATCTTTGCACTAGACCTGATATTATTGATACTTTGGATAAAATGTGTGCCAAATGAACCAGACTTTGGGGATCGAGTATTCTTAGAGAAGATCCACGGAGGAAACTCACCAAGCACAGGAAAAATCCTCCAACTGGTGGTGGGACTCGAACCCTCAACCCTGGCACCTAGCAGTAGTAGAGGTAGTGTAACTACAGTACAAGTGGCTTTAAATCAGTATTTTTGAGAACCCCACATACTGTACATCCTAAAACCCACAACAGGAAATAAATAACAGCGTACTTACCTGTGTATAATCAGCAGGTTAAATACACTGGTGACACCACTGTGGGGTTTTTTTCCTTCCGAGTAAAATTAGCAACAAAATGAAACCGCAAAAAAAAAAAAAAACAGCCATTTAATGAAATGAATCCTTCAATTAGTGACAAATGTCAGATGATCACGATGATCATTAGCATACAAATAACGTCGTTTAAAGGACATTAAGCTACGAGGGGCCGACAGGATGCACGTTCAGTCCTGTTATTATCAGGGTTCTGCAGAAGGGTGAAAAAAAAAACATTAACTAGGCGTAATCGACTGAAATCTTTCTGATTAATCTGTCGCTGGATGACACGCCGCGGTTTTACTGTGAAAAGTGTAAGAAATGAGGAATTTTACAAAGTGTGATGCGATACGGTCGGGTCCTGACGCTCGGATCTCGGACTCGTCTGTATCTTCTCGAGATCTTCTCAAAACTCATGAATAATTAAACAAATAAAACACACAATTGCTATGAGAAGCACCTGGTCTCCATGTGAAGACCAAACGCAGGGAGGAGGATCTCCAGAGGACTGTTGACTCAACACATAGCGCATCGATCCAGCCTGATATTGGATTTAAGCTCGAGCGCTAATAATCCGCTCACGCTGCTGCTCCAGACGAGACGGAAATAAACAAGGAAAGAAATGCAGGAGGACGTGAGAGACTAAAGGCCTCAACGGTTTTGTTTTGTTCCGAAGCCACTGACACTGGAGACTCCTTCCAAATGATAGCGTAAATGTGGCTTTACGTACTTGTGGAAGAGCTGTTACTATGGAAACCACCGTAATCTTGTTAGAATGAGGAGCATTAGGAGGAACACAGTCTGAGGAAATTAATCAACAGTTTCTGATCGCGATCCGTTTTGAACCCCGTGTTCTGGAGCGAACAACCCATGTGACTATATCACTGTCCAATCAGAGGCGCTCCTGTGTGCTGGACTGACAGATGACCTTTATATTACAGTGTTAACCACAGGTTTCTTCAGCCTGACTCTAATATTACGTGACAGTTCAGTGACCCGGGCGAACCGAACCCCTTCGTCGACGGGTTACAGATGTGTGTTCTTAAGAATTTCCAAAAGGTCACACAGCCTTAAGATATCTGACTGTGGATCTGCTAGTGTGTGGCTTTGACTTTAAAGGTGTAAAGCTTCACTAGCTTCTAATTCTGGTCTTTAGAATATAATAATATATAATAATATACATTAATCCAATCTGTCGGTTGAGCAATTCTTCTTCTTCTTCTTCTTCTTCTTCTCTCTTTTTTTTTCTTTGTGCCACAGAGAAAATAAAATAAAAGTGCACTGACATAAATGCTACTTAACGTTTTTCTCTTTGCCCTCTGAAATGCATTTGGAAATAATCACCTGCAATTTTCCTCCATCGCCGTGAGTCGGCTCACTGAGAGCAAACAGACAGCGGCAATAAGGGGATATGTTTCACTTCTGCCATTAAAGTCCACCGGCGTTACACGTTCCTGCTTTTAAAGTCAACCCCTTCGCATTTCCAGAACTGCTTTTACTGCCACATGTAAAGTAAATGATTGTGATTGCAGGTAAAAGATGGTATTATCCACAGACAAGGGCAAAAAAATAAACGCCAGCTTTCAATTTCTTTAAAAATGTATGCAGTCTTTAACTTCATGGTCTCTCCTTCTGAGGTCCAGGTACCATGCAGGGGGCGTGGTGTGTACTGTACGTTTTTCTAAAAGGTAAAGATTGTTTACTACAATTACGGAGCTCAGAACTTACAGTACCATCATTATTATTATTATCACTCACTCACTCACTCATCGTCTATACCGCTTCATCCTGTATTCAGGGTCGCTGGGGCGGAACCTATTCCAGGAGACTTGGGGTACAGTACACCCCGGACTGGGTGCTAATCCACCACAGGGCACACACACACACACACACACACACTCATTCACATACACACAGATACACACACTACGGGCAACTTTTGGAACACTATTTAGCCTAATCTTTTAGCATTGTGCGCCCCAAACCCTCCCACTTTTGTTCTTAGCGAATCAATATTGTTTTTAAATATTTGGGCTCATGTGATTGGTCCATTCTCAACGAGTCTCACTAACGCTCAGCAGATTGGTAGTTAATGTATTGAATAGTGATTGATATGGAAGCAGATAAATATGAGAGAAAATTCTGTCATTTCTTTGCTAAAGTACCCCTTCACAAGGCGATCGGACAAAGAAAGAAAAAAAGTTAAAGAAATTCAAACTGATCTTATAATTAAGCAGCAGTCACGTGATCACATGTTTTTCCAGCACTTCTTATGGCTATTAATTAAAAGTTGAATAATTAAATAAAAAAATCCCCCCCCCCCAAAAAAATAAATAAATTTGCACCAGCCGCCACTGACACTGGGATTTTAAAAAAATGGGACTATTGTGTGTATATTAATAATGTATATAAATTAATTTGAGATGATTCAAATATTTCCTTGTTTTGTGTTGTTGTTTTATATATTTGAAAGTGGGTTTCATGTAATTTTTCATTAGAAAAAAATTTAATAAAATAATATACCTTCTTCTTGAAGTTGAACAGCAATGAATAAGGGTTGTTCAAGTCAAACCGGGACTTGCTGAAGTCTTGAACTTGCATGATGGGTGACGATCCTGGTCGAGATGGCTCGGACCCGACTGCAGATGTGCACGTGAACATTCAGTGAGTGGAACGCCTGATCCTTGTCACCAACTTGTTGAATAAGGAGACACATCTGTGTGTGTGTGGACTGTTTGGGCCGTTAAAGGAGTTCCTAAGAGGCCGGCGTTTCTGTTATTCTGCAAAATCCCGCTTTGACTCGAACACCCCAATGTATAATATTGAGGAACATGCATTAGAGCGGGATCTCCAACCTCACCATCTGTGGATGCAGAGATTTATTCCCCTGCACACTGGTGTTTACTGATCAGTGTCAGACCCGGAGTTTCTCGGTGTCCGCGAGCAAACAGAGATGTCCAAAGGGACGGAGGAAGCAGCCATGAAGCTGGCAGGTCTCCGAAAGGTCGCATCCATGAAGACCCTCTCTGTAATTAGCCGGCTTTCGGAGGAAGATCCATGTTAACTTGGCCAAAGGAAAAAATTTGCGATGCCAGAGTGATTTATTTCTCTCATTAACGTGTGAAGAGCTGCACTTCGCTGTTTTGAAGTATTTAGCAGGAGCGTGTTCACAACTCCTCCTGGATGGACTTGCATTTTCTTTTTGTCCCATCACACGTGAGGCCGTTTGAACATCTAGATAATATGTAAAGGTTACGATCTGTTTATGTAACAATTTGTTATACGTCTGAACCTGACATTACTAACTGGTGGCCATGGTTACCTTTTAAAGAGGGACTTTAATCTTTTCAGTCAGGTTCATTAATGTTACAGTCATTTTAAAAAAGCATATTGAAAGCTAATTTTTCTCTGCCATTGAAAGGTTTGCCTTCAGTACTAGTTTCCTTTTCTTTGAACTTATTCATCCATCTGTTGTGTGCACGCCGCTCCTGTCAGTGTTGTCATCTCCATAAACATTCTGGAGTGCAGCGGGAGACCGTCAACTGCCAGATTCAAAGAGTTGGAATTCAACAATGGTGCAAATGCTGCATGACTTGTGATGGAGAAGGAGATAGTGGAAGCGTTACTCTACCAGTGTGAGCAATGTTGAACCTCCTACATAATGAAAGTAACATTTGACATGAAAAATGCTGAACTTCTTACTTGTTAGGTAGAAATGTTTCACTTCTCATGCGAGTGGCTTCTTCAAAGGGTTTTTGAGAACTTAAATATGAGGAACTTACTGACTCAAACTGCAGCTACTTGGATGAGTAGAAATGTTGTGTGTGTGTGTGTGTGTGTGTGTGTGTGTGTGTGTACTATCAGTGTTGGTTAGTTTTTAAAGTAACTAATTACATTACAAAATTACTGTCTTTAAAAAGTAATCAGTTACATTACAGCGTTACTTTCTGATGAAGTAACTAGTTCAGTACTTTTCCACAGCAGTAAATTAAAACTCCTTTGTGATTCCTCATGTATGTTGTTTTAGTCAAGACCTTTATAATTATTCTACCGTCATCACTCAGCCAAGTAATGACCCATAATCTGTTAACTACTAATACCCCTCTCTCACCTACTAATACCCCTATCTCACCTACTAATACCCCTATCTCACCCACTGATACCCCTACCTCACCTACTAATACCCCTACCTCACCTACTAATACCCGTATCTCACCTACTAATACCCCTATCTCACCTACTAATACCCCTATCTCACCTACTGATACCCCTATCTCACCTACTGATACCCCTATCACACCTACTGATACCCCTATCTCACCTACTAATACCCCTATCTCACCTACTAATACCCCTATCTCACCTACTAATACCCCTATCACACCTACTAATACCCCTATCTCACCCACTAATACCCCTATCTCACCTACTAATACCCCTATCTCACCTACTAATACCCCTATCTCACCTACTGATACCCCTATCTCACCTACTGATACCCCTATCACACCTACTGATACCCCTATCTCACCTACTAATACCCCTATCTCACCCACTAATACCCCTATCTCACCCACTAATACCCCTCTCTCACCTACTGATACCCCTCTCTCACCTACTAATACCCCTATCTCACCTACTGATACCCCTATCTCACCTACTAATACCCCTATCTCACCTACTGATACCCCTATCTCACCTACTAATACCCCTATCTCACCTACTGATACCCCTATCTCACCTACTGATACCCCTATCTCACCTACTAATACCCCTATCTCACCCACTGATACCCCTATCTCACCCACTGATACCCCTATCTCACCTACTGATACCCCTATCTCACCTACTGATACCCCTATCTCACCTACTAATACCCCTATCTCACCTACTGATACCCCTATCTCACCTACTAATACCCCTATCTCATCTACTAATACCCCTCTCTCACCTACTGATACCCCTATCTCACCTACTGATACCCCTATCTCACCTACTGATACCCCTATCTCACCTACTGATACCCCTATCTCACCTACTGATACCCCTATCTCACCTACTAATACCCCTATCTCACCTACTGATACCCCTATCTCACCTACTAATACCCCTATCTCATCTACTAATACCCCTATCTCACCTACTAATACCCCTATCTCACCTACTAATACCCCTATCTCACCTACTAATACCCCTCTCTCACCTACTAATACCCCTATCTCACCTACTAATACCCCTATCTCACCTACTAATACCCCTCTCTACTACTAATACCCCTATCTCACATACTAATACACCTATCTCACCTACTAATACCCCTATCTCATCTACTAATACCCCTATTTCACCTACTAATACCCCTATCTCACCTACTAATACCCCTATCTCACCTACTAATACCCCTCTCTACTACTAATACCCCTATCTCACATACTAATACCCCTATCTCACCTACTAATACCCCTATCTCATCTACTAATACCCCTCTCTCACCTAGTAATACCCCTATCTCACCTACTAATACCCCTATCTCATCTACTAATACCCCTATCTCACCTACTAATACCCCTATCTCACCTACTAATACCCCTATCTCACCTACTAATACCCATATCTTATAGGACAACTTTCACACACACACACACACACACACACACTAACGGATTGGGAATGACTGCTGTCAGGTTCACGGATTACATAAATTGTCTGAATAACGGATTACTTTTTTGAAAATACAACTAAATAACTGAGTACTTACATGGCGGACTGAACGCGTTAGATTACTCGTTACATCAAAAAAGTAATCCAAGTACTCTACCGCGTTACACCCAACACTGCCCACCAGTTATTAGATTTAGACTAATTTGTAATTACTCCAGAGTAGCTACAGCGGATTGTGTTGTGCTGCAAACTTTATATCTTTCTCTGTGTAGAAAAACACAACACTACAGCTCAAGAGTCTGCCCTTTCTACGACTGATTTATTTTATTATCATTATTGACAATAAATAAATAAATAAAGAACACCTTGTCACCTTCTCCAGCGTTCTCAGTATCGAGTCTCTGGTCCAATCAGCCGCTTTAATGGTTAAATAATTTGCATAAACACATGCGATGAAGTAAACAGCGATATTAAATACATAGCGGTACAGCACTTTAAAGTTCTTTTATTGCTAATTAACTTGATGAAATATTTTTGTACAATATGTTTGCACAGATTTGGTTTAACGTTTAAACCTTTTTTTGTGCGATACTCGTCCACATTTGCATATCTGAGCCGTCATTTGTTTACGATGCTCGGCTTTATGGATGAGCTGTGAAAAAGAAAGCTGTTATTAGGAGAAAATAAAAAGCCAAGGGGAAAAAAATAATCATATTGTGTTAATCAGATGGTAAAACAAAAACAGTAAGAAAGGATCGTGTACAGAAGCTGCCCTCCGTTAGAAAACTACTAGTTCAGAATGAGAGCTGGGTTTGTTTTTCCCACGGCCTACAGTATATTATGTTTTTTTTCTAAGTTCTTGGTTCGGTCCACCAGTTAACGATCACCGATCCGGAACATGTAGGAGGTAAAACTGACGACTCCTTCCTTGCCAAAGCCGGCAACACTTACTGTACCATGGTCAGGGATTCCAGTCGGTCACGGCCAGAGGCTTGGAAACCGAAGCGAGCGATGGGGAATGAGCCACTTTGAATGGCATATGGAAATCATTTTATCCAGAATGCATCTCAAGGAACCCACGGGAAATGTTGATTTTTTTTCCCCCTCTTCTTATTGTACGTTCAGTGCAGTGGAATTGCAAGTGTTGGCCTTTTTCCCTGACCTTCTCTCTTTTTTTCCTTCAGACAGGGTTTCGCTGTGATTTCTCTATTCCGGCTCTGGCAGGCCAACACAATGAATGGAGGCCATTACAAAAGAGACTTTTCCACTTCATTAAGCCGAGGTCCCGCAAGCTTGGAGGGCAACGAATAAGCAATCTATCTACATTTACAGCTGTTTAGCATGGGGACTGTGGGACGGACTGCTAATGCCTGAAAAACCTGGACCTTTTGTGGAACGGGGGACGCGTACGCCAAACGAAACATCAATCGGTGCAGCGGCGTAATTATGAAACGCTGTTAATCACATTAAGGGATAATAGCGCACCGTGCGGTTATTTGGACGGGAATGAAAAACAAGGCCGAGCTCCTTTTGAGGGAGAAAAATGTCGGAATGGCTTTCTACAATGGCGGAAAATAATGTCTGCGTAGAAAAAAGAAGAAAAAAAAACAAGAATTACAGTAATTTAATTAAGTAAAATTGACCCAAAGTATTTTTTATTCACCCTCATGAAAACTTGTATAAGTTTCAACATCGTGTGTAAAACGATACGTCAAATACTGTATGTCAGGAATCCCTGAGAATCTTTTCATGCTCATTTTTATCGTTTTCTGGCAAATTATCTGAATATAAAACTAATCTGAGCTTTAAATAAAAATCCAATATTATCATGTTGTCATTATTACGCTGTCATTTCAACAATATTTACAGCATCTTTAAAAAAAAAAAAACTTTCTCCTACTTTTAGAAATGAATATTTTTTCTGTCTTCAATGTCTCGCACACATGATATACTTGTATATTGTAAATTTATGCTAATTATATACAAATATTGGCATTAATGTTAATATAAAAAGCCTGAGACATTTCACATGTGTCATAATAATAGGGGGGGAAAAAACAAGAATGCTTTTACATATTTTTTCCCCCTTTTAGCAAACTCCTGTAGGTGGTATAAACACAGATAGTGTGTACAGAGCTTTAGGAAGTATCCATTATGCTGTGTGTGCAGTTTTATTTTTAGAAAGATGGTAACAGCTGGTAAAAATAGAAGTGTACCTATTTGTCTTCTGTACTCTGAGATGCACCTGAACTAGAAATGCTTTAAGTGAAAATGTTCACTCCTCTAAACCGTCATCATTCGACATCATCTCCAGCACTTCATTACACAATAACGCACGCGTGAATAAATACATCTTACACAGTAGAGTAGAGTAAGTCCCCAACATACGAACGAGTTCCATTCCCAGAGCTCATTCGAACTAACATAACTGACTATACATGACAACGACTGAACGCATGTTCATATCTTCGAAAGTTTGTAACTCAAATGTTCGTATGTAGGGGACTTACTGTACAGTGGTAAGCATTAAGTTAGAAATTTTCATGTTACAAACTTACATGAGTGGCGTTGCTTTATATGTAAAACCATTTTTACAATACAAGGAGAGTTCAAGTCAATCCGGGACTCGTGATGAAATTTTCTGTTAAATGAAGGTGTAACAGCAGTTACCGTTTACAGAAGACTTCAAGCACAGTACAGTGACGAGAGTAAAATGTTAAACAGTGCTCACTGAAGTCGTTCCCGTGAACATTCAGAGTGGAACATCTGATGCTTGAAAATCAAACGAGACGCATCTGTGTGTGAAGTGTACACACACGCATTCACCAACACCACTCGCACATTACAGGAACTCGACTAGGAGTTACCGCCACTTCCCCTGTACAGTCCTGACCTCAGTCATTTCCACATGTTTGGGAACGCCATTAAAGGAGTTCCTGGGACACCAGCGTTTTAGGCAGGAAGCATCTACTCCAAACATACTGTAGCTCCAGGGTTTTGAGAATACTTTCTACCTTGACGGTGTCCAAGCACTAGTGAAACACTGGGATAAGTGTATTAGTGTAGCAAGGGGTTATATTGAGAAATAAAGGGAGTTTTTACTTTTAGAAATGTGTTCTGTTATCATAAGTCCCATTTTGACTTGAACATCATAATATACAGTACATACAGTACAGTATGTAGTGGGGTAGAACTGTAGGTAATGTGCTAATTAAAAAAGTGGACATTGACAGCACAATTATTATTATTATTATTATTATTATTATTATTATTATTTTAGCTCCCAGTTATGACACACACTGTAATTCCGTCTGCCTGTAATTCACTCAAATGCCTGAAAAGATTAAATATTCCTGGTTCTGCTGTGATACTGAAGCTTTGAACTTCAGAGAGGGGGGAAAAAGGCAATAAAGCCTGTGCACCATGTGACCTTTCTTTATCTTAAGCTCATTCTACGGGATGTGAAGGTCGCCTGGAAAGGTTTTGGCATATATTACTGCTTACTCTTCACACAAACACATAGAAATAAATAAATAAAAATAACATATCCGAGAGCCAGCAAGGTCCTTGTGGCGTGGCATCGCACACACACAGCCTTACCCGAAACCTCGTAACATAAATAGACAGCCATCTGCTCCGTTTAGATAACCGTTTCATTTAAAATCCCACAGAAACTTTTCCGAGGCCTGCCGAGCGCCGGTTCTAATGAAATCCTGCGAGCTCAGAGGTGGTTGGAGATCGATGGGCCGGGAGAAGAAACGCCCTCGTGGTTTGGGGGTTTCCTTCAAAGCCCAGATTAAGAATATATACACATCGGGTCGGGAAATTCACAACGTAGGTCAGACGAAGGACTCGTGCGACTTTTCCCAAGTCTCCATCCAGCCTTCTGTTTTTATTCAGGATCGTAAGCCAGTAATGAAATGAACCAAAACTCAGTTTAATGTTTAATCATCATTTATTCTTTTGTTTTTATTAGTGGTGTAATAATTTTAGAACAATTAACTACCTGAGTACTCGTGAAGGAGGCGGGGCCTATATAATCTGTCAATCAACCTGAAAGAGGTGTGGCCTATATATCTGTCAATCAAACTCAGTTGTGTGGACTAAATATGTCAGTCAATCTGAAAGACATGTGCTCTATATGTCAATCAATCTGAAAGAGGTGTGGCCTATGCATCAGTCAATCAAGCTGAAAGTGTTGTGGAGAATGTACCTGTCAATCAAACTCAAAAAGGTGTGGCCTATGTACAGTATCTGTCAATCAAACTCAAAGAGGTGTGGCCTATGTATCTGTCAATCAAACTCAAAGAGGTGTGGCCTCTCTATTATGTATCTGTCAATCAATCTGAAAGAGGAGTGGCCTATACATGTCAAGCTGATGGAGGTGTGACCTATTCATCTATCAATCAAGCTGCAAGAGGTGTGGACTACATATCAGTCAATCACGCTGAAAAATGTTGTGTAGAATGTATCTGTCAATCAAACGCAAAAAGGTCTGGCCTATGTACAGTATCTGTCAATCAAACTCAAACAGGTGTGGCCTATATATGTCAATCAAACTGGAAGATCTGTGGCCTGTGCATCTATCAATCAAACTGAAAGAGGTGTGGCCTATGTACAGTATCTGTCAATCAAGCTGAAATAGGTGTGGCCTATGTATCTGTCAATCAAGCTGTTGAGGGTGTGGTTCATGTACCTATCAATCTGAAAAGAATGTTACATATATCTGTCGATCAAGCTGATAGAGGTGTGGCCTATATATGTCATGTATAAAAAATTACATAGCTTTTATATACAAAAATACATTTAGCCTTTATAAATATCAGTCCTAGTAAATAAGCAAAGGATGTGCGTACCTGTCCGTTGTTGTTAAGAGGGAGGCATGGTCTGCATGTACAGTAGGTCATTGTCAGAAGTTGTGGCCTCTTTGCTAAAGGGGGTGTGGCCACTGTTCCCATTGAAGATTATTGTCAAGATTCACAATAAATTAATACAATCACTTCGAGTGAAGGAGGCGTGACACCTGTTTAAATGAATGGAAAGTTGTGGCCTCAGTCTAGGTGAAGGTGGAGATGGCCTTAGCCACACATTCCCAGGAGGCGTGGCCTCTTCATCTGATGCAGATGTGGCTTCTACTGTACGATACTAGATCCTTTTTTTATTACTTGCCGCAGTAGCAGGTCATAATCCTAGATTTCACTCTGAGACGAGCGCGAGTGAGTAAATCTCCCATCACCTATTGCTGCTCGTCCTCCAGTCTATGGATCTGAGCCGAATTGGCTTTATGTTATTGGAAACATCGATTTGAAACTTTTGAGTGGCACTTTAATCAATACACCCTCAATTCTCCAATATCTCCCAACATGCCGTGTGTTCACTCCAGTCCTCGCCAGGTGGATCTCCTGCACACTGTTCTGTTGGTGCAGGTACATATTAAAATTATACATTTGCATAAATTATTTTCCTGTAACACCATAATACCCAAGTGTTTTATTTCTCTTACACCTCGACATTTGCCTGCTATTATAATTTGTACTTATTAATGATTGACACATTGCACTGTTTATGCAGTTATAGTACCATTAAATGTAATATGAAGCAAGTTAATTCCTGTTGTCACTTATGTTATAGCACCTCTAAAAAATCGTCCCCTCATTAGTCTCTCATTATTCACACAAAAAAAAAACTTGAGAACTGGAGACTCCTTCCATGCATGTTAAATAGACACATAAAACATCAAAGATTATAATTAAATGAAAACAACTCTTTACTGTGTAAAATGTACTGCTTTAAAAAAAATTTAATTATATATGTAGAGATATTAAATATAAAGAAAACATACAGTAAGAATGTACTGTATACAACTGTAGAATTACATTCCTGCAATATTTTCCGTCTCTGCACTGAGTTTCTTCTACGCTGCTTTGAGAAAAAATCAATAACCCCAGCCGTGTTCCACAGAGAACCAGCCATTTTTTTTGTCCTCCTCATCTTCTGCTCCGCAATCACCTCCTCATAGCACACGTCTCCGCTCAGCCGAGCTCCAACTCATTACAATCCGCGTGAAACGAGGACCAGCGATAGATTACAGCACGACGTCTGGTTGCCCTGCAGAAGAGATCCGGGCGAGGAAGAGCTGCCAAGTACGCTGACGCAAAAAAGCCCTCGAGATTCAGCACTAACCTCGGGCTTGTGTGTCATTTACATTCCACACTTGGCACAGTCTGCTTCCACGGCACACGACTTCCCTAATGTATTTACAGTGCACGATATCCAGTCATGGAAATCATGACATGATGTAAAACATTCTGAAAGGATTTAAATCAAACTGTACACGAGCGGGGAAGCCATGCTGGAGCAGGGACAGCAGGAATATTAATGAATTAATGATCGCTGGTCTATAAAACAGGAAAATATGAATTTGTGAAAGAAAAGTATTCTGGAGAAGTAGAAAATAACGATGAAGAAGAAACTAAAAAATTAAATTGTTTAAAAAGAATGCTAACTGATTATCCAAGAAAAACAATATCATTGATAATAAACAAGAAAAAATCTCAAACGCTAGAAAAACTGTAAGACAAGAAAAGTGTTCTTTCTTGAAAAAAAAATAATAAATGTTTGAAAATTCCTCCTGTGTGCTCGGTTTGTGTAGCATTTAGCATTTCACACCCAATGAACATTAGCCGTTTAGCAAACAGTAAATCCACCCACATACAGTAGCTAATGTTTGCTAATCTCATACACGTTTTCCAAAACATTTAGAACAGACATGTAAATGAAGTAAAATATGAAATAAATAGACATTAAACTTAACCTTAATTTGAAACCAAACTGAAAGCGGCTCCCTTTTCTTCTTGCTACCGTCCTTGATAACATCCTCGGTGCTACATCTCACAAATAAAAAATGTAAACAAGCTTTGTTTGTGTTTCACGCATGTGAGCGAAAATGATGCAAACATGAGGCACCGACGCAAAAACAAGTTTTGACTGATTACCGGACATGCAGGTGCGCAGTGTATTGTTTATTGAGAATAGTATGCTAGGTTAGCTAACTTGCTAATCATTTGCTAGCTTGCCAGCGTTCCCTGATCAGCTTCCCCAGAATGCAGCGCAAATCTCACCTGGGCCGAGGATTTAAACAGTATAAAGTGTCATAGCTAAAATCATGGTCCTAACAAAACCAAGAGAGCTCCAAGGGTGTGTTTTTATTTTAACCAAATGGAAATCTACGTTAAACTCAGAACTAGCTGTATTTTATTCAAACGCTCTCTATTGTTTTTTTTAATCACATGATGAGTCGCCTTTGAAGGCTGTGAGGTGAAGCGTGATTAGAAAAATATTAATATTATATTCCGCTGCTCTCAGTTTAACGAAGCTGAAATGCATTAAAATCCCTTACTTATAATGTAATACATTTTTTATTGTAATATGTAACTAAACATAAATACACAGCTACATTCCTTAGGATGGCTAGTGGTTATTATTTGTGTAAAAATCAATTAGTTGAATAACAGAAATTATTCCAAATCTAATTTCATAAACTTGGGGAAAAAATATGCATTACCTATGTTTTTATATGAACTAGCAGAAATAATTTATTATTATTATTATTATTATTATTATTATTAATAAAATTTCCGTATAACCATATTGTCTATGTAAACATACAAATGTACATATGAATTAAATATTTATAATTCTATTTAATTTATTTAAATCTACTAGTGAATTTGTTATTTAGAATGAATAGTTTACTCTATTTTTAATATACTTTAATTAAACATAGCTAAAACAAAATAATAAAAAAAGCTTTACATTTTTCATTTTTCATATTTTTGTGAAGCTGCTTTGAGACAATGACCATTGTTAAAAGCGCTATATAAATAAAATTGAATTGAATTGAATTGAAATTAATTTCAAGTTCAGCATAATCCTGGGAAAAGCTTTTAGTTTTTAAAGGTAAACTATGCAAATAACCTTTCCAGTGATGTTTAGACGTTCAGACAGGTCTCCAGTCTCTGTTGGGTTTCCTAAAGATACTCTAGTTTCTTCCCACAGTCACATTCAATCCAATTTTATTTGTACAGAGCTTTTAACAATTGACATTGTCGCAAAGCAGCTTTACACAATCATAGAATAATTTAAGTTCGTATGAACATGTGAATGTGTATGAGACATGAAGGCTAATTGTTTTTTCCAGATTGCTTGTAGTGTGTGTGGGGGGGGGAGGGGTGTGTGACCCAAATTCCAAATGTGACATCATATAAGAAGAGCTCCTCCCCCTGACTTGTTGCTCAGGTGAGTGTTCCCTGGTGGGTGTGGCTCAGCAGTATCTCATGTAGACCTCCTGAGACCTACAGTGCGTTAAATTGTTTTTAAAAGAAAAAGTTAAATATGGGTCCTTTAAACTTAACTCCTCCCCTAATATTGAAGAGGGAAAAAATGGACAAATGTATGAAATAAAACTCCTTCCTAATTTGATGGAATCATTCAGAACAAATATTTGGCTCTACTCAGCATATTTCATTAGCATATAATTGTTCGCAGCGGCCCTTGCCATGGACGTTTATTATTATACATTATGGAAAAGAGCGTGCCTTTGCGCACCCCCCCCCCCCCAGCCCCCCCTCCGTTTCAGCTCCTGGTTGTTCCAGTCCGGTTCTGATTGTGATTAGAGAGCAGAACTGAAGTGAAGATGCAGCGGCGTGGAGAGATGGGACGCCATTAATCAGAGCTCTTTTTAGAGCGTTTTGAGTAGGAGGTAATTATCACTGTCAGGGGAGGATTTCTCACCGCCTGAAAAGGAAAATCAGCCTATAGGTTAAATATCTGCTCTAATCTCAATGTGTGTGTGTGTTTTTTTTGTTTTTTTATTATTGCAAAATGCAATGAGTTATTTCTGTAGTATTTACATTATTGCAGTTAGAATCAGCTGTTCTCTCACCAGCATCTTTTCTTTTCTTTTTAATATAAAAAGACAAACTATGGAGCGTGTCGATTTTTTGATACAAGAAATATATGATGCTAGAAAAAAAAGTTCGAGCTTTAGGTCTGCCTGTTACTGTACAAAGCACTGACACTGGAGACTCCTTCCAAAGGCTACATACATGTACATGTACACACGTTCATACAGAATAAATTTTTGATTAAAAACTTCAATTTGAATCGATTCAAATTCTTGAATGAGCGGTTAATATCGAAATATAGAAACAATTATTACTATGTACATCCTTATGTAAAAACTGTCCAAATAAAGCTTTAAACAGCTTTAGATCCTACATAAATTTTTGTCTTTACTGTTAATCCCTGAGATTTAGAGCTTCAGACACGAGAAAATCTTTATTTTATTTATTTACAGTTTTGTTTTGTTAACTTTAGTTCCTTTTCCTAATTGAAGAAGAAATGCTAACTAATGAAAACAGAGACCTCGCGTGAAGGATTTCTCTAAGACGCGTTTTTTTATTGGTCTGCGTGTTTCTGTAATGATCTCGTTTTTATCGTTTTTAAACCCCGCAAGCAGTCGAGGGCGTCAGTTTCCTGAAAGCACTTGTGCGTGTTCTGATTGCTTCAGAGTGCAGTTACACTCTCTGTGAAGCTGCTCTATAACTATATTACATCTTTTAAAATGCAGTGATTCATGCTTTTCTCACGTTGAGTGACAAGCAGAAGGCTTTTAAGAGTTCTGTGATAGCCTTTATGTCTGGCCTTTTCTCTTTACAGGCCTCTTTAGTTCATTGTGATGGTAAAAGCGGTCCACTTAGCGAGCATAAAAACGCACAAGAGACAAATCTTAGTCATCGAGTCTCAGTACATGGGTTCAGACCCACTTAAGACGTTAAAAAAATAAATAGATACATTTTTTAAAAAGGACACGCGCAATTTAAGAATGACGTTAAACCGCTGTACCGTTTATAATCAAACAGGATGGATGGGATTCTTTTCGGAGGAATTTATTCTGTGTGTAAAGAGGAAACTGGCGCGGATGACACTGCGTTTTCTGTTTGGGTTTGATAATCGGGTTAGGATTACCTAAGATCAAGTCCCGTATTCACAAAGCTTCTTAGAAATCACTCAGAGAGCTCCTATCTCAGTCCTAGCCAAGAGTCCTAGACTAAAAGTGATGTAGGAAACCTCTCAGAGTGATGATAGGGATGATGCAGCAATTCAAGGACTGTGATTGGTTGATAAAAAAAAAAAACTGTAAAGGTTTTAAAATGAGCTTTGAAATCAGTGAAATCATAATGTTTGTATATAATGAAATTGTATAATCATGACTACAGGCTACTTTATGCAAAGTTTCTATTATAGACTAAATATCTTAAAGTTAATTAAAACAGCCAAATGTTGAAAATGTGTCGACTTTTGAAGCAACCAATTTCCACACAGTAGTTACTATATTTAAGTTCTTACATTTATTTACCAAATTGGTTTTATTACTTATTGATTTTTGATTGTCTGTTTAAGTTGCACTTTTGGATGGTATAAAGCCAACAATTAAAGAGAGACGGAAGGAAGTAAAGCAACAAGAAAACCAAACTGGACAGAAGAGCATTGTTTACGTTTAGCTTTACGTTTAGTGTTCGGACAATATTTCTTCTTTCCGCCATTTTGTCCTCTGCTATAGAAACTCTTAAGTCTCATGAAAGTCCTCTTCTTTACTCTTAACCATTTTTATCTTAGGAGCTGTTTTTAGGTCTAAGATGTTTCGTGAATCATTTTTATCTTTACTAAGATTTAGTCCTAAATTTAAGGGGGAAATTCTAAGAAAATGTCATAATTATAAGAATTTTCTTAGAATTTCATCACTAGGAGCAACTTTTTACGCGTAAGACACTTTGTGAATATTCTACTAATAATAATAACTGTCCACACTGTTATCTAAGAATGATCAGTTCGGATTTTGCTCTGTTCAGTTTGGCAGCACAAATCTGACACATTGTCGACCTGTATGCATTGGTTGCCGTGGTAACGCTGCCGGAGTCTCGCATACAGCACGATATTTCCTCATATATTGCCCTGTTCATGTACTTAGATTAGTTTGTACAGAAAATGCTGTCAGACATTTCACTTTGTCCTCTGTCCAGCCACTAATGTTCTCCATCTCCATACTGCGGTTAATCCAGTCGATCTTCTAGAAAACACGGTAAATCTAGCCGGATGGAAAATTAAAGGCTGCGGCTTTTACATATTTAGCCGTAATAATGGCAAAAGCAGGGGAAAGACCCTCCGTGACCTCGTTTTCAATCCAATTTTATTTATTTAGCACTTTTACCAAGTCACCCTAACCCTAACCCAAAACAGCAGCTTTACAGAATGGAAAAAATATATATGCAAAAAAAAAATTTTTTAACATCCATGAAATAAAGAATAGACCATAATTATCAGATTGTCCCTGATGAACAAACCGACGGCAATAGGAAGAAACCTTGAGAGGAACCAGACACAACAGGGAACCCATCCTCATCTGGGTGAAATGATAATCAGTTAACATTAGTTGGTTTAAGTGGTTTGCATTTCATAGCTTTCATGATAAAAGACGCTCCTTCCAAACCCAGACAGGAAGTAACACTGAACTTTTCACACACGTCCCTGTTGGCCTACTTTAAAGGAAACCTTTAGAGAGTTAAAGTGAAGTTGGTTCTCCTTTAGTCATGTAGCTTTACGTACAGTAGTGTGTCGTGCCTCTCGTGCACCGTGGACCGGAAATATCTAAAAGTCTGAATATGAACCCGAACTCGACCGCAGTGGAACAGACACAATGACATGAGCTTCATTAGCATCAATTAGCATCAAGCCTCTATGCAGCTCACACACACTACACATACAGTAGTACAGTACACTCGACTCTGGACTGGAACAGGAAGGTTACCGTCAGGACTTCACAATCTATTACTGAAATATTCAAGCAGAGAGAGCGGTCCGGGCCAGTGGCAGCGTGGTGGTGCTGAGGCTTTAACTGTAACTCAGAGACTTAACAATTGGAGACACCACAACAAACTCCCAGGTGAGACTAAGACCTTATATAGTGAGACCAAATCCCAAGGCTGAGACAAGTCTAAATAAAAGTGGCAACAAGACCAAGTCGAGACCCAAAAATAAAGTCTGCAGTCCAAATTCCAAATGTCCATATTCATGAATTTATTGATGAGTATAAAAATATATGTGTCTGTTACTTATATTCTGTTTCTGCATCTTTATTATTAATTTTAACTTTTTTTTTAATTAAAAAAAAAATTATGGTTTCTACAATACGTTTTGTTCAGGGTTGTGTTAACGGCTTCAAGCACTCAACAGTGGTGCAGGGACTCGAACCCCTAACCTTACAATCAGTAACCCAGTAACCTACAGTCCTGACCATTTGAGCCACCAGGGCCCTAAGTGTTTAGGTTAATTAAGTTACGAACACTTTAATTGTTCTTTAGTTGTATCTCAGTGAGAACCTTTAAGGTCTGACGTGAGAACATACAGTAGTGGTTAGAACTGTTGCCTCACACCTCCAGGGCTGAGAGTCCGAATCTCTCGACCTTCTGTTCTGTGTGTGTGTGTGTGTGTGTGTGTGTGTGTGTGTGTGTGTGTGTGTGTGTGTGTGTGTTCAGTGCTGTCTTGCATTTTATGTGATAGTATAAAAAACATTATGCTGAACAAACTAAACTAACAAAACACTGAGACTTATTTCACTGATCCATCCTGCAGTGATGAAGAATAATATCAAAGGTTTTACTGAATGTAAAATGCAGAATGTGGAACCTGATAAATGATTGGTTGAGCAAAAGGCATCAGTATCCTTAGGCTTAGAAACTTGTTTGGAAATCTGCAGGCTCGGCCGGAATGCATGGGCCTCCCGTCAATCATTCTGTAGTCACGCCCCTATTGAACCCTGCACTCTGATGAGCGTGAGCGTCCAGCACAGACAGATCCTTTAAAGAACGGGAAAGAAAAGCTGTGCTTCCAAACTGACACTCTGTTTTGAATTTGAAAAAAAAAGCAAGCAAACAAATAAATCAACAAATAAATGTAAAAAATTTAGCTGTTCTTATTGTCCATCATTTTATATATTTTTTTCCATTTAATGTCAAACCATTTATTTTCTGTAATTATAATTCGGTCCACACTTCATCTGTTCAGGTGCGGCTCAAAATCAAACACCAAAATCACCTGTAAAGTAGCTCAGAGAAAGTCCTTTTAATTACAGTTTTATTCCTGTCTCACCATTTATGGAGTTTTGTGGGCGTCGCCATGTGAGCAAATGTAAATGAGCTGTAGTGTGCACTTTATACCTGACTGGCGTTAATCGACATTCTGTACGTAGGAATGAAATCTGTTCCTTTCTTTTTTTTTTACTTTGTTTATTGTAAAGCAGTTGAAACAGAGAGAGAGAGAGAGAGAGAGAGAGAGAGAGATGGTGATGGTTAATTTTCCTTCACTTCTTTCCTTAGGAACGTCCTCCATTCGCTCCGTCTCTCCTCCTCTTGGAGACTCCAGTCAGGGCGACGTATGTAAATATATTTCAGTTAAAATACTCTTCTATGTGTGTGTGTGTGTGTGTGTGTGTGTGTATGTGTGTGTGTGTGTGTGTGTGTGTGTGTGTGTGTGTGTGTGTGTGAGTTGTTTTGGGAGTTGGTCCAGTTCTCCCAGTCACCAGCTCTCCAGTTGAGACATAATTGATGATTAAACATCCAGGCACGTTTTGAGGCACAGAGCGACACTTTCAGCATCCTCTCGCCTCCTCGTCCGCCGAGAAAAGTGTTTGTTTCATCACTTCAGCAGAGCACAAAGGCTGTGGGAACGATCCGGGCGAGAGAGAGAGAGAGACAGAGGGACAGAGGGACAGAGGGAGAGAGAGAGAGAGAGACAGAGAGAGAGAGAGACAGGGACAGAGGGGTTACTATAGTGGAGAGCACTTATCGCACTTAGTGAGATTTAAAGTAGCCTCTCATCACTTGTCACACACACACACACACACACACACACACACACACACTTCTGCTCTGTTTGAACTTAAGATCTACCTCAGTGTGAGAACAAGAACAAGATGTTGTGTGTTTTAATATTTTAAAACCTGAAAAATATGCAGAATTACAAAATAGTTACTTTTTTAAATATAAAATTTTTATCACACAAAATGTTAGTTTTATTACTCATTATTATTAAAAAATATATTGCTAAATATTTTAGTTAGAAAGATTAACTACAGTACATTATTTATTGACTCTCTTTAATCAGAAAGTTTATCACCTTAAATAACTCCTTTATAACTCTTTATTCTTTTAAATAAATAAATTTTTTATGTAATTTTAAACAGTTTTCAATTAACTTGGAATGAATATTTTCTTGGTATGAATAAGTTTTTAATAAAATAAAAAAAAATCACTAAATAAAAAAAACGTCCTGTTTTTTAAAAACACATTCACTAACCAGATTATCTTTATGGCTTTTTTTTAATTATTATTTAAAAATAAAAGTTTACCTTTATCATTTACTTTTTTATTAGAAATGTTAACTACTTTAATAACTGATTCATTTATTTTTAAAAATTATAAATTTTCTTTGTATAATATTTTTTTTTATAAATTATATTTAAAAAAAAACTTATGTATTGTATCAACTGAGATTTTTCAGCATGAAATAAATCTTTTTTTTATTTCAAGAAATATTAATTAGAGACTTTTTAATCAGGAATATTTTTTCCCCTTGAATAATTTTTTATTCCTATTCTTTTATTTAACCAGGAACGGTAAATTTTAGTAATGTTATAAATTTTTAAGGATCTGAGTTTATTATCTATTAAAAGAGATAACATGAGAGAGAGAGAGAGATGGGAAGTAGAATAATATTCAGTTTTTTCGTGTTAGGAGCTGATTTGAGGATTTTGACCCATCGCTCTGGACGAGAGCTCCTGAGAGCGCGTGTGTGGGATCATCCAGAAGGACAGGGTTAACTGGTATTTACCGTCAACATGATGTGAATATTTACGCTCAGTAATTAGTCTAATAGAAGTCAAGGAGGCCGAGGCTGCCTCGGAGCGACGCGGCTCATCGTTATGCATCCGGAACTCTTCTTAGGTGAAGACGTGATCAGTGTTTTATCGCGCTGCTAAGCACTTCCTCTCCACTGGAGCATAAAAACTTCAGCCGGCGTGTTTCTGTGCACTGTATTAACCCCGGCATTTTCTCTTCAGCTCATCCGGCCGGGTCGAGTCGAGACCTCATTCAACACAACGTGAAAACAAATGAGAACCCATTGACCCGAGTCATCCTCCAACACACACTCGAAGAGAAAACATGGTCGCTAGAGGACGAGACGCTCCGTTCAGCGGACATGTTGGAGTTTCGACTTAAATTGAAGGAACATTCACACATTCAAGTGACCTAAGATTGACATTTCACTAAATCAATACACATGTTTAGATATTTAGTTAGCATTGAACAGGCTAATTACAGTCTCAGGAAACTTGTTGGTATAATTACATTTCCGTCTCATAATATTTTTTTGCCTTTCTATACCAAGTACACACAAACTACTGTAGCTAAGTCACTGGGATCAATCACTAGCTAAATAATGTATTTTCCAGTTGCCTAGCAACAGTCTTATCCCCGACTTAATCCACTTACAGCATGAAGCTTATTGTATATTAGTTTTCCTGTGTTTATACAAAATAGTTACTTGTTTTTATTTATTAATGAATGACAAGGTTTTTATCCATTTACTACGGTGGCCGTGAAGTGCAAAACAAATTAACAAAACTTAAAACAAACTCACAAAACCCAAAACAAAATAACAAATTCAAAACCAAATTAACAAAACTAACTAACAAATTAACAATAACTAATATCTGACTGGCCGAGAAGTGCAATACAAAATAGCAAAATCCAAAACTATTTAAAATTAAAAAAAATAATAATAATTGCTGGGGTGGGGGGGGGGAGTTTTGTTGTTTTGTTGTTTCGGTTTTGTTATTTTATTTTCGGATTTGTTAATTAATGGTGCTTGAAAAGCATCACTATTGTTATCTTGCAAACTTATTTTTATTCTTATTCTTATTAGTGGTGCTTGAAAAGAGAGAGCTATAATTGCCCCACAGGGGGCATTTAACCGCTAGTCCCACAACTTTTGTCGTGGACCCACGAGTGAGGTGTCAAATCGTGCGGCGGAATGGGGTGCTATGACTTTTTTTACCCCGGGGGCAATTAACCGCCCAAATAAGTCCCATAGACTTAACATTGAGACCAACTTTGGACGCAACCAATCAGTCTTTCGCATTAATCATGATGCTCATAAGCCACGCCCCCTAGGAACCTCATTAGCATGCTGTTAGCATGATGCTAACACGATTAGAATTTTGCTAGCATGTCGCTAACAGTATTAGCATGTCGCTAGCATTATGCTAATTTTATCAGCACATCACTAGCATTAAGCTAACGCTATTAGCATGTCTCTAGCATTATGCTAACTTTAGTGGCATTTCGCTAAAAACGTGTAGAATGTTCCTAGCATGATGCTAGTGTTGCTAGCATGACGTTTAGCTGATTAGCATGTTGCTAGCATTATGCTACCTACGTTAGCATGTCGCTAGCAACATCATTAGAATGTCGCTAACGTGATGCTAGAGTGCTTATCCTGTTGCTAGCATTATGCTATGAATATTAGCATGTTGCTAGCATGATGCTAACTATATTAGCATTTTGCTATAAACATGATTAGCATGTTGCTGGCATCATGTTAACCTGCCACGGCAAGCACCACTCACATTTTCTTCAGGAAATGTGATAGAGATAGAGAAACTAGATAGAGAAACAAGTTCATACTTCCTGTATACCTTGAGTGACGGATGTTTCGTCCAATGAGCGGTAAGAATACCTTTTCCAGTTTGCATATGACTGACCGAGAAGTGCAATACAAATTAACAAAACGGAAAACAAAATAACAAACTCGAAACCAAATTAACAAATCCGAAAACAAAAATAACAAATTGTTAATTTGTTTTGCACTTCACGGCCACTGTAATTTACTGTATATTTATTGCTGTGGCAAAATAGGAAAGACTGACTTAGACAAAAAAACACGGTCTTAGACAAAAAAAACCTCAGAAATGGACAAAAAAACATACCAAAAAAAATAACAGACATACAAAAACAGACATAGACAGAAAACACAGACAAAAAAACAGACAGACAAAAAACAGACATACTGTAGACAAAGAAGCAAAAAAAAAACAGACAGACAAAAAAAGTAAAAAACACACAGACATACAGTAGATAAAAAAAGAAAAACAAACATAGCCAAAAAAAGTTAAAAAAAAACAGACATAAATTTAAAATACTACAGAGACAAAAAAAAACACAGAAAAGACCAAATAAACGCTGCACATTTCCCAGTAGGAACCCTAACGTTGGATGATTATTGTAATTATAGTGGTGATGATGTTGCGGTGCTGTTCACCTCAGCACAGTGTTGATTTTGAAATTTAATATGAATTTAATAAAATAATATCGAGACAATCTCAAAACAAAGTGATTATAACCTTGGGGTCTTGATTGGGGTCGATTATCATCCAGTAACCCAACATCCGAGCACATCAGCGGCCCCTTACGCTTCTAACGGGGTTTAGAATTCCGATCAGGACACGACAGCTTCCCGCACTCAGCCTGTGTATCGCATATCACAAATCCCTTAGTGATGTAATGTCGCCTCCCTGTTTAATTTTCTTTATGAGATATTACCATGAGGTTCGTCTCAGCTCCCAAATGACTCTACTATTAACTCGGCGTCCAGAAAGCGTCCTGTCCGCTTTCACAGGACATATCTCGCACATAAAACGGCTCTGTCTTACTCACTTTTCTTTCACTTGCTTTCCAATTTAATATTTTGATAAATTCCAGTTGTAAAGTATTTTCTATAGTTCTTATTGTTATGTACTCACTTACTAGCATTAATAGCACGCCCCCTAGTGGTCTCGTTGTAAACACACAGTGCAGTCATTCTACTAACCGGAGTCCCATTGTCATGTTGTCAACGTTGTCCCAAAGTTCATAAATTAACATCCCCACAACATTTTGACCATCAAAAATTCCTGCTTTTTTTTGTGTTACATGGACAAAAGAACTGAAGATCTGTTGCAAAACTTAAACTTAAAGCGTTCCCTCTGTCACAGCACTGACAGCACCGACACTGGAGACTCATTCCCCAAAAATTAAATAAACCAAGCTGTTTAATAGTCACTATAACACATTAGAATGATTCTATTGAAGCAAGATGCAGTTTAACAAACCATGAACGACATTTAAAATGCTCCGAGGTTCATCCAAATCAAACTACGCTCACGTTTTAGTGCCTCCTAGAGCTTAACACAAGCAAGTCAAACTTACTTGACAACCTTTTATTGCTTATTTATGTTAATTTATGACTGTAAAAACAGTCGCAATGATCTAATTATTGTTAATGTATGACACAGAAAATCGTGAAGGAAATAAAAAATAGCACACACACACACACACACACACACACACACACACACACACACACACACAGTAACCCTAATACAATAGCAAATGAATAAATAAATAATCTTCCGCCGATTCGAGTAGGTCTCCAGAGCTCTTCCACTGAAGGAAATCACAGCGCAAACATTTCTAACAGTTTCACGAGTCCCCATTAATCTCGCTCTAAGCACCGGCTTCATGGCAGATGCTCAGAGAGGATAATGCAACAGAGAGCAAGCTCAGCTCGGAGGAAGAGGAAAACAGAAAAAAATACATAGGAGGAGGAATTATGGACCCTTGGCTGCTGCGATTTGTGGTTTTTGGGTTTGATAACTTCAGCTCATGGGGTTTAAAATAAAAATAATGAGCATGAAGTGAAATAGCTGAAAGTTAGCTTTAAGTCGATTATGTTTGATATTATCTGTTGTTATGATTGGTAAATGAATGAATCTGCATCTTGTTCATCACAATATGAACACAATATATGCAGTATATACAGTATATATATATTTATTTATTTTTTAAACTGTAACTAATATTATTTGTTTACACATCACATGCGTATTCAAACGACCCTCCTAAAGTACATCGAATTCACTCATTTTATGAAAAACGCTATACAGTACATTTTTGCTGGTGAGCCGATAAATGAGTTCCGCAGGCTGCAGCTGTATAAGATCGTATAAAGGAAGTCAATGTCAATAAGCAAACAGTTTCAGAAACGAGAACCTTAAAGCATCATTTAGTTTGTCCCGCTTTAGAAGGAAGACTTAATCAAGGTAAAGATCCATTATAGTTCTGGACGAGTAATCTGATTGGACGAGAGACATTCCACAAGTGATGATAATTAATAACTATACATAATGTATGAGTGGGCGTGTCCCAGGTGTTGTCCAGTGGTTAATGACACTAACTGTGTGTCTCAGCGTGGGTGAGAGTAGGTCTGTACGGTCCGCAGTACTGAGGAGAGAGCAGCTGCCTGACAAAACCCCACATTCACACCCAGAGTCACAGAAGCACTTTCAGTAAGAACACACACCTGATAACGTTATGTAACGTCGTTCTGGACCGCCCGTGTCATTCTGTTCACAGCTAACGCCTAGCTACAAAGCTAACTCGCTTCTAACACGAGGCTGAATCCCAACCACAAGGGCACTCTACTACACTAGCTCTTTGTTTAACACTATTTGGGATTCGACCTCAGAACCTGGAAGTTACCGGAGCTGATATTGTAAAGTGTAATAAGTGGAAATCTGTAATAAGTAAATCTGGTAAGTTTCTCAGGACTGTCCACCACCTCCATGGTTTATTCTCCTCACCTTCTGACTACCGCTAAGAGTTTAACCCCACACTCACCTACTGTTCATTACACTAACTGTCAGTCGCAAAGAATAAAGGGTTAAATCAGTGGTTCTCAAAGTGTGGGGCGCGCCCCACTAGTGGGGAATACAGACATGACAGGTGGGGCGCAATGAACGGGAGGAAAAACAGGAAAGTACCTATTCTAATTCATGCTTTTCTTTATTGATAATGAAGAGCGTACGCTCAAAACTAAACAATCACACACAAATAAATGGATCATTAATACAAGTAAATTTAAAATAACATCAGTTGTGGGCCGGGAGAAAAAGTGGAACCATAGGGGAACAATAACAGTTTAACGTCGGGCCAACCTGAGCAGCGCTGCTCGAATCACAAACCTGCGCGAGCCACTGGGCAGCGCTGCGCGACTCTGACAGAAATAAACCGCGCCGACCATCAAAATACATTTTACTCCGCTGGGATGCGCACGTACACACCAGGCATGGCAAGGCGGAAACAATATTAAACAGTCCTGACATTTTAAATAAATAGTTTTTAAATAAAACACAGTGGGTCGCGCAGGTTTGTGATTCGAGCGGCGCTGCGCGATCCACCGGGCTGCGCAAATAAACCAGATCATCACTGCGCTATCCAGATAGTCGTGCTGCGCTGTATTTGCGCAGATATTCGGGTCAATCGGGTGCCGCGGTTTCGTCCCACTTTTGATGTGTTTGGCTTCACATACACTTCGACAATGGAAGAAGACGCTGCAGCAGCAGTGAGTTTACTTACATGTGACGAAACCAACAATGAGGAGAAAAGCTGCCTCGTCTGTGGTGTGGAATTGGTTTGGGTATAAGAAAAGTGATACGAATGAGATGAAGGTGATTTGGAAGGTACACAAGTGCACTGTTTTAACAAGTGGTGGAAACACGTCAAACCTTTTCTATCATCTGAAATCCAAGCATCCAAACGAATATGGCCAAAGTAAAAAAAAAAAATGCGGCAAACCTCAGCAATTCACAGTTTAAATAAAATTACATAAAAAAATGAAATTATGTAAAACTTGGTGGTGTTTGATCGTATTGGTTTAGGAATTGATATTTCAATAAACAGTAAACTTGGCCGATTTCGTTATTATTTTGTTGACAAGTGGGGCTTGAAAATTCGCTCACCGCCTTAAGTGGGGAATGACAGAAAAAGTTTGAGAACCACTGGGTTAAATAAACATAATCAATATAATCTGTTGATAATAAATGTACAAAAGAAATATCACACCCAAGGTCGTGCTGTTGTACTGAATATCAGCACGGCTGTGTCGCGGTCGTAAGCAATAAGTACAGTACTGATATTCAGTACATCACGACAGTCTATATTTAATCACTTGTGTTTTTAGTCATTTCTGTAACACTGAATATAATGTCGTCTTGTGTTTTGTTAAAAGTCCTGATTTACTTTAACCTTGTTTTTTTTTTTTCTTTAAGAAATGAGTCGAAGCCGTTAATGACCTGGTTGAGTTTATACGTAGCGAATGCGTTCAGAGAAACTCTGCCTCTTAGGTTTAATAAAGCTGTAAAGAGATTAAATCTTCCTTAAATATATTCCCTCCTCTCTGACACCATCATTATGTGCAGCCATTGTGCTTTATGATTGGAATAAAAACGTTCGGTGTAGCAAAAGTACAACAATGGATGGCGAAGCCAATTACCCCCGCCTGGCTCCTGCTTATTGTTCCCGTAATTTATTGTGCGAGTGTTCGGTGCATGAATTGAATTTACAAAAAGCTTAACAGTCGCCAAAATTATAAGACGCAGATCCTTTTGTCTGCTTCTCGGACCTTTCCCATGTCCATTTGGTGATTTATACCGTACGTTTTATTTATTTACTTTTTATACCAGGCTTTTTGAAATAAAATGCCGCTTAGTCACAGGCTGACATCCGCCACTGTGAGCCTATTTACAGCTAAGAGCCTCATTACGTCCTGCTCTTGCATGGCTTTAACTTCACCTGGCTGCCTCGCAGACGCCATACGAGAGGCCGAGGAGGAATTACGGCAAACGTTTCCAATCCAGCACCGCAAGGACGTGTAAATGCCGTCGTTTATCCTCGCAGTGAAGAGGAAGAGATGGAGAGAGTGACCTTCACCTCCCAAATGCTCGGTCCTAATTATAAATCTTATTTAATGCACGTGCGTCAGGACGAGTCACGGTGCTGGGAATTAGCGGAAAGGTGACGGATTTAATATTTTATTGACGATTAATGATTAATAAATTAATACATTCATTTTCACACTATACAAAAAAATGCCCAGATATGTTACAAATTAAATTAATTTTAATATTTTTCAAAAGGTAATGGTCCGTGTCATAGTGGTAAAATGTTAATTAATTAATTAATTAAAAAAATATATATATTTATTTTTTATTATATTCATTTAGTATTTATACTTATATAATTTATCATTTATATTTATTATTTTATAATTTATAATTTTCTACAATGCCTGTTTCGTTCAGTGCAAGTGTCTGAATTTTTCTAAAATTGTAAAATAATAATAATAAAAGAAATTATTTATAGCACATATTTAAAGTTTTTAATATATTTTTGTATATGCAAAAATAAACGTTATTGATGCATCTCAGAATAATATAAAGTGCATTTGGGCCTTTTTGGGGTTAATAGTAATAAATAAATAAAAAGCAGGAAGGTGCATGGACAAAAGAAACTTTACTCAAAATTTCTACTTTTTACCAAAACCCCAAATCTAATTTGTCATATTGTTTGCCTTGTTACAGATAAAGTAAAATTCCCGTCATGCTCAGTAGAGCGTTACTTGTTCGTGGATGACGTAACTCACATCTTATTAAGGGTCGTGCACAGAATTTGCCGTGTGATTATATGGAGCTGATCTGTCTTGGTATCAAAAGTAAAGAAAGCGTCCTGATGGTGCGTTGTGTCTCCACACTCCATATCATGCCCTGTGCAGACAGCACTAACAGTAGGGTTGTGTACCGAAACCCGGTGCTAATACGGCACCGGTACCTATAGAACCGGTATGTACCGGACCGAAACAGAATGCGAATTTCGGTGCCTCATTTCGGTGCCACTTAAATGCCTGAACTGTCGATTGAAATATTTGTTCTCTAGATTCATATATTTTTGTAGATTAATAGTTTATTAGATTAAATTAAAGAAATTAAAAGCACAAATCATCCGGAAATGAGAGACCATCCGAGATGCGCGTGAATGCAGTAACTAACATTACACTCGCTCTGACGGCAGCAGGTCTACCGATAGCTTAGCATGCTAAATTAAACAACTCTCGTTAAAATGCCTAAAACTAAACGGTCGAAAGTGTGGCTGTATTTCACAAGAAAGGATTCCGGCACCGCGACGTGCAGCGAATGTCTTACAGCAGTTGCGTGTAAAGCCGGAAACACGTTAAATCTAATGAAACATTCGAGGGCAGACGGAATAAAGTTAAAAGCAGAGGGAGGCACCGTGTTTAACAGCTTGTGGACAACAGCTGGCGCTATCAGTGTGGACGACCCTCAGTCCCAGTCACACCAACCGTAGCTAAAAGGAGTCACTGATTATGATGACGTCAGCAGCCTTTCCGCAGGTTAGTAGTAGGATAATGTAATGTTAATAGCAAAATGCAAATCTTGTATTCATGCTAACAAATAGTCAAACGATTTGTAAAATACTAATGTAACATGGATTCTGTTTATAATTATGGCTTTCCAGCCTGTACTAGTAGCACTACAACAGTGACCCCATTTACCATTGTAAAGAGGCTATGCATGTCCTGTGCAGGGCAATAAGTCAGGAAAGGAGTCGTATTTTGCCAGAAAAGGCAAATATGGTGACATTTCTGCAAAAGAATTGCTAAAATTACATATTTTACATATTCATATATACTTTAAACTTTTAATATATTGTTCAATTTTAAGCATATAATTTTTTGTTCAATAAAAATTAATTCTTGAGCTTAAAAGTATCGGTTCAGGCACCGTTTTGGCACCGGTACCGTTTTCAAAGTATCGATTTGGCATCGGTATCGAAAAAAACCCAAACGATACCCAACCCTAGCTAACAGACAGAGAGGGTTATCCTTAGACTTGGCAACACAGTTCTTGGAGTAACCAGTAACACCATTTCCAGGCTCTGAAAGTGATTCCAAACAACTGGTTCCACTGCTGTGATCGGTCACAAGGTCTCGAAGGTCAGGGGTGACAACAGCAGCACAAGACAGACGAATACGATGGTGTCATTTGAGAAATTGGACAGAAGCCGCATCCGCATCCGGCGCTCCAAGGTTACGAATGATGAGTCGTGTTTAATGATGATTGGCTGCAGGAGGCCGTATTGTGGGCCGAGGTTTTCTTCTCTGGATCATCGTCATCTGTCTGAATTGTACATTTCTGGTGCTGATGGACTCACGGATTCCTCAATCAAATCGAACCCTCTTACTTTGTTGGGGAGAAACACATTCTGTAAGAAAGTTAATATGTGCAGCTTTACGTGTGCTGTATATTTACTTCATGGACAAGTTAAAGCACGTCAGAGTTTCTCTAAGAATCACAAGGCCAGATTCACACAGGTTGAGTTTTATGTAATTAATTTTTATTAATGTAAAGGTTTTTTATGTACACATTAATATGGATGTAAACATGTACATTTATTTATAACTTAAAACTTATTAATGTGCTTAAAACATTCATTTATTTATCATATTTATTTAGTTATGTATTTATGTCTTTTTTCAAGCGATCACTATGGTAACTGTGTCAGTGCCAATATTAATACCACAAGAAAAATCACATATTTGTAGAAAATAAGTGTTTTTGCTTTTTTTTTCACATTTTAAGCAGCCTTTTTTAAAATATGCCTTTAACTTTGAAAACATTTGAAATAAAAAAATAAATAAAAATCTTTGGTAAAAAAAAAAAAAAAGTCCTGGAAATATTTGAAATGATGAATTTCTCAGTATTTCACTAAGTGCCCTGTAAAGGGTTAAGGCGAGTCAGCAGACCAGCAAAAACCTGAATACAGAGAACTGATTGTCCTGGTCTTTCCTCTTTATATCACTGCACCGCACCTTTGTGCCTAGTATAGAGGTCAGAGGTCACCCTGAGGTCTGCCTCCTCTGCTGTACTTGTAGTGGTGTAGTGTGTAGTGGTGTATAGTGTGTAGTGGTGGAGTGTGTAGGGTGGAGTGGTGGAGTGTGTAGGGTGGAGTGTGTAGTGTGTAGTGGTGGAGTGTGTAGTGTGTAGTGGTGGAGTGCGTAGTGGTGGAGTGTGTAGTGGTGGAGTGTGTAGTAGTGTAGTGTGTAGGGTGGAATGTGTAGTGTGTAGTGGTGGAGTGTGTAGTGGTGTAGTGTGTAGTGGTGTAGTGTTTAGTGGTGTAGTGTGTAGTGGTGTAGTGGTGGAGTGTGTAGTGGTGTAGGGTGTAGTGGTGTAGGGTGTAGTGGTGGAGTGTGTAGTGGTGGAGTGTGTAGTGTTTAGTGGTGTAATGTGTAGTGGTTTAGTGTGTAGTGGTGTAGTTTGTAGTGGTGGTGTGTGTAGTGTGTAGTGGTGGAGTGTGTAGTGGTGTAGGGTGTAGTGGTGGAGTGTGTAGTGGTGTAGTGTGTAGTGGTGGAGTGCGTAGTGGTGTAGTGTGTAGTGGTGTAGTGTGTAGTGGTGGAGTGTGTAGTGGTGTAGTGTGTAGTGCTGTAGTGTGTAGTGTGTAGTGGTGGAGTGTGTAGTGTTTAGTGGTGTAATGTGTAGTGGTTTAGTGTGTAGTGGTGTAGTGTGTAGTGGTGGTGTGTGTAGTGTGTAGTGGTGGAGTGTGTAGTGGTGTAGGGTGTAGTGGTGGAGTGTGTAGTGGTGGAGTGCATAGTGGTGTAGTGTGTAGTGGTGGAGTGTGTAGTGGTGTAGTGTGTAGTGGTGTAGGGTGTAGTGCTGTAGTGTGTAGTGGTGGAGTGTGTAGTGTGTAGTGGTGGAGTGTGTAGTGTGTAGTGGTGGAGTGTGTAGTGGTGGAGTGTGTAGTGGTGTAGGGTGGAGTGGTGGAGTGTGTAGTGGTGGAGTGTGTAGTGTGTAGTGGTGTAGGGTGTAGTGTGTAGTGGTGGATTGTGTAGTGTGTAGTGGTGGAGTGTGTAGTGGTGGAGTGTGTAGTGGTGGAGTGTGTAGTGTGTAGTGGTGGAGTGTGTAGTGGTGGAGTGTGTAGTGTGTAGTGGTGTAGTGTGTAGTGGTGGAGTGTGTAGTGGTGTAGTGTGGAGTGTGGAGTGTGTAGTGGTGGAGTGTGTTGTGTGTAGTGGTGGAGTGTGTAGTGGTGGAGTGTGTAGTGTGTAGTGGTGGAGTGTGTAGTGGTGTAGTGTGGAGTGTGTAGTGTATAGTGTGTAGTGGTGGAGTGTGTAGTGTGGAGTGTGTAGTGTATAGTGTGTAGTGTGTAGTGGTGGAGTGTGTAGTGTAGAGTGTGTAGTGTGTAGTGGTGGAGTGTGTAGTGGTGTAGTGTGGAGTGTGTAGTGGTGGAGTGTGTAGTGTAGAGTGTGTAGTGTGTAGTGGTGGAGTGTGTAGTGTGTAGTGGTGTAGTGTGGAGTGTGTAGTGTAGAGTGTGTAGTGTGTAGTGGTGGAGTGTGTAGTGTGTAGTGGTGTAGTGTGGAGTGTGTAGTGGTGGAGTGTGTAGTGGTGGAGTGTGTAGTGTGTAGTGGTGGAGTGTGTAGTGTAGAGTGTGTAGTGGTGGAGTGTGTTGTGTGTAGTGGTGGAGTGTGTAGTGGTGGAGTGTGTAGTGGTGTAGTGTGGAGTGTGTAGTGTATAGTGTGGAGTGTGTAGTGTATAGTGTGTAGTGTGTAGTGGTGGAGTGTGTAGTGTAGAGTGTGTAGTGTGTAGTGGTGGAGTGTGTAGTGGTGGAGTGTGGAGTGTGTAGTGGTGGAGTGTGTAGTGGTGGAGTGTGTAGTGGTGGAGTGTGGAGTGTGTAGTGGTGTAGTGTGTAGTGGTGGAGTGTGTAGTGTGTAGTGTGTAGTGGTGGAGTGTGGAGTGTGTAGTGGTGGAGTGTGTAGTGGTGGAGTGTGGAGTGTGTAGTGTGTAGTGGTGGAGTGTGTAGTGTAGAGTGTGTAGTGTGTAGTGGTGGAGTGTGTAGTGGTGGAGTGTGGAGTGTGTAGTGGTGGAGTGTGTAGTGTGTAGTGGTGGAGTGTGTAGTGGTGGAGTGTGTAGTGGTGGAGTGTGGAGTGGTGGAGTGTGGAGTGTGTAGTGGTGGAGTGTGTAGTGGTGTAGTGTGTAGTGGTGGAGTGTGTAGTGGTGGAGTGTGTAGTGGTGGAGTGTGTAGTGGTGGAGTGTGTAGTGGTGGAGTGTGGAGTGTGTAGTGGTGGGAGTGTGTAGTGGTGGAGTGTGTAGTGGTGGAGTGTGTAGTGGTGGAGTGTGGAGTGTGTAGTGGTGGGAGTGTGTAGTGGTGGAGTGTGTAGTGGTGGAGTGTGGAGTGTGGAGTGTGTAGTGGTGGAGTGTGGAGTGTGTAGTGGTGGAGTGTGTAGTGGTGGAGTGTGTAGTGGTGGAGTGTGGAGTGTGTAGTGGTGTAGTGTGTAGTGGTGTAGTGTGTAGTGGTGGAGTGTGTAGTGGTGGAGTGTGGAGTGTGTAGTGGTGGAGTGTGTAGTGGTGGAGTGTGTAGTGGTGGAGTGTGTAGTGTGTAGTGTGTAATGGTGGAGTGTGTAGTGGTGGAGTGTGGAGTGTGTAGTGGTGGAGTGTGTAGTGGTGGAGTGTGGAGTGTGTAGTGGTGGAGTGTGTAGTGGTGGAGTGTGTAGTGGTGGAGTGTGGAGTGTGTAGTGGTGGAGTGTGTAGTGGTGTAGTGTGTAGTGGTGGAGTGTGTAGTGGTGGAGTGTGTAGTGTGTAGTGGTGGAGTGTGGAGTGTGTAGTGGTGGAGTGTGTAGTGGTGGAGTGTGGAGTGTGTAGTGGTGGAGTGTGTAGTGGTGTAGTGTGTAGTGGTGGAGTGTGTAGTGTGTAGTGGTGGAGTGTGTAGTGGTGGAGTGTGTAGTGGTGGAGTGTGGAGTGTGTAGTGGTGGAGTGTGTAGTGGTGGAGTGTGTAGTGGTGGAGTGTGGAGTGTGTAGTGGTGGAGTGTGTAGTGGTGTAGTGTGTAGTGGTGGAGTGTGTAGTGGTGGAGTGCATAGTGGTGTAGTGTGTAGTGGTGGAGTGTGTAGTGGTGTAGTGTGTAGTGGTGTAGGGTGTAGTGCTGTAGTGTGTAGTGGTGGAGTGTGTAGTGTGTAGTGGTGGAGTGTGTAGTGTGTAGTGGTGGAGTGTGTAGTGGTGGAGTGTGTAGTGGTGTAGGGTGGAGTGGTGGAGTGTGTAGTGGTGGAGTGTGTAGTGTGTAGTGGTGTAGGGTGTAGTGTGTAGTGGTGGATTGTGTAGTGTGTAGTGGTGGAGTGTGTAGTGGTGGAGTGTGTAGTGGTGGAGTGTGTAGTGTGTAGTGGTGGAGTGTGTAGTGGTGGAGTGTGTAGTGTGTAGTGGTGTAGTGTGTAGTGGTGGAGTGTGTAGTGGTGTAGTGTGGAGTGTGTAGTGTGTAGTGGTGGAGTGTGTTGTGTGTAGTGGTGGAGTGTGTAGTGGTGGAGTGTGTAGTGTGTAGTGGTGGAGTGTGTAGTGGTGTAGTGTGGAGTGTGTAGTGTATAGTGTGTAGTGGTGGAGTGTGTAGTGTGGAGTGTGTAGTGTATAGTGTGTAGTGTGTAGTGGTGGAGTGTGTAGTGTAGAGTGTGTAGTGTGTAGTGGTGGAGTGTGTAGTGGTGTAGTGTGGAGTGTGGAGTGGTGGAGTGTGTAGTGTAGAGTGTGTAGTGTGTAGTGGTGGAGTGTGTAGTGTGTAGTGGTGTAGTGTGGAGTGTGTAGTGTAGAGTGTGTAGTGTGTAGTGGTGGAGTGTGTAGTGTGTAGTGGTGTAGTGTGGAGTGTGTAGTGGTGGAGTGTGTAGTGGTGGAGTGTGTAGTGTGTAGTGGTGGAGTGTGTAGTGTAGAGTGTGTAGTGGTGGAGTGTGTTGTGTGTAGTGGTGGAGTGTGTAGTGGTGGAGTGTGTAGTGGTGTAGTGTGGAGTGTGTAGTGTATAGTGTGGAGTGTGTAGTGTATAGTGTGTAGTGTGTAGTGGTGGAGTGTGTAGTGTAGAGTGTGTAGTGTGTAGTGGTGGAGTGTGTAGTGGTGGAGTGTGGAGTGTGTAGTGGTGGAGTGTGTAGTGGTGGAGTGTGTAGTGGTGGAGTGTGGAGTGTGTAGTGGTGTAGTGTGTAGTGGTGGAGTGTGTAGTGTGTAGTGTGTAGTGGTGGAGTGTGGAGTGTGTAGTGGTGGAGTGTGTAGTGGTGGAGTGTGGAGTGTGTAGTGTGTAGTGGTGGAGTGTGTAGTGTAGAGTGTGTAGTGTGTAGTGGTGGAGTGTGTAGTGGTGGAGTGTGGAGTGTGTAGTGGTGGAGTGTGTAGTGTGTAGTGGTGGAGTGTGTAGTGGTGGAGTGTGTAGTGGTGGAGTGTGGAGTGGTGGAGTGTGGAGTGTGTAGTGGTGGAGTGTGTAGTGGTGTAGTGTGTAGTGGTGGAGTGTGTAGTGGTGGAGTGTGTAGTGGTGGAGTGTGTAGTGGTGGAGTGTGTAGTGGTGGAGTGTGGAGTGTGTAGTGGTGGGAGTGTGTAGTGGTGGAGTGTGTAGTGGTGGAGTGTGTAGTGGTGGAGTGTGTAGTGGTGGAGTGTGTAGTGGTGGAGTGTGGAGTGTGTAGTGGTGGGAGTGTGTAGTGGTGGAGTGTGTAGTGGTGGAGTGTGTAGTGGTGGAGTGTGGAGTGTGTAGTGGTGGGAGTGTGTAGTGGTGGAGTGTGTAGTGGTGGAGTGTGGAGTGTGGAGTGTGTAGTGGTGGAGTGTGTAGTGGTGGAGTGTGGAGTGTGTAGTGGTGGAGTGTGTAGTGGTGGAGTGTGTAGTGGTGGAGTGTGGAGTGTGTAGTGGTGTAGTGTGTAGTGGTGTAGTGTGTAGTGGTGGAGTGTGTAGTGGTGGAGTGTGGAGTGTGTAGTGGTGGAGTGTGTAGTGGTGGAGTGTGTAGTGGTGGAGTGTGTAGTGTATAGTGTGTAATGGTGGAGTGTGTAGTGGTGGAGTGTGGAGTGTGTAGTGGTGGAGTGTGTAGTGGTGGAGTGTGGAGTGTGTAGTGGTGGAGTGTGTAGTGGTGGAGTGTGTAGTGGTGGAGTGTGGAGTGTGTAGTGGTGGAGTGTGTAGTGGTGTAGTGTGTAGTGGTGGAGTGTGTAGTGGTGGAGTGTGTAGTGTGTAGTGGTGGAGTGTGGAGTGTGTAGTGGTGGAGTGTGTAGTGGTGGAGTGTGGAGTGTGTAGTGGTGGAGTGTGTAGTGGTGTAGTGTGTAGTGGTGGAGTGTGTAGTGTGTAGTGGTGGAGTGTGTAGTGGTGGAGTGTGTAGTGGTGGAGTGTGGAGTGTGGAGTGGTGGAGTGTGTAGTGGTGGAGTGTGTAGTGGTGTAGTGTGTAGTGGTGGAGTGTGTAGTGGTGGAGTGTGTAGTGGTGGAGTGTGGAGTGTGTAGTGGTGGGAGTGTGTAGTGGTGGAGTGTGTAGTGGTGGAGTGTGGAGTGTGTAGTGGTGGGAGTGTGTAGTGGTGGAGTGTGTAGTGGTGGAGTGTGTAGTGGTGGAGTGTGTAGTGGTGGAGTGTGTAGTGGTGGAGTGTGGAGTGTGTAGTGGTGTAGTGTGTAGTGGTGGAGTGTGTAGTGGTGGAGTGTGTAGTGGTGGAGTGTGTAGTGGTGGAGTGTGTAGTGGTGGAGTGTGTAGTGTGTAGTGTGTAATGGTGGAGTGTGTAGTGGTGGAGTGTGGAGTGTGTAGTGGTGGAGTGTGTAGTGGTGGAGTGTGGAGTGTGTAGTGGTGGAGTGTGTAGTGGTGGAGTGTGTAGTGGTGGAGTGTGGAGTGTGTAGTGGTGGAGTGTGTAGTGGTGTAGTGTGTAGTGGTGGAGTGTGTAGTGGTGGAGTGTGTAGTGTGTAGTGGTGGAGTGTGGAGTGTGTAGTGGTGGAGTGTGTAGTGGTGGAGTGTGGAGTGTGTAGTGGTGGAGTGTGTAGTGGTGGAGTGTGTAGTGGTGGAGTGTGTAGTGGTGGAGTGTGTAGTGTGGAGGGCAGTGACAGAGGAACATGTCATGTATAGACACACAGCAGTTTAAACGCATTAATCCGTCACTGTGTTTCATTTCATTTTCGGCACAATAGGAACCTAACATTTGGGTTCTCTGGACTGCAGGACGGATCGCAGCACCGACTCGACTCGCCTCGACTCGCCAGTCTGCTGAAAGAAGAAACGACAATCACACAACGCAGGAATAAAATGGCGTTAGGATGGCGTCCTGCTGCAGGGTGTTTTTACTGATATATTTTTATTTCTGCTGTTTATGCTCCTACCACAGCAAGTGTTTTATTCCTTTTATCCCACAACAATTACAATCTTCAAAAAGACAAAAAATAAAAGAAGGATGCACTGTAGCTTTAATCCATTTATAGTTACATTTAATGTTCCATGAAACGACTTCGTTTATGTTCTGGCTCACTTTATAGCAGCTATAAACGGTCGTGTTCCCTCGCCAGCCTCTCTTTATTCTCTGTCTTATAGTTAATAAGACAAAAAAAATAGTTCCTGAGAAACTGCAAAAAGCATAACAGCCTGTTGCTATGGAAACAATCACCTGTTAGAGCGGCGCATGCATTAGAATCGTCCAGTAAACCTGTGATTTGCAGGTCAATCCAACCTGTGGGGTGAAAAGAAATAATACTCTTTACAGATAAGTTCAAGTTACTGGGTATAAGGATAAGTGTGTGTGTGTGTGTGTGTGTGTGTGTGTGTATACTGTATATATATATATATATATATACTGTACAGAATGACACTGTGTGTGAGCTCTCTGTGCTTTTTTTGTGCTTTTATTCCAGGATTGTTAACAAACAAAAAAAAACCACACACACACACTATACAGCCAAGTGAAACAGGAGTCATTTGTCCATTCTTGTTTGTTCGACTGCAGCATAACAATGTGTTGGACGGCGGCGGCGGCGCGCGTCAGGCCGCAGAGGGAAGCCTCGCTCTCAGTTTCCCCCTCTGTAAGGAGATGTAGCTATAATCGACAGCATGATTGCCTGCCTGCTCTCACAATATGCACATCACCTCATATGAAAGCCCCTATTGTTGTGCCTTTAAGCTGAAATCTCCCCAATATGACTCAGATCAAAGCGCCATTCATGAGCACGGCGCCTGCTGGCCAGAACACACTTCCTGTCCTGTCTCGCTTCCATAAAAGCGTCTCCTCGCTGCCAGAGTAAAGGATGGTTAAGTATGCAGTTGCCCTGCAGGACCTGGTTTTTATGTTGTTGTTTTTTTTACTGAAACACAGAGGATCTGAATTATAATGTAAGTTTTGCGCCTCAACTTTCTGGGTTCAGATCAACACACTTTATTAAGAGCAACTCAAAATCATAGTCAATCTTATTCTAATAGAATTAAGATAATGTTTTTTGCACAAAAGGATTTGAATCCATTTTAACCTCTTAAGCCCCGAGCTTTACTGTAATTTCACCTGCATTTTTATTCTTTATATGTTTTTTCCTATATATTTGGGATTAGTAGGACCTGATAAGTATAAAACCTAAGCGTTGTCTTTGAACAGAAAAATGAGTTTGACACCCTCTTGAGTTTCTACTAATTAGTGTATTGTGCTTTTGCTACCATTAAATGATGCTATAAAGTGTCTATTAATGGGGACAACAGGACTGAGTTCGACAGAATCAAGTACTGTATAAGGTGTAGTGGACCCAAAGAATGATGTCTCCATATGAGTTTAATATGAGGTTAAGATGAGACAGAAAAATAACAAAAATGTGAAACCGGACTATAAACTTCATTGTCATCATCTATATACAGGGTCATGAGGAGGGGGCCTGGAGCCAATTAGCAGGATTGACCTGCTAAGAGTGAGGTGTAGTAGTCCCGTCTCGAAGTAAGAAGGAACCGAACAAGCACCTGACAGGCCTGTGTGGAGAGAAATGGACGAATTCTTCTGATGCTGGAAAGATGAACTCTACAAGAGCGAGTGAGGTTGGCCATGTGTAGGGAAGAGGACAGTTGATTGTCCAGAGTTACCCCAAGGTTACGGGCGGTGACTGAAGGAGTCATCTGATTGTTGTCCAAGGAGATCACAAGATCCTGACAGGGGGATGAATCACCTGAGATGAACAGCAGTTTGGTTTTGCTGAGATTAAGTTTCAGTTGATGAACTGCCATCCAAGACGAGATGTCTGCCAGACATGCTGAGGTCCGGGTGGAAACCTGAGCGTCTGACAGAGGAAAGGAGCGAATGAGTCTAGTGTCATCTGCATAACAATGGCTCATATGACCTCAACTCATCACCTCAACCTCAAACTCATGGTCATCTGATCAGTAGTCCAAGGTCGTAACAAAATTTGAATTACGCATTGAATTAAGCCTAAACCAACCTTACCAAACCTTGGTGTTCTTCTCAACTCATAATTACCCCTAAATACCCTCAGCTTTCAAGGCACACACACACCCACCCCAAAAAAGTAGTTTTTTTCCACTTCGTTCCATTAAGAAAAATGAGAATCAACATTAGAAGATTTTAAACTTGAGAGTGGTAAAGGAATGACTGCAACAATGAAAGCATTTGTCTTGAGAATCCAAGGCCTTGAAAGTGGAGATGAGACACAAGCTTTGTTGTTCAGTATGTAGTGGCCCCGCCCACTCACACTCCTGTTAATGAGGTGCCGCGTTAATGAAAGAGGTTGTTAGTTTCAGCAAAAAATGTTGGTGTGCACCAGTTACAGGCGAAACCGTGACACTGCATAATAATCAAAGCTCTATCGTATTCATACTGTATCTCTTTTTATGTTTATTTTTTTGCTTATTTTACATCCTAAATCTTACCATATAATGTTAATAACATCAACAGTAATGGAATTCACACCAAATTTCATATCAGTATCAGGGACAGGTTCTTACTAAAAACCTTTAGACTCTAAAAAGTTTTAGAAAACCTTTGATTAATTTAGAAATCTTCAAAAAAAAACCCAGATGTTTCCACTTCCTCGCTGCTCAATACGCATTGTTTTTAATCATTGTTTTTTCCCTTTAATGAGCGTGATGACTTTGTGCTATTCATGCTGAGCTATGAAGCGTAATTACACGCCGTAAATTAGCCGAGCGTCCCGTTCCGCATGTCACCAGGCTTCGTCTGAGAAAAATGTTTCTGAAAAAAATGATTGATTTTAATGTGATGTCATTATTTATCACAGTTTGCCTCCACTGGGTTTTTAATGAGAATCGTGTGCATTCGGCTCGCTGCCTTTAGATTTCCTCTACATGATGTTTGAAAAAATGCTTTGTTACCTGAGAAAAGATTCTCATCATTGCAGCAAAATTAACTGTCTGGCAAAATTAGCACGGCGTTTATCTGGAGGTTGTTCTGATTACGATTCTTCATGCTGGATGAACAGGCAAGTTAATTTTATTGTTGAGTCTCTCGTGTTATCTTGCACAAAATTATAGAATGTAAAAAACTCTAAGATGATATATTAAAAAGTCCTGATTTGACATTAAAACACGCATTACTTTTTGTAAAATTGTTTTATGCAGAAAGCAAGAAATGTGTTAGTGAATCGTTCATAAACACAATTATGTAGCTATCATAATATTTGATAACCAGCTAATGGATTAGCCTGATGAATTTAACAACTATCCTATTGTTAATCTTTCTACCAAAGTTGGATTAAGGTATTAATGACAAAATACTGTATACGCGCATAATGATAATAAATACTTTGTCAAAATGACTGACAGGTTGAAAATAGCTAGCGTGTTAGTCAAGCTGGCTAGCTAACCTTGGAGAACTAGTATTCAGCTTAAGCCTTAGGCTTAATACAATGTTATGTACCGTACATGTAGCTTAGCTAATGTAGATAATCTACAGTGGTGTGAAAAACTATTTGCCCCCTTCCTGATTTCTTATTCTTTTGCATGTTTGTCACACTTAAATATTTCTGCTCATCAAAAACCGTTAACTATTAGTCAAAGATAACATAATTGAACACAAAATGCAGTTTTTAAATGAAGGTTTACATTATTAAGGGAGAAAAAAATCTCCAAATCTACATGGCCCTGTGTGAAAAAGTGATTGCCCCCCTTGTTAAAAAATAACTTAACTGTGGTTTATCACACCTGAGTTCAATTTCTGTAGTCACCCCCAGGCCTGATTACTGCCACACCTGTTTCAATCAAGAAATCACTTAAATAGGAGCTACCTGACACAGAGAAGTAGACCAAAAGCACCTCAAAAGCTAGACATCATGCCAAGATCCAAAGAAATTCAGGAACAAATGAGAACAAAAGTAATTGAGATCTATCAGTCTGGTAAAGGTTATAAAGCCATTTCTAAAGCTTTGGGACTCCAGCGAACCACAGTGAGAGCCATTATCCACAAATGGCAAAAACATGGAACAGTGGTGAACCTTCCCAGGAGTGGCCGGCCGACCAAAATTACCCCAAGAGCGCAGAGACGACTCATCCGAGAGGCCACAAAAGACCCCAGGACAACATCTAAAGAACTGCAGGCCTCACTTGCCTCAATTAAGGTCAGTGTTCACGACTCCACCATAAGAAAGAGACGGGGCAAAAACGGCCTGCATGGCAGATTTCCAAGGCGCAAACCACTTTTAAGCAAAAAGAACATTAAGGCTCGTCTCAATTTTGCTAAAAAACATCTCAATGATTGCCAAGACTTTTGGGAAAATACCTTGTGGACCGACGAGACAAAAGTTGAACTTTTTGGAAGGTGCGTGTCCCGTTACATCTGGCGTAAAAGTAACACAGCATTTCAGAAAAAGAACATCATACCAACAGTAAAATATGGTGGTGGTAGTGTGATAGTCAAAGTCCTGACCTGAATCCTATTGAGATGTTGCGGTATGACCTTAAAAAGGCGGTTCATGCTAGAAAACCCTCAAATAAAGCTGAATTACAACAATTCTGCAAAGATGAGCGGGCCAAAATTCCTCCAGAGCGCTGTAAAAGACTCGTTGCAAGTTATCGCAAACGCTTGATTGCAGTTATTGCTGCTAAGGGTGGCCCAACCAGTTATTAGGTTCAGGGGGCAATTACTTTTTCACACAGGGCCAAGTAGGTTTGGATTTTTTGTTCTCCCTAAATAATAAAACCCCTCATTTAAAAACTGCATTTTGTGTTTACTTGTGTTATCTTTGACTAATAGTTAAATGTGTTTGATGATCAGAAACATTTTGTGTGACAAACATGCAAAAGAATAAGAAATCCGGGGGGGGCAAAGAGTTTTTCACACCACTATATATAAATAAAATATTTTTTCGAAACTCTTTCAATGATATCGGACCCGAAACTAGTCTCAGAAAAAGATCTGTCTATCTGTATGTCTGTCCTGCCAGAATTTGTCACAACATCATGTAAAACTGTCTGGACAGAATTCAAGTCTGGAGTCGTTTTAAGACAAAACTTCATCTTTAACCGTCAATGATGCTTACTGTACTTCAACTAGTATACCATAAATAATGTCTATTACTTAAATAAACACTTACAGTAATGCACACTACAGTATGCACCCTATCTAGGGCCCTTCCTGAGTCTGAATGTGAAATAAAACCAGAAAACATGAACCAGAAGACCAGATCTTATACTGTAAATCTGCTGCGTCCAATTGTGTTCACACAGGAAGTGTCTCTTATCTTTAGTGGATTTTGAGCATGAGAGGTTTTTTTCTGTGTAAGTTTCATTATTTATTCATGAACTGTTTTTAGATGAGAGACAGGTGAGAAATCCATTGTGCTGATTCAGCGGATTGGATTCAATATGATGGTAAGATTAAACAGTCTGTTTGTGTTTGGCGGTGAAGTTGCATCAAATGATTTTGTGATAATTATCCAAGGTTTATGGCTGGATTTTATCATAATAACGAAAAAATAAAAAAATTCTGCTTTAAACTCATTTAAAAGGAGGAAAGAGGAACTTCACTGTCCAGAGTTTGAGCGCCAGCAGCCATGTTGATTGTAAGCTACAGTAGGAACCCAGTGTATTGATGGGTTACTGGGTCACTGATGGGTTACTTTCCAATGACGGAAACTCCAAAGTACCTTTGTACAGTAAATTGCTCTGGATAAGAGAGTCTACCAAATGCCTAAATGTAAATGGAAATTGTACGGAAGTGGTAGCTGAGAACCTGAAGTCTTTTGTTGTTTTTTACCAGATGTGAGTGGAAAGTGACACGTCTCAACCTCAAAGTGAACACACGATAAAGTGATCAGATTTGCATCCTTTTATTTTTTCTAATTTGTAATCTCCACGTGCAGACGTGAGCCATGCTTCCCTTCACTGCGCTCATGTTCAGATTGAGATGTATGTCCCGGAGACTCGGCCTCGACCGAAGCTTGACACGTAGCGGGGTCCCAGGTGTCCGCGGTCTTTTTTCCCTGCTGAAGGTCTCCACATCGAGATTAAACCCATTTATCTGCTTCCCAGCAGTGCAGAGCCTCGTTTCCGCTACCGTTTAGCCGCCGCACGTCGTCGCTCCCTCATCCTTCTGTGTTTCGGAGTGTCACTGCGTGATTATCTCAAACTCTCAAACGCGTGTTAGCCGTCTCTCGCAATCCAATGCAACAAAACTTTGCATCGCATCGTACACGGCGCACTCGTTTATTCTCGGATATCATCAATAAAGGGGGAGAAAAACAGAAGACGTGCCAATGTAAAGGCCAGTAAACACGTGTTCCTCTTGGCCTGCTTTACTTTATTAGTCTCGGCTCGGTGAAGTCCTGGCTCGGAAAAATCGTGAGAGTTTGTTTTATGATTTATGGCACGCTGATATAAACAGAGAGGAAAAAATCAATCTCACTCTGCATTTTGAAAAGAAAAGGGAAAAGAATTCTCCAACTCTGGTTTTGCCAAGTCATGCAGGTTGATATGATTTCTTTCTTCTTTCTTTCCTATTTTTCATGGATGAACAAATCCTGAATATTGCATCATGACATTTCAAAATATTGATAAATAAAAAATTTTTGAAAAGATTTGGAAATGGATCACCCTTTCCTAATAAAGACTTGTAGACTCAATCAGGTGAAGTTTGTCTTCATTTCAGGCTGGAGGACATGAGCAACTCAGACAGGAACCCAACCTTGGGGCTGAACCTGGGACATCTGGCTAATTTTAGCCTCCTGATTGTTTAAACATTTTGATAAAAATGTCTTGATGTGTCTATATTTAAAAAAGAAAGTCCATATTGCACACATAGACACTTCAGGTATAGGATTTAGGCCACACCCACTGACTGAGACTGATGTCAGTGTAAAGAGACACCACATGACAGTGATCTTATTACGCTAATGCTAGCATCATTGGACTTTTCTCACTATAACGCGATCTGACGCCATCATGGGAGGATTTATGTTGTGTCTGTCTAAAGGACTATCTTGTAATCCCGACAAATGAAACTTATTATCATTAAATTATCATCAGTGTTGGGGGGGGGGGGCGTTACTGTTTAAAGCAACTAATTACATTACAAAATTACTGTCTTTAAAAAGTAATCAGTTACATTACAGCGTTACTGTCTGATAAAAGTAACTAGTTCAGTACTTTTCCACTGCAGTAAATTAAAACTTCTTTGTGATTCCTCATGCAGGTTGTTTTAGTCAAAACCTTTATAATTATTCTACCGTCATCACTCAGACAAGTTTGGCCCATAATCTGTTAACTACTAATACCCCTATCTCACCTACTAATACCCCTATCTCACCTACTAATACCCCTATCTCATCTACTAATACCCCTATCTCACCCACTAATACCCCTATCTCACCCACTAATACCCCTCTCTCACCTACTAATACCCCTATCTCACCTACTAATACCCCTCTCTCACCCACTAATACCCCTATCTCACCAACTAATACCCCTATCTCACCCACTAATACCCCTCTCAAACCCACTAATACCCCTCTCTCACCCACTAATACCCCTATCTCACCAACTAATACCCCTATCTCACCAACTAATACCCCTATCTCACCCACTAATACCCCTCTCTCACCCACTAATACCCCTCTCTCACCTACTAATACCCCTCTCTCACCCACTAATACCCCTATCTCACCAACTAATACCCCTATCTCACCTACTAATACCCCTATCTCACCTACTATTAGCCCTATCTCACCTTCTAATGCCCCTATCTCACCTACTAATACCCCTATCTCACCTACTATTAGCCCTATCTCACCTACTAATGCCCCTATCTCACCTACTAATACCCCTATCTCACCTACTAATACCCCTATCTCACCTACTAATACCCCAATCTCACCTACTAATACCCCTCTAACACCTACTAATACCCCTCTAACACCTACTAATACCCCAATCTCACCTACTAATACCCCTATCTCACCTACTAATGCCCCTATCTCACCTACTAATGCCCCTATCTCACCTACTAATACCCCTATCTCACCTACTAATACCCCTATCTCACCTACTATTAGCCCTATGTCACCTACTAATACCCCTATCACACCTACTAATACCCCTATCTCACCTACTAATACCCCTATCTCACCCATTAATACCCCTCTCTCACCCACTAATACCCCTATCTCACCTACTAATACCCCTCTCTCACCCACTAATACCCCTATCTCACCTACTAATACCCCTCTCTCACCCACTAATACCCCTATCTCACCTACTAATACCCCTATCTCACCTACTAATACCCCTATCTCACCTACTATTAGCCCTATCTCACCTTCTAATGCCCCTATCTCACCTACTAATACCCCTATCTCACCTACTATTAGCCCTATCTCACCTACTAATACCCCTCTAACACCTACTAATACCCCTCTAACACCTACTAATACCCCAATCTCACCTACTAATACCCCTATCTCACCTACTAATGCCCCTATCTCACCTACTAATGCCCCATCTCACCTACTAATACCCCTATCTCACCTACTAATACCCCTATCTCACCTACTATTAGCCCTATCTCACCTACTAATACCCCTATCACACCTACTAATACCCCTATCTCACCTACTAATACCCCTATCTCACCCATTAATACCCCTATCTCACCTACTAATACCCCTATCTCACCTACTAATACCCCTATCTCACCCATTAATACCCCTATCTCACCTACTAAGCTGTGGACGATCTGGACGTTTCCTGAATCCCAGAGTCCACCGAGTGACGTCACATCAACACAGATGATCGCAGCAGCACCACAGCCGCATGTCTCGGCTTTAGATCAACCAACATGCAGACAGATTTACTTGTTAAATCATTAACACAGACTCTATAGTTCACGGGTTTGCTAAGGACGAACCTATGCTTCACTTACCGCAGCGAACTCAACGTAGTTAGCCAACAAAAGACCAACATGGAGGCCTTCGTCCTTATTTATTCCCATAAACACAAATGCAGCATTGCTCATGCACCTTTAATGCATCTTGCTAAAATACAGGGTATCAGTATTTGGTTGTTATCCACATCGGTTTTGGAGATCTGAGGTCAAAGTTGACGGAGTACATTTGTTTTTATGTGCGTTTGATTTGCAATTGGTTGATAATGGTGAACCGAGCTGGACCCGAGACACGACTCCATCCGGGAATAACAGAAGACCTGATTGCAGTCCAGGTGGATTGACAAAGTGTAACAATAACTCTTTTACTTTTAAAGCCTCTGTGGTCAACACAATGGACTACACCGTTTATATAATTGATTTCCTTCTTGGTGCAACAGTTCAGCTGTGGGGGGGGAAAAAAGCCCATCGTTGTAATTTTGGTCCTTTTGTGTTGGACTGTGATGAGGTCGTTCCCTCAAGGACGTTTCAGGATGACCTCTGGCGCCAGGAGAAGAGAAAAGACTCTATACAAACACACTTTTATACTAAAAACTTCAAAACCAGGGGATTGATTAGAATTGTAGCGACAGGAAAATTCTAACCGCAGTGATGATCTCTTCTTTATCCCAACTTTATTTAAACTTCTTTTCATCCATTGCCTCACATCCACGACCCCCCCCCCCCCCATACATCGTGCAGGACCTCAGCGCTGATAATCGATGACTTTTGAGGACATATAAAGAGTTTCATTGATTTCCTTTCCCTCTCTGTCTGTAGCTCTAATTCTCTAAATTACTATTGAATCTGGCGTCTGATGCACAAACACAATCGTGTCCAGGAACCTGAACGCAATGAAAAAAGACCTGTTTATATTTCATCATTTATTTATTTAAATCAAGTACAAACGCAGTAAAGTGATTTTACAAGCAGCAATCCATCATTTTCTACCTTTAGATGTTGAAAGCTGTGGGTTCCTGCTGAGCGGCTCTGGACGCACGCCGAGTCAATTTCAGGTGTTAGCTGTTAATAACACACTCCTGAAGCTGCTATGAGCTCAGCTACAAAAATGCATCATTCCATCCTGCTGTGTGTGAAAGGGTAAAAACAAGAAAAAATATTATAAAAGTTTCAAAACAGTAAGAGAGGGAGAGAGAGAGAGAGAGAGAGAGCACTAGAGAAAACGTGTAAAAACATGCCTACACGTGTTTCACAAATCATAAAAACTGTTTCAGTGATTTTTTTTTATTATTTTTGTTAAAATATTCAAATGCAATATTGTATAAAAGTTGGCGTGTCTGTAAGCTCACATGTTTGTCTGTCTGCAGTGTGTAACATGTTTGCATGTGAGGAGTTTCAGCTGTAACATCAGTATCCTGTCTGTCTGTCTGTCTGTACAGTACGTGGAGAGAGTTTCACCTGTGGCTTCAGTGTCTTGTTGTTCTGTCTGTCTGTAGCGTTTAGAGTTTCAGTTGTAGTATCAGTATCCTATCTGTCTGTCTCTCTGCTGTGCTGTCTGTCTGCAGTGTCTGCATGTTTAGTATTAGTATCAATATCTGTCTGTCTGTTTATGTGGCATATGTACGAGGTTTAGAGTTTAAGCTGGATCATCAGTATCCTGTCTGTCTGTCTGTCTGTCTGTCTGTCTGTCCGCCTGTCTGTCTGTCTGTCTGCAGTGTGTACATGATCAGCTGTGGTCTCAGCAGGATAAATATTCAGCGTGGTTACAGAACACACTCCGTACACTCGCTCCTGCTCCGAGGGTGTTCCTGCAGCTCCGGCTAAAAGGAAATTCCTCCTCTGAGTGATTTCAGGAGAACTCGGTCAGGATTTATGCGAGCGCTGGCTTTGGGTTTATTTTGTGAAGTTCGAAGGACGGCTCGGAAAAAGTTGGGTAAAAAACCCGGAGAGTGCAGAGGAGCGTTAACGAGCGAGCTACAGCAGGAGTACAGGCCATAAAGACGATACCAACACAGACACACCTGATTTACACAGGGTCGGGGGGGGGGGGGTTCTAGGGGGGCATCGGGATTGTAATTTTTTTATGTCTTTTTTGAACAGCATTCACAGCCATTACATTACACAAGAAGAAGAAGAAAAGAAATGAACCAAAGAGCGGAGCGATTTTTACATATAAAAAAAAACTGACTGGATTGTTTTGTTATAACAGATTTTTTATTATATTTCTATTTTATATTGAATTATATTTATTAGGTTTGCAACATACATGATTTTTACACAAAATTAATAAATAAATAAATAAATAAATAAAGGGATGAATAAATAAATAAAGTATCTCATGTAATATCTGACATGTTTTGTCTGATATCCGACTCAATACCGGCCCAATAAAAATAGCAGGTATTGGATCAGTACCATCTATGAGTTGCATTTTGTTTATTTGTTTTCTATTGATCTTTATTATTGTGTTGTTCTATTGATTGCAGATATTATTTTTAGCTCTATACAGATGGAACTGAATCGATCGACAGCGATATCAGAGCGAATTCAGTTTTTTTTCTATTTTTCCAATCTCTTAGATAATTGCACACCAAATTATTTTCTTTATTTGACTTTAGTCCTCTAACCATCGCAGGTCACATGCACGTTATGGAAAAAAACACAGCTTTCTTCCATTTTTCACATCTGGGTGATTCTTCAAGGTTTGTGGCAAATGAGAGGCAAAAAAAAAAAATAATAATAATAATAATACAAAAATAATAATAATAAATAAAATAATAATAATAATAATAATAATAATACAAACATAATAATAATAAATAAAATAATAATAATAATAATAATAATAAATAAATAAATATTTTTTTTTAATGCATGTTTGTTTTTTAAGTAAAATGTATTTCTATGCATTTAAAATTAGTTTACAGTTTTTTTCAACTGCTTTCAGTCATTTCTCACAACAGAACTTCATTTCTCAAAACTTCCTCCGTCAGATCCTGTTGGCAGTTTTTCATATCAGCATGTCTTGTTGTTTTCATCAAATTGCAATCGCTTTTGGACAACATGCAAATGGTTCTGTACATCTTTCAGCTGTTTTTGACGATTCGTGTTGCTTTTGTCCTGCTGTGCAAAATAACTTGTTCTGGTTCTCAGCTGAAACGTCGCAACCACCAAACCACTTAGTCTTTTTTTCAGGTTGGAAGTCAAAATGAGTGAACATGTTCTCAGAATTGTACTGCATGTCTGTACAGATTCCTACAAGTTGTGAGTCACATGTTTGCTGAGAAAAATGTCCAGAATTGAGAAAGTGGCAGAGTGAAAGAGCTACTACTCCAGTTTGTACAGATACTGTATGTTCTAAACCCACTATACTGTAAGAGTAACTTCTACACATTTGATATTGGTGGAACTTCATAGATCTTCACATTTGATGTAGCTGTAAACAATGAAGACAAATACTGCAATTCATGCACACTGTGTTTTTTCTGGTATATACAGTACTGTAGCGCATAATGGAACTGGAATCAGGAGAACAACCTCACAACTTCATGTACTTGGATGAGTCTGGCGACGGGGAGGAACCATCACTATGTGTGCTGCTATTTCAGACCAAGGTGTGTTAGCTCATACTCCTATTATGTAACCGTACAACACACAGCATCTCCTTAGATTCTTAGACAATCTCCATAGAAATGTCATTACTGAAGATGACCTCAATCGAGATGATCTACCAAAGTATGCAGTAATTTGTGATAATGTCGGTTTCCATCACTCTGACAACATCAGGCTGTGGTTTGTCCACCACCGCAGGATGCTGATTGAATTCCTTCCACCCTACTCCGCATTCCTGAAGAGCTTTTCTTCGGCTTGGAGGTGGAAGGTTTATGATGATCAGCCACATACGCGGACGACACTGCTGGCTGCCATGGATGCAGCATGTGAGGACATCTCAGCAGATTCATGCAGAGGCTAAATTAGGCACTCAAGAAGATTCTTTCCATTGTGTATAGCAAAGGAAAATAAATGTTGTGATGTTGATGAGAATCTGTGAGCCAACACACATGACGCATAGGAAAACTGCCACGTAATTTCACCTTTACCTTCTGTTGTACACGTATAGTTTTTCCCACTTTGTCTTCTCCATGTTTCCATTTGTCGGTAAATAACCTACAGTACGTACAGTATAGTTTCCTTTGTTTTCTGTATGTACAGTAAGTACCACTATTGACAGTACAGTAAACATGTGAATACAGTCTGATCTTTTGTTTCGATTCTTCCATATACTGTTACGTGGGTCGATGCTGATTGGTTAGAGGAGGTTAGATGGACTTACTGTACTACTGTATGTAAATTACTGTAACACCTGGTTGATGCACAGTGTTTTGCAAGAATAACTTCTTTTTTTACCGGAGGGACACAGTAAATTATGACACACACCAGTACAGTAATTTAGTGGTTTCTAGTCATCAAAACCTGAGTTGAGTATAATTCAAATAACTAAAACGGAGTACGATGTTCTACTGACAACATGACTAATAAAATTGCCTGTCGCGTTCACATTGTTGAAAAAATGACACAGGATTCTGCTGCCTCTGACACAATGATTGATGAAGAAACACGCTTTTGCACAATAAACAAAGCATTTTGAGCAGGTGGCACGCTTTTTCCGGATATCCACTATGTTGTGCAGTTTGTACGTGTTGTTTTGAGAAAAGCAAACTTCAATTCTGATCTGAGAAAAACTGTAAATGAAATTATTTTAAAGATTCAGTTTTGTTCATCATTTAAATTTCAGTTTTTAAAAGGGATGTTTAATTACTTAACTTGGCACCCATTTCTGCCAAAGGAAAATACTTTATTTGTTTTTAAATTCGGAATTATTATTATTATTTTTTTAAACAGGAAATGGTCTGTAGAACCTGTATAGTCTTAATTCTACAAAGTTTAAACCACAGAAGATTAAAAGAAATTTCATCATAATGAGACTTCCATCATGATGATTTCAACATCAGGAGACATTTTGGAAATATTTAATAGCAAAATAAGGAAGAATACCAACTTTTTTTCCTGATTTATTGGTGGTTTATTTCAACGGTTTTAAAGTAGAGAGACACCACAACTGAAGGACGACCATCTACACGTCTAAGCGCTGTTTATTCACATGTGCTGTATCACTCCTCACTGTCTTCATAACGGCTTCATTCCAGAAATTCCTGAAGGCTGATTACTGCATGATTTTTATTTATTTTTTGGTCTTTCGGCTGCTCCCGGCGAGGGGTCGCCACAGCGGACTATCCAGTCCGCACTACAACTTGGCACAGTTTTTACGTCGGATGCCCTTCCTGACACAACCCTCCCATTGTATCCGAGCTTGGGACCGGCACTGCATCCAGTGGCTGGGGTTCAGGCACTGGCTGGGAATCGAACCCGGGCCTCCCGCATGGCAGGCGAAACACCTACCGCTGAGCCACCAGTGCCCTCTGATTACTGCATGATTATGGCTTCATAAAATATTTAGTTGTCTAGAAATTCACATGAATAAGCAGCGGAATCACCATAAAGGCCCTTTGCTCGTGAGAGTGTTGCTGAATTCTCCGGACCTCTTGGGATTCTTGACGGTCACTTGTTGCGTAATCAGATCGAATATGCGACTAAATGGTCCCGTGTGCTTACAGTTGTGACAGACTCACCTGCAGCCGCGCCCCTTAATAATGTCTATCTCATGCTGAATCATCACACAGTCATTACGTGTCCAGTCACTCTGTGGTTAGAGCTCGTCTAGGGCATTTAATTGGACCGTTATCCTCAGCACTAACCACGGCAGGGGAACCGGTCTTGTTGACTGATAGATGGCGATAGACCGTTCACATCATGGACGAAAAAAAACTTTTTTTTAAAAGTTACTTACTTCATTCATAAATGTAACTTCTCTACATAAATGAACTTTTTTGGCTTAGAGATAAGTACATTTCTTTATTTCAGAAAAAGACTATATGTTGATTTTTCTGTATAATTCATCAAATTAAGTTTGTACGTAATCATACTTTTAACTTGCGAATAATGAAAAGGATTACTTTACTATTATAATTTACTCCTATTACTTTATACTACATTAATGTAATTTGTTTCTTTCAAGGTAAACACTAAACTTAAATATAATGTTAAACTTTAGGTTTTTCTAAAGTGATATAATCAAGTTGTTAGAAAGTAGAAAAATAAGTTTTACTGGCCTAAGACATTTAAACGGATGAATTTCTTTTGTTTTGGGGAAACTTAAAAATATATTTATATTTAATCAAAATTAAACCTTAAATAAAATAATAAATTTGATTTGAGAGAAAGTAAAAAAAAATGTAACAAATTGAAGCAATTTTTTAAAAGTTGATCCAAAGTATCTTTTTTTTTTTTCAGTGTACATAAAATGTTAAATTTTTACTAAAGTGAAAATCAAGTTGTTACAAAGTCGAAAAATTTGTTTTACTGGCCTAAGGCATTGTAACAACTTTTGTCTTTGATTTGGCTGGATGAATTTATTTTGCTTTGCGGAAACTTAAACATATATTTATATTAGACATTCACTGGAAGATGACAAGAGATCAGGAAGACCTTCAACGAGCTCAACCCGCGAACATGTCGAAACCATTCAGCAACTTGTGTGTGATGATCGTCAGAGAACAAACCACAGCACTGCTGCCGCTGTCGGTGTGTCGTACGGAACAGTCCATTCCATCGTCTCGTGTGATTTGAACATGCGCCGTGTTGCTGCGGAGTTCGTCCCCAGGCTGCTGACCCAGGATCAGAAGGAACATCACGTCAAAGTCTGCCAAGAGCTCAGTCAGCGCGCCGTGGACGACCCGTCCTTCATGTCGAGGATCATTACCGGTGAACCCTGAGACGAAGTAACGGTCTTCACAGTCGAAGAGCCCTTCATCTTCACGACCGAAAAAGACAAGCCTGGTCCGCAGCTCAAACAAGTGCACCGAGAATACTGAGAAAAGAGTGTAAAAAAAAACAAGAAGTCAAAAACGGATCGTCTTTCAGAGTTCACTGTAGCATCGGCTGAATCAGCGTGTTTTCACGTTTAATGAGCAGGTTTTACAGCTAAATGTTATATATATATATATACTGTATATACTGTATATGCATCTTCTGATTAACTTTAGTGGTGTAACTTTATCACAGCGTGGCTGCACTCATATCTCTTAGACATCAAAAGGACAAATCTAGAACCTTAAAGGTACTTCGTTATCAGAAGGGCTTTCAGAGCAGGAGACCCTATAACTGCAGTGCTGACCAAAAGTATTGAGACATGAAAAAGGAAATTCAATGTATTAATGACATTCTGATTTTCTTTGCTTTTTTCTTTTTATTTATAATGGCCAACAAGATCATAAGAATTTGTTCATTCATGCAATGAAATTTATTTTCAACTATCATCATTTAGTATGAAGTCCATTATTCTTGAGAACCTGCTACTATACAGTAGATCCGGCTGGGAATCGAGTCCAATAGACGTCTGCAGTACGATTCATACAGCTGGACAGCGCTGTCTCATTGCCTGTTTTTTTTTCCCCAGTTAATTATCACAACTCTAAAAGTGTACAATTGTTAAAAGCGCTATACAAATAAAATTGAATTGATTTTTGTGAGTGTTTCCTGTATAGGATGTTTTTTTATATTTTATTAACAGTATTTTTTATCATTAATATTTAAGATTTTATGCAATATTTCAGCGATTGGGAAACAGTAATAGGTGATGAAAGTATGTTTAGAATCTGTGACGATTTGAAGCATGGTGGTGGTTGGACCACAGCAGATCATCAGAACAGCTTCCAGAATGTCTCAACGATAACACATCATGGAACCTTCATGAAAAGACAAATACTATTGCCAATACATTGTGTTTAACTGGATAATAAAATGTAAATGAAACCTGTTAAACCAGAGGTAGCTCAGTGGTTAAGGCATTGGACTACAGTTTGGAAGGTCGCTGGTTCAAAACCCATGACCACTGAGTTGCCCCTGTGGAGCTCTTGAGCATGGCCCTTAACCCTCAACTCATTCAGTCCGTGCCCTGGAATGTGGGCGGGGTCAGACTGGACAAGATAGAAATGAGTCCCCATTGGATAAAAGGTTAGAAAAACCTTGGAATGTTTTGCATTGACGCTTCACTCTAAGGCAGACCATTTTTAATTAACCAAAAACACTCGCCGTGTGTCACCCTGATGCCCTTAACTGAAGCCAGAACATCAGCACTTCTTTCCAGCGTTGCGAAAAGGAGCCAAGAAATTAGCCCGCTAGTGTGAAATGGGGAACGACATCAGGCATCCAGAGAGCGTTAGATAGTTAAAACACCTGCTGGCTTTATTCACTTTGGCATATTTTTGGGTTCATTGCATCCACACAAGTTGGCAGTCTTGAATATTTCTGCTCTAAGGGGACAAGCTGAGCAAAACCTGGAGAAAAGAAAAGAAAAAAAAACCTTGCTATGAAATCTAAGTGTCTGGGTTTATGTGTCACATTTTCACACCGGGCCAAATTCTAATGTGGAAAAATTGAGTAAACAGAATAAACGTATGAAATCCACAGCTATGATTGAGAGGCAGAAAGTGAGAAACTGATTTCCGGTTAATGCTGATCGACAGAAATTGATGAGGAGCTGCATCCTGTATTACGTGTTCAGGAGACACTTGGGTCGAACGGGTGATTGAGAAGATTGAAAATTTTCCGCCGGTCTTCCTCCTTTGTCGAGGAATCAACCCGGTCATCCGAGTGCTGAGTGAGATAGAGTTTTGTCGCAGCGAGCTGTTCGCTATATCACTTTACGATCCTCGGCTAGGGTTCGCGCTCCGGTCTTAATCACGAGACTCTGAGAAATGAGAAAAACTAAACGCAGCCACGCGTCACAAACAGCCTTCATTTGAATATTAATGCCAGAGGCACAGTGTGACAAAAGCAATCAGTGTTCTGCCGTTTAGGGTGTCCGGTTCGGGGACTCGCTCGAGCGAGACCCCGAAACCCCGAAAGCAATCATATTACGGCAATAAAGGTGCCAATGAGGACTGGAGGCAGTCGCAATAAACAAGAAACTGACGAATCAGGCCTGAACCAGTTTGTATCAGGGTAAATAATTTCTTCTAACAAGACGGTTGATAATAATCTGAAGCTGGATGTCGACAGATGGAAGCCGGTTGTTGAGGGTTTTCTCTTTTTTTTTGCTTCGAGGTGGTCTGTTTCTCATCTCCATGGTGCAGGATTGGAGTTTAATGTCCTGTGTTTGCAAACCAGCTTTAATTGAATCGCAGAAAATGGGATGCGGGTTCATTACGGGAGTGAACACTGAGGTCTATTTTCAGACCCGCTGTGTTCACAGTGCTCCATTACATCTGCACAACCGCAAATGTCTCTGCGCTATGTATGAGTGTGTGTGTGTGTATGTGAGAGAGATAGAGAGAGAGGAAGACAAAGAGCGAGTGAGAGTGAAAGTGATGCCCAGGTGAGCATTAAAGTCCATCTGAAGACCTTACAGTTTGCAGTTAGAGCTGATCCATAGCAACAAGGCTGAATTTAATGAGAAAAGACGTCTCCAGGTTCTATTCCTAAAATATCTTGCCTTTTTTTTTTGCCTTTAACTTCTGTTAAATACATTTTCAATGATCAGTTGCAAATCAGAGGCACGGTGGTGTGTAGTGGCAGGGTTGGGTATTCAAGTCCCTCCTTGGTGTCTGTGTGTGTATGTGGAGTTTTAGCATGTTCTCCCCATACTTGGTGGGTTTCCTCCAGTCCAAAGACATGGACATTAAGCTAATTGGTATTTCTAAAACCCTGCCATGTGTTCTTGTGCCCTACAATTGATTGGCACCCTGTCCAGGGTGTACTACCCCACCTTGGGCTCCTGGTGTCCCGTGACCCTCAATTAGCGCATATAGAAAATGAGCGAGAGTTACAGATGTTTGTTAATTAGCTGTTTTTCTTCTAATGTTGAGGAAACGAGCTGAAGATGTTGGAAAAACTGTGAGCAGCTTTAGTACAAAACACTCACACTGGAGACTCCTCCTTCCATAAATGTTAAATCTTCGCAGGAAACCTTACGACTGTTCAAGTTCCTTTGAACAGATTTGTTATTATAGCAGCTATAATCAACACCCCCCTTCCCCCCCGCCCCGGACCAATCAGGAGCGAGTATGCAACAGCGTGTTATGTAAGTGCTAATAACAAATCTTTGTACTGTTTAAAGGATGATGTTCGTCAGTCGGAGAATTGCCATGAATGCCTCATGGATGCTTTTGTTAACCGTCCATGTGGAGTTTGGATTTTGAAAAAGAACAAGAAAAAGAAGAACTATTCCACTCGCTTATGCTGATGAAACCCTGCAGACAACCTGCCTTAATTATGCTTTTATTCAAAAATTAGAATCATGTCACATTTCAAACAATAGTATTTATTATTCCACAAAAAGAAAATATCCTGCAGCATATCTATTCTGATCATGAAATGCAAATTAATTTTGCATTTAATGCTAATTTGAGAGAAATATTCAACGATATCAAAACACTAATTAATCCACCATGCAGGATTTTTAAAAAGTAATAATAGTCTGTTAAAAATTAAAATCAACTGCATCTAATTGATGTTTTTTTTTCTTTTTCATACAAAATATTAAACATGAGATGTTTTGCATGAATAAAATTAAAGGAGAATGTGATCCTTAATAACGTAGCAATTTAAAATGCTCAGATGTTAATAAGATTCTTAAAGGAGAATTGATTATTCCGGGTCCAAAGAGATGTCGAGGAAGAGTTTGAATCTTATTTTAATTTATTGAAGGATTATTAAAAGCCTCTCACATGAAACTGAACACACACACACACATTAAGTTTCCAAAAGTCTTTAAGAGCCTCAAATATCATTAAGCTGTTACTTTTTAACAGAGAGGTTTTATCTGCGTTTGTCTCTGAGCGTTATGTGGACATGTTCCGCATTACGTTCACGTTTTTACTGTCATCTTCTCCTTTCCTCTTATCTCTGTGCTACTACAGAGTCTCTCGGTGCAGCGAGCGTGAGCGATAGCGCTAATAACGTCTCAGACTCTCTGAGATTCTGATCCACTCTGCACCGTCTCACAGCTGACTCATCACCGTGATCCCAACTCCTTATTTAACTCTTCAGTCAGATCATTACCGAGAAGAGAGGAGAAGTGAAGCTCCGTCTTCCCCTCAGCTGTCATTACCATCACAAACCTGAAATAAAGCCGAGTTTCTCCGAGTTACTCACACAGAGTTCAGACAGACTGCACTCTCGCTTCTCCTGTTCTCATGACAACTGTCTCTCTCATAGCCGTCTCACATCTCTCTCTCTTTCTCTCCGTCTTCCTATCTCTCTCTTATTCAGGCACTTCTAAAAGTCCCGGGCGAGTCGAACACCAAGCAACGGTTTGATGTCACTGCTCATCTCTTGATGTTTAGAATCCAAGGATGTATTATTTAAACCTTTGAAGTTTATAAAGCTTAGGGGCAAAGTAAGCTCTATAATTCCATTTCCATGTGATGAGTGAAATATACAAAAATTTTGATTCAAATACTTTGGTCACTCTGCATGGCACACAGTAAAGTCCTTTGAAGTTCTAAATCCCATTGAAAAACTTCAAATTCTAGGAACTACTGAAGTCCTCACAACGCTAGACCAATTTGAAGTCATTAGAGTTCTAAAACCCTTAGAATTATAGAAACTGTTGACGTTCTCACAATGATAGAACACTGGACATCGGTATAATTCTAAAACTCTCACATTCTTTGAATTCCTATTTAAAATTCTATTTTATAACCCCTCTGAATTTTAGATTCTTTGGAACTGCAAAACCCATTTAAAAACTCTTTGAAACCTTTCAGAGGCCTCACAATGCTAGAACACTCTGGAGATCATCAACCTTAAGATTCTAAAACCCTTTGGCTACGTTTACACTGCCAGGTAAATGTGACCCAATTCCGATTTTTTGCTCATATGTGACACATATCGGATTTGTTCTGTGTCCGTGTAAACAGGAAAAAAACGCATGCATTCCGATATTTCGAGATCGGTTTCAGGCCTCCTTCATATGTGGAAATAAATCGGATATAAATCAGATATGTGCTGATGTGATTGTCGTGTAAACAGACAGATCGGATTTCCTGAGGCATTGTGTTCTGTACCTCATTAAAACTGCGACTTCTTCGCGGTTTAATGACGTAATGTTATTCTCCGGTGGAAGCGCGTGTGGAATTACAACATCGCAGGTGACGTGGAAAAGGAAAAGAACAACGCCACCCCTCCAACACACACACGCATTGTGTTAATGCTTATTTGGGCTAAATAACATTAAATCAGTATTTGGTGAATAAAGCATATGTGCAGGCTGCAATTATGGCGTTTTTTCCCTCCTCCTCCGTTTTAAAACCATGGTGACGTTTCGCGAACTTTGCATATATAGCAGAGATAGTGTTAAGCATATTTCACCTTCATCTTTCTTGGCTACTGTGCAGCGCAAGAACCTCCCTTTAAGTGTGCGCGATGTTTCAGATGGTATGGCAAGTGTAAACACGTGAATCGGATATGAGTCATAGTTAAAATAACGTGTAAACAGACGGTCAAAAAAATCAGATATAGGCAACAAATCGGAATTAAGCATCGAGACCTGGTAGTGTAAACGTAGCCTTTGAAACCCCTTTTGAATTCTGGATTCCATTGACGTCATCCCAGTGCTAGAACACTCTGGAAGTCCTTTAGAGTTCTAAAACTGTTTGCCATCCTTTGAACTCTTGAAAACTGTTCAAGTCCTTAGGATTCTAAAAACTCTTTAAATTCCTTTGAAGTCCTCAGAAGTATACAACACATTGAACCCCACTGAATTATTGAACCTGTTGAAGTCCTCACAATGATAGAACAATTTAAAGTCTTTGGAGCTTGAAAAATAAATCCTTTAAATTCTAGAAAAACTTTAAAGTCGTCATGATTCTAAACCTGATGCCACAAAGTCACACAATACCGGAATAATACCCAAATAAACAGACTCCCCGTACGGGCCACCAATATGTAACCCTCAGATTTTATATTTGAGCAAATTACACATATTCGGGGTCTTGAACCTAAATAAGGGCCGATAACACTTACTTCCGGTATTGCGCAACATTCACGGAGCAAGGAAAGACGCACGACAACAACAACAGCTAAACCAAACCACAGTGTATTATGTACAAATGAAAATATATACAAACAAACAAATAAAGTGCAACTACAAAAGAATATATACAAAATATATACAACTATAAACAATGTCAGTAGTGAATGCGTGTGTGTGTGTGCGTATGTACAGTATGAATGTCCAAGTCCGTGTTATTGTAAGGGTGTGATGGTGTACGGGAGAGATGGCTCGATCTCACCAGGAAAAGATGGTAAATCCGGGAGAACGAGGAAACGGAATGAGAAGGGTACTGAATGAAAATCCGGAAAAGTAATCCACAGAATGTCCACCCAGGCTCTCTCTCTCTCATCTCATCTCTGTCTCATCTCTCCGTCCGAGTACTATGCCGGTTCCGGCTTTATACTGGGACACGTGACCCGATAGGTCATCGGGGTTCCCTCGCGGCACAACTGCACACGCGCGCGAGAGCTTAACCCCGGAACCAAACCACCGTCGTCATGGGGACAAAAAATAACCGTATGGGGCACGTTTGCTGGCGCAGGTGAGCAACATTAGCTCTTTTACCATTCCCCTGCTATTTAACTGCCCATTTATGTGGCTGCACTACAAACCTCCTTTGAATTATAAAATGTCATGGGGTCCTCACAATTCTAGGACATTCTAAGGTACTCTCTTTCAAATGCTCATAATTTGAAATCTTTTTAAAATTGTAGAATCCTAATAACTCTAAAACCATTTAAAACCCTTTGATGTTAAGAAATTGTCAAAGTTCTTACAATTCTAGAACCTTCCGGATGTGCTTAAGAGCCCTAAAACTCTTTCTAGAGCCCCTTTACGTTATTTTGCCGTCCTAACAATACTACAACAATTTGAAGTCCTTAGAGTTTTAAAACGCCTTTGAACTCTTTAGAATGTAAGAATATTTGTAATTCCAAAACACATTAAATACAAACCCGCACCCTGGGGGTGCAAGACAACAGAGCTAACCGCTAAGCTATCGTACCGCTACAACTCATCTTATAACCTGTCAAATTCCCAACAGTGATATAAAAACAGAATCCTTTCTGAAACAGTCCACAAAAGTCCTTTCAAGCCCTTAGGATTCTGAAACCTCTTTGAATAATATAGTCCTCACAATTTTAGAACCATTTTAAACCCCTTTAAACACTCTGAGGTCCTCAGAATTCTTTGGGTTCTTAATAATTCTTAAACCTCATAATGCTATAACACTCTGATGTCTTCAGAAATATACAACAAAATCATAAATGTAGTTCTGTATTATCATTGCTAACATCAATGTGGTTTCATATGCGAATGTTTTCCTATATTACACGGAGTCAAGTTTAAATGTAAAGCGATTATGTGTTCAATTTTGCCTTCATTCTCTCAAATTCCTGGGCTTTTTGTTTAAAGCATTTGGCAGCGACAGCTCGGATAACACCGACCCCCCACCCCCCCTCAACAACCCCCCCCCCCCCCACAAGCTGCCCCTCCCTGCAGCCTTGAAGCTGTACTCATCTCTTCGGAGCCCACGCTGAGGGACATTTGTCTTCTTCCTCGTCCTTCTGCTTGAGATTTATGTCGTTAATAATTCATTATGATCTGTGGAGGACCTTCTGAGACAGGTCCATGTCGAGCTATTTAGTCACCGCTCGAGCAGAAAGCAAGGTTCCCCCACCACGATTCCTGAGACTGGTAACTTCCTGCTGGGAGCTGAGTTCAGGAGGGGCTAAGAGGCATCATGGATAAGAGTGGAGGCCCGGGGATGATGGTGCGCTTTGGAGAGCGGACTTTATATTTACATCCATCGCTCAATACATTAGAGCTCGCTAGGGATCTGGATGAAGAAATATATATTTATTAAATACCGGGTAAACCACTGTGTGTGGTGCTGTTACAGGAAAATAATCAATATCAGAATAGGGTGATGAAATGAACAGATCAGACATGCAGATATGTATATATGTATGTATGTATGTATGTATGTAGATTTTATACATTCCCAATAACAGTGTTTTATTCCTCTTATCCCAGAGTATTGTTGTACAATTTTATATATACTGTATATATATATATATATATATATATATATATATATATATATATATGTATATATATATGTATATATATATATATATATATATATATATATATATATATATATGTATATATATATATATATATATATATATATATATATATATGTGTGTAACAACAAACCGTAGTCTTATTTGCTCACAGTCATATTTCTCACTTATGCTACAGCAGCTGTAAGCAGACGTTCCATCACCAGCCTCCATGTCTTCTCTGTCTCAATGTCAAATTTATGTTGATTTAGTTCAACTACAGATATATCAGACAGACTCTCATATAAAAATATTTATATGTATGTATATAAAAATTTACAGATATATACAAAAAATATATGACAATATATTGCAAAATATAATATTAGTATTAAATAAGTATATTAGTATAATATTAAATAATACATTTCCATATAGCTATAGGAACCTAGTGCTTATATATTCATTAATAAACCAAAAACCATTATATTTACACTTATAATTTATTGAAACATTATTGAAATTTTATGCATATTTAAGAATTATACACAAACTTTTACTTTGTCAGTGTGCTCTGATTAAGGAAACTCCAAGATGAGATCTCATGTAAAGATCTCTTCTTTTTCACCTAGACAGAAATGAGCCATCTTTGAGACTTGAATGAGATTTAAGCGTTTTCTGCATCTTCTCAAAGGTGTCTCAAATGTGTCTCATTTGCTCTAAATCTCAAAGATAGTTGAGATTTGTCTTGTGTGCGACTCACATATACTGTACAGAAATGAGCCGTCTTTGAGACTTGAATGGGATTTTTTGCCGTTAACTCAAAATTCTCAAAAGTGCCTCAAATATGGCTCATTACTTCGAAATCATAAAGTAGTCAGTGCTTGTAAACTGTGCATTTGGGTTTTTCTGATATGTCGTGTAGAATTAAACCCATCATTACTTTAAAAAAATTTACTACCGGAATGATGATGCAAAAATGTAGAACTTACAAAATGAGCATATTATTATATATTATGTCATTGATATAAAAGAAAATTCTCGAGGTGGGTCTTGGGTAAGTCGAGGTCTCACTGTTTGTGTATTTTTGCACTAAATAGTGATCATTACATGTTAAATGCTCCTTTAGTTGGTACACAATTATAGAACATACATGTATGAATAAAGAAGACATTTAAACTACAAGTTCAATATAATAGTTTCATTTGTATGACCAGACCTTAGGAATAAATCTTTAGGGCTGCTGTACACACTAAATAATTCAGTTTGTCGATAAAGTGTGTAATCTTTGTTATTTAACCTTTCAGTCAATACTCAGATGTGTGTGTGTGTGTGTGTGTGTGTGTGGGAGAGAGAGAGAGGCTTGTTTGTCTGAGAATTATTTGCAGCCTGTTCTGCTGAAGATATTTGGGTCCGAACACAGCGCAGTATTTCAGCCTAGCAGGAGACGATTTCTCGTTAGGCCGAGAGTCTCAGAGCGGCTCTAACAGAAATCAGCAGCAGGAGAGTTTGAAAAGCTTTAGTAATACCGGGGGTCACGGTACCATCTGTGCTGCTTTTCCGTTAATTCAACGAGTTTGGGAAACGTGTGTAGGACCTGCGTTTGTTCTGCGTGTGCGCTGTTGACTTGTCAATTGTGATTAATCAGAAGCTTTCCCAGAACAGCAGCTCTGACAGCAGCGCAGGCTCCAGTCCAAATTACAGGTTAGCTTCGTCTGTACAGTGGAATCTCGGATTGGGAGAAACTCCGGCTGCAAGCAAAACTTTGAATTCATTTTGACCAAGTAAAAGCAAGTGTCATTAGAGAGATTCCTTGTTAAAGATCCAGTTTTCAGAGTCTCTCTCTCTGTCAGAAAGCAGTGGTTCCATTAATGTGTGTGTGTGTGTGTATGTGTGTGTGTATGTGACGGAAACACTGCTGTGTCAGGATTCTTTTCAAAGGTAAAGTGCAGGTTAATTTATTTTATTTTTACTTTATAGTTTGTATTCATTATTTTTATATGATCATCTTTCGGTTGTGGAACACAGCGTCTGAGTTTCTTATGGGGGGAAATTCGCTTTGATATACGAGTGTTTTGATATACAAGCACACTTCCGTCACCAATTATACTCATAATCCAAGGTTCCACTGTACAGTATATAGTAATGTTCTAATATGCTATTTCATTCTATTTTTATTCTATTTGTCTATAGTAACAGCTAAAGAATAAAACCATTGCCTGATCGGTGATATGGTGGAGGAAGGAGTCTCCAGTGTCAGAGGTAAAGTGATGTTTTATGACGTCTCCAGGATGGAGGAGTTTACGCTTCTTTTTAGGGACACTCGTAAAGAATAATTTAAAAAAAAGACAAGAGGCATTTGTGTCCAATTAAATTTCAAAAAGAAAAAAGTCCTTCGTTGAGAGAACGAGTGTTTATAGTTGCTACAAACTAAAAAATAACTATAAACAAATAAAAAGTACACTCTGTTGATCCTTAAAAAAATGTAAAAATAATAATAATAATAATAATAATAATAAATCTATCTTATTGAAATTAAAGGATCAATAAAGTATCTATCGTCTGTCTGTCTTCTATGTATAAAATATTGCAGTCATTGTCAGCCAGAGGACTAAAATGCTAGCGATTTGTAGGAAAATAATGAAATACTATGAGCGTGTAATCAAACCAATTGTCATAAGTATTTATTTTTATAGACATAAAAGTTTTTCCTATACAATGTTTCAATTCCTCAGCTATTCCCTCTATAATGACCGACCTTTTGTGATCTTTTCCTCTCTTTCAAATCAATATGATGTTATAAAGCCCCTCGTGTTATCTCCTGATTTTTGACGTCACTTCCTGTTTCTGTTATTCACTCGATTGATCGTCGCACGCAGTCACATGATCTTTTATGACATCGCTCTGGTGTGGCGTGAGTGTTCGACATATCCTCCTCCTCTCTGTCTAATTATTTTCTCATATACTTTATCTAGCGAGGATGTTCAGAGGGTTTTTTTTTTTTTTTTTGCTGCCTCGGCTGTGTCGTCGAGCCACGTTTCAAGGTCACGGTCATTATTAGCGCGCGGCCTGAATGCCAACAGCCTGCAATAAAGCTGAGGCACCGGGTAATGCCAACCAGAGCGGCGCGCAGAGACACGTTTTAGCACTTAGCTGTAAAATGGAGGAGCGTGACGTGGGATATGAAGCCGGCGTCTCCTGAGGGTTCGCGTCGGGTGATGACGGACTTTTATTCCCCGGGCGGCGAGGCCACGCAACAGACTGAGAGATTAAAAGTGACAACATGCCAGTCAGAAAAAAAACTGAGGGCTTTGAGAAGACATGCAGGAAAAATACAGTATATACATTCATAATAATAATAATAATAATAATAACAAACATTTTATATATAATATTTAACCTTGACCTTGAAGTCTAATCAGGAAAAAAGTTTTTAACATGTTGTCTGGTGTTCTGTCTCTCTCTGTCTGCTTTTGTTCGTCTCTGTATTTCCTCAACTTTCTGTCTGTCTCTCTGTCTGTCTGTGTTTCTGTCTGTTTGCTTTTTTTTCTGTCTCTGTTTTGATGTTTCTCTTTCTGTCTGTCTTTCTGTCTGTCTCCATGTTTGTCTGTATATCTCTCCAACTGTCTGAGTTGCTACAGTATCTACCTGTCTACCTGTCTGTCTGTCTGTTTTTCTATCTGTCTGTCTCTCTGTTTTAGTGTTTCTTTTTCTATATGTTTATCAGTCGCTCTGTTTCTGTCTGTCTGTATATCCCTCTTGTGTCTATGTCTACAAGTACGTCTGTCTCTCTGTCTGTGTCTATTTTGTTGTGTCTCAACAGCAACAAAAAAATTTCTTTTTCTGTCTCTCTTGCTGTCTGTCTCTCCTGTCGTTTTGCTGTCTGTCTGTCCTCCGACATGGCCGTCTCTGTCTTTCTGTCTCTGTTTGTCCATCTTTCCACTTTTTCTGTTGGTCTCCCTATCTTGCTGTTTACACTCAGACATCCTCCGCTCAGTCTTGGCTAATCGATTGTCCTGTTGCACTACTTTCACACGGAAGCGGATCGATCCTGAGTGCCGACACACACACACACACACACACACATACACACACACACACTCTTGCACAGCACCCTTTAGCCTCCTGCTGTTGGTAAACAGGAACGTCTATACTCCACACCGTGTCTATGACAGGCAGCTGTAACCCTGAACCCTGAGCTCAGCGTGTCTGAGGGAGAAACAGAGACAGAAAAACACCTGGTTGAAGGTGACCACAGAGCGCAGGGACGCGGCTTCCAAATAAAACGCAGCTTTTGACCTTCATAGTTTCTCTTCACCTCTGACACTGGAGACTCCTTCTTTAAATCAGGGAAATAAACATGACAAACTTCACATCCGTGTAGCGAGCCGGTCCTGTAGAAGCCATAACGTACAGTATACAGTATATCGCTGCTTTAATGTCCGTGCTGTAGCCGTGACTCACTTCCTGTGGGCTTTGCTTCAAATTCATGGAGGAGAAAAGCTCCAGTGGGACGCTGCAGACTTTACACACCGCGTGAGTTTTAGCGGTCGTTGATGATAACGAGTGAGCGCTTAACAGCTCGTGCGATTACGGCACTGTTCACTTTCTCTCCGCCTCACAAACTTAATCGAATTCCTTTAATAACAGGAGAGGGGGCCGTTACTGCCCCACCTTCACTCATCCCCTTATTCGTTCTTCTGCTTTTATTCGCCTTTTCCCTCCTTCACTCTTTCATATTATTTCTCTCATCCTTTTCCATAATCTGTTTCTCTCCATTACCTCCCTACTCGTCTTTCTTTTTCATGATCTGTTGATGTCTCTTTTAGCTTCGTCATCTATCTCAGACACGCTTTGTTTACAAAAAAATACCTTTAAACTTTGTTTACAACAATTACAGCAACTTTTCCTCTTTGCTTACAAACAGCTACCTTTAAACTTCGCTTACAAACAATTATCTTTGCACTTTGTTTACAAACAGGGGGTGTTCTTCGTACGTCGCTAACTCAGTTAGCTGGATTTGATTGTTGTGGATTTGTGCCGATCTTGGATTGTTTCGTTCTCCGATGCGCCTCTCGCATTTGCTGTCATAGCAACATGTCCGTAAGCTTGAACCTGCTCGGTAGCAGCTTTATTTCATGTAAACAGGATTAAGGCTGCGCTCCTGCCGGGTTATGATTGGTTGAAATGGCGATGTCACATCTGATTGGTTAAAGAGCGCTGACGTGGACTGACTCACGTGGGGAAAGAAAAGTATCTTGCATATATATATATATATATATATATATATATATATATATATATATATATATATATATACGGCTTGCCATAATATATATATATATATATATATATATATATATATATATATATATATAAAATTGATGTCAAATATTATATTAGAACATAAATTCATAGGTTTAAATGCTCTCCTGCCATGGATCCCCCCCCCCCACCACACACACATAATCGCTATCAAATATATTATTATTAGAACATAATATGCACATATGGTTTACAAATTACATGAGACAATAAAATAAAATAAGAAATATGAAAATAAATATGTTGTATATAGAAAATAGAAATATAAATTTTTTTTTCAAAAACATGTATACTTTTATATTGTTTACTTTACAATAAAATTAGTTTCGTCCAATTTTTCATTATAAAAAATATTTATTTTTATTATATATAAATATTTATTTGCATATTCATGACGAACCACTGAAAAATAAATGTGTTACAAAATAAACATTATATAAGAATTTGTATTAATGGTCTTGATGGCTGTCTCGTGCCTAGAGTTTATTATTTAATAGTAATATCATTTGATAATAATAAACCTATGAATTTATGTTCTAATATAATATTTGATAGCGATTGTGTGTATATATATATATATATGCAAGATACTTTTCTTTCCCCACGTGAGCGCTCTTTAACCAATCAGATGTGACCTCACCATTTCAACCAATCATAACGCGGCAGGAGCGCAGCCTTAATCCTGTTTACATGAAATAAAGCTGCTACCGAGCAGGTTCAAGCGTACGGACATGTTGCTATGACAACAAATGCGAGAAGCGCATCGAAGAATGAAACAATCCAAGATCAGGACAAATCCACAACAATCAAATCCAGCTAACTGAGTTAGCGACGTACGAAGAACAGACCCCTGTACTTATAAACAGCTACCTTTACACTGTTTACAAACAACAGCCTTTACACTTTGTCCACAAAGGGTTAACTTTACACCGTGTTTATTAACAGCTACATTTACACTTTGTTTACGAACTCTGGTTAACATCTTGTAGCTGAATGTACACAACCACGCTCCAAGATCTAGTGGAAAACCTTCCCAGAAGAGCGGAGCGCTTTATAAAAGAAAACATTGCGGGAATAAATCTGTAACGGGACGTTCAGCATGCAGGTACTCTACGGGTGTGACAACCAGGGTGCACATAGTTTTTGACCCATATAGTGTTGCATTTTGTTTAACAAACAGCTATGTTTTGTGTTTGTTGCTTAACCACAGCTGTATTTACACTTTGCATAACAACAGCTGTCTTTAAGCTTTGTTTACCAACTGATGCATGCCCAGAGTGACTTACTGTAATTAAGCATCGCACAGCTGCTGAGAATAACACTATTCGTACACTCAAAAATAGAAAAACACATCACGAAGTCGTGTTAAAAGAAGACGGTGTGTGGAAGTTTCTTTTAAAAAGGTCTACCCGTGAGTTCCACAACTGTGTGTTGTTAAGGAAAATACTAAAATCCTGTGCCTGGCATATGTCACATGACCCTCAACCCTTTCCTCCACATCAGACGAATCAAGGATCAGCACCAGCAGGCACTGAGCAACATCAATTATGGCCCGTATTGGCAGGGCCCCAGGGTAATTGGTTCGCTCCTGCTACCGATCCAACCCGAGCCGAGCCAATTTCAACAGTCAGTCAGAGCCACTCTGTGTTTAACAAGCTATTATCCAGCTTCAGCCTCTCTGCTAAACTCACAGCTACAGAATTAACAGTGTTGGAGAAATAGTGGGAACTGCTGTGAAAATACATCACGATAACATGACAGATTTAGACAAAGTTCGGATAAAGTTACATCGCGATCCAGAAAGTCCACTCCTGAGAGCTGTTTATTTCACAAGTCTGCGAGTGCAAGCGCTTACTCACTGAGAGGTACGGAAACGCAGTGACTATACTTCAGGGTGCCAATATTTTATATCATCGCTGACAAGCATTGTTCATTTAAATAGATAGAGTTAAAGAGTTGTCCGACTGCGTCCTTAAGGAACGATAGGATAAATGATAGAGGAATGCAGGATGAAAGCCCCGGCTGCAGTACAGGACTGTTTACAGGCTGAAGCCAGAGGGAAGAAGGTTCGGGCTTTAATAAGAGCGTCTGTGCTGTCAGTGCTGATGTCGCTCGGTGGAGGAGCGCGGCGGTGACAGGACACACCGCGACGACAGGACACACCGCGACGACGCTGCTGCACTTTATACACAGAGACCTTTCGGTTATTAAAAGAGGGGAAAAAAGGGCCTTTAAAAATAGATTTAGTGAGAAACACAAAGCTGCAGAGAGTCGCGAGTACTGCACAGAGAACCGGAATTTTACTAGGGGGATCCTGATTAGTGTCTACTATTAGTGTACAATATGAGTGTGTACTATTAGTGTACAATATTAGTGTGTACTAGTAGTGTGTACTTTTACTGTACACTATTAAGTCATTTCAAATAGGCATTTATTGTTATTCCAACCACATACAGTTCAGTACACAGTGAAATGAAACAACGTTCCTCCAGGACCAAGGTGCTCCACACATCTATTTTGTACTATTAGTGTGTACTTTTACTGTACACTATTAGTGTGCACTTTTACTGTACACTATAACTGTGAAATATTAGTCTGTACTATTAGTGTGTACTTTTAGTGTACACTATAACAGTGATACAATTACCGTACACTATTAGTGTATACTATTAGTGTGTACTTTTACTGTACAGTATTAGTGTGTACTTTTACTGTACACACTCTCCGTTGCTCTGGACCGTTGACCCTAAGTACTTAAAGTCCTGCACCTTCTTTACCTCTGCTCACTGTATCCTCACCGTTCCTCTTGGGTTCCTCTCATTCACACACATGTATTCCGTCTTGCTGCGGCTAACCTTCATTCCTCTGCTTTCCAGAGCGTACCTCCACCTCTCCAAATTTTCTTCCACATGTTCCCTGCTCTCGCTACAAAGCACAATGTCATCTGCAAACATCATAGTCCATGGAGACTACCCTTTAACCTCATTTGTCATCGTGTCCATTACCAGAGCAAACAAAAAGGGGCTTAGAGCCGATCCTTGATGCAGACCCACTTTCACCTTGAACTCTTCTGTCACACTTACAGCACATCTCACCACTGTCTTACAGCTCTCATACATGTCCTGCACCACTCTAACATACTTCTCTGCCACTCCAGACTTCCTCATACAACACCACAGCTCCTCTCTCGGCACCCTGTCGTACGCTTTCTCTAAATCTACAAAGACACAATGCAACTCTTTATTACCTTCTCTGTACTTCTCCATCAGCATCCTCAAAGCAAATACTGCATCTGATGTACTCTTTCTAGGCATAAAACCACATTGCTGCTCACAAATGCTCACCTCTGCCCTTAACCTAGCTTCCACTACTCTTTCCCACAGCTTCATTGTATGGATCATTAGCTTTATGCCTCTGTAATTGCCACAGCTCTGCACATCTCCCTTGTTCTTAAAAATCGGCACCAATACACTTCTCCTCCATTCCTCTGGAAAAACTCCCTGAAATGGCAATAGGAAGAAACCTTGAGAGGAACCAGACTCAACAGGGGACCCATCCTCATCTGGGTGATAACATTTAGAAATGATAACATCATGTGTGTTGTGCAGGTGAAGGTGCAATATGACAGAAAATCATTTAAATTAACATGAAGACCAGTTCAGCATAGGGACGAGTCAGTAGGTGCAGAGGGCAGATGGGGTCTGGATCATTGGAAGCACAGGAGCAGCATGTGTAGCTCCAACCATCATGAAGCAGAATCCAGCTGGAGCTGGTCCTTCTCTGGATGCCGCAGTGTCGGTCTTTGTCTACTGAAGCTGGCACAATCTCCCGATGCCTCGGGATGGGTAGAGAAATACAGAACAGATGGGGAGAATTAGCGTAGTTGCCATTCGGTATAGGTGTACTGGAGTATGAGTACTGGGATGAGTTATGTGTATGCCAGATTAAAAATATGCGTCTTGAGTCTACTTTTGAACTGGGAAACCGTGTCGGATCCCCGAACACCGTCTGGAAGGCTATTCCAAAGCTTTGGAGCTAAATATGAAAATGCCCCGCCCCCTTTTATAGATTTTGAAATTCTGGGAACTACCAGAAGCCCGGAGTTTTGTGATCTTAAAGTGCGTGGTGGATTGTAGCGTATAAGTTTGGCAATATTTCTAAGATGGAAAAAGGCTGTTTTTGTGATATTTGAAATGTGATTTTCAAAGGACAAGTTATTGTCTAATATTACGTCCAGGTATTTCACTGTCGAGCTGGTAGTAACAGTACATCCTTCTAAACGCAGGCTGAATTTTGAGAGCTGTTGTGTGCTGGTTTTTTGGGCCGATAAGTAATATCTCCGTCTTATCTGAATTAAGTAAAAGAAAGTTATTGGTCATCCAATCTTTTATGTCCTGGACACACTCAGTTAATCTAGACAATTTAGGTAGTTCGTCTGGTTTTGTTGAGATATATAATTGGGTATCATCAGCATAACAATGGAAACTAATCCCATGTCTTCTAATGATGTTACCCAAGGGAAGCATGTATATTGAGAACAGCAGAGGTCCTAAAACTGACCCTTGTGGGACCCCATATTTCACTGGCATTACACCAATTGTGTACTTTCAGTATAGAGTATTAGTGTGTTTTATTAGTGTGTACTTTTACTGTACACTATAACTATAATATTAGTGTGCAATATTCCTGTTTACTATTAGTGTGTATTATTACTGTACACTATTACTGTGTACTGGTAGTGTGTGTGCTATTAATGTCTACGATTAGTTTCTACTTAATCATTACTGTGCATTATTAGTATGTCCAGTTAGTGTGTAATATTAATGTGTACTTTTACTGTACATTATTAGTGTGTATTGTTGTACTAATACACATGTCCTATTAGTACACAATAGTGTGAATTTAGTGCATACTATCATTTCGTAATGTTACTGTGTACTATTAGTGTGTAATATTAGTGTGTACTATTTAAAATCCAGTGTGAGAATTCATTCATTCGACATTCATAAAATTCATAAAACATTTATTAATATTTATAAAACTACATTTCAGATCAGGTGTGGGACAAAAGTATTGGCACCCCCACCCCACCCCACCTCTAGTTCACCCAAATACAGTGGGTGTGTTAATTATCATTCACCTTCATGAGAGTCTGATTGTTGTAAACTTTTTTTTTTTTTTTTAAAGAAAAGCTTTTCTTTCACACCAAGTCCAGATAGATGGAATGGAAGCGATGGCAGCATTGATGTGATGAAGATAATAAAATTACTCCTTGTCTTTCCTTGTCTCCTTTTGCATCAATTTCTGTTCTTGGAAAAAAAATTTAATATATGTTCCTTAGAAATAGACATTTTTCCCTGAGTCATGATCACTGAGCAGAAACACGAGGACAGACTGATGATTCACAAACACGACTTAAAAAAAGAACAGAAAATGGGCAGAGTTCAACACTCAGGAGGGCGACTGGAACGCTAATGTTTTGCACTAGACCTACCCACCTCCACAGGGGACAAAAAACATTGTCTGCCATGTTCGTGTGTGTGTGTTAATATTTTAGTAAACTATTGTATAATTTTGAAGCTCTGCAGTGATTTAAGCCTCTAAACTAAGACTGTAGATTACTTTAATAAAGAAAGCAGACCATTGAAACTGTCTATAAATACAAGCGATCATTTTAAACAATTTAGATATTAGAAGAGCTGAGTTTGTAGTCATCAGTGTATATCAGGGTTTCATTATGTTTGACTCTCATTCAAAGGTGACGTTATATCATCTTCAAGCTCCATTCACATCGATTTCTTAATTGTAAAATCAATTTCTAAAAGCATTTAGCTTTTTTTTCTTCCATGCTCCACAAATGGTTTCCCTTTTAACCACCGGTTTATTTTACAGCATCTACTCTACTGTATGTTATGACACAAGTGACCTTTTCCCATTTATAACTTTCAAATGAACTCGTTGTGAATGCTCAGGCTTGTGTACGAGGTTTATTTAACATGTCTGGAAGGAGTCTCCAGTTCCGGGGCTCCGCGAGAGTCAGAGTTGAAGCTGAAACTCTTCAGACATGAGAGTGTGCTGAAGTCTGCTCTGTTTTAAATAGACTTTTGGAATAGATTATACTATACTTTAAAAACAAATGAGCAAGCACTAGATCAACACACGCGCACGCAGTGTGTAAGTTCTCTAACTAACACAAGATTTAGTCTGTATTTAGAGGCACATGTGCTTCTGGTTCAATATTTTAAGAAGCTAAAAAGCCGAGCCAATGCAGGAAGCGGACCAGCCGTTCTCACTCATTCCAATGAGGCGGAGAAGCTGCAGGCAAATATTAGACTGTTTCCCTTAGCAAATGTTGAAAGGTGAAGTTGGAAAAGTAGTTTTAAACCGAATTAGAACGTCCATTGATCTGGGCTTTGAGGGAGAGGGCTCTTGGCGAGCCGACGTGTGTGACGGGAGCCAGACTGAGACGTTTGGAGAGAGAAAGAGACGGAGAGTTTGGCAGCGTGGGAGGAACGGAGGTCCTGGAAACTGGCTCTGCGTCTTAGCATGCCAGCGTGCCGCGACTGAGCCAGAGAGAGACGTGACAGAGAGAGAGGGAGAGGGAGGACGTGTAGGAAAAAGGAATATGGATAGTTTTAGAAAAATTGCTTTGTTTGTCTTTTTATTTAAAAATAATAATAATAATAAAGTGTCTCATGAGAAGTGCACACTGTTACCATAACAACGCTCCTACTGTACCTGTTCTAGCTAGCTTGCTCTTACTGTACCTCTTCCCCAACTTACTGTCTAGATTTATTAGTTTCGTTAACAAGGTAAGGATGAACCACCCTGAGTCACTCACTCACTCACTCACTCACTCTCTCACCTTCTATACCGCTTTATCCTGTATCCTGTATGTGGAGCCTATCACAGGAGGCTTAGGGCACAAGGCAGGGTTCACCATGGACAGGGTGCCAATCCATCGCAGGGCAAACACACACACACACACTCAATTTGGGAACGTCAATTAGCCTAACCTGCATAATTTTGGACTATGGGAGGAAACCGGAGGAAACGGAGGAAACCCACCAAGCACAGGGAGAACATGGAAACTCCATAACGTATCCGAACGAGTTCATTATATGTAACAATAATTTAACATTAATAAATACCCTCCAACCCCCCCCCCCCAACTGCCCTTCCCCCCCCCCCCCCTCGGTCCAACCCCAATACAGACCCCAACCGAATGGTTTTAGTGCATTTTGGCTAACGTTACCAAACGGCTTGAACAGGCCTGAGTACATACAGTATAAACCAAAATCTCATGTGTTTTATTTCTCAGGCTTTTAGTTTTCACTTCTTACAAAATTTATTCATTCATCCTTTTATTCATTCATGAGACATCAGTCAAACTTGGTGCTAAATTATCACCTCTGAGTCCCCCCGCCTCGCATCTCGCCTCCGAGGAAACCAACAGCGCATCTTAAAGCACATTATCGAACTGTGTCATGTTCCAAATCACACTTTATAATTTTTTTTGTTTTACATTTGAATCACTATTTGTTTTTACAAAAGGAGAGAAACTCCGTAACTATGGAAACGGTTCGGCATCACGGAGCGAAAGTGAATTTGTTGAGATTTAGTCCAGCGCCAGCTGGTGAGACTCGACTTCTGCTATAACAATTAAAGCTTTATGAGCTGAAAATAAAAGGTTTCTTGTGTCAGTTTGTGAACCACTTTAGGAGATTTTAATGAAATCCTTTTCATTTCACTGACAAAACAAAGTGATAAACGTTTGGGTTTTTCTTTGTACAAAAAAAAAAAAAAAAAAAAACTGCCAGCAGTAAAACAATTAGGTGTCAATCAACATTCAGGGCTCCGCCCCTCAAACAAAATTGTAGAAAATTCTCCCTGAAAGTTAAAAATATAATTATACAAAGCGTTAAGTTGTTTGTTTGTTTGTTTTTTTACAAAAACAAATTAAGTCATATATTTAAGGACAATATTTGAAATGTATTCCTGATTTCTAATTTTTTTTTTTTTTATTAACAATAGATATTTTTTCAAGGATAATTCAAAGTTTTGAAGCAGAACAAGATAAATCCATTTGTTGCCGTTTGGAGAAAAAATAAAAAAATTCTAGTTTTTGAATCCCCCATTAAGACTATTGCATGTTTCCTCCAAGACTCATGATGTCAGCCAGGTACATTTTTGAACTGCTGTTGATGCAACGATGGGGATGACGTACCTGTAACACACACGGAGAGACGTGCTATTCGGAGACACACTACATGGACACCCATGACTGGCTTGTGTCTACGGTCAATGGCTTGAGTCAATCTATGATTGATGTGAGAGTTGTCTTTCTCCGAAGAGAAACCGGACAGCTGTAGCATCACACAGGAAATAAACTCACCACCTGCAGACGTGCCGTAACAGAGTCTTAGAGAAGTCCATGACTGCTGAGGAAACTGCAACAGAGAGTAAATGTCCACTTTTGTAACTTCAACATTGTATGATAAGTAGTATAAGAGTTTTAGCCATGGTACGAGAGAGAAGGTTGCTGTTATGGGAAAATAATCAACTTTGGACTGGAAACCTCACACACTGTCATTTTCATTGTTTATCATTCTATAATTGTATTTGTTCTTCTTTTCTTTTCTTTTTTTTTTAAACCCGGGGAATATAAAATCTCAAGCGCTCTGAGTTTCTCTGAGATCGGTTTTCCATCACGTCATCCTCCTGCAGCATGGAGATCATTCGCTTTCCATAAAATAAGCATTAGAGTTATTTTGTGATGGAGAACAGCGTGTTGCGCGTTATTGCGAGGCCTCTCCAGCCCCGAGCTGAACTCCACACTAATTTATGGAAAGTAATACTGCGTGGGAGGGAGAACCGCGAGACAAAGTGCAATCATTGGAAGCAGATGATGTGCAAAAAAAGTGTTTTCAGAAGAATGGAGAAGATTGTGAAGTGCTCATCATGGTAAAGCTCGCTACATGTCATCCATCTCAAAATGCCTGGCGTAATCGCTTTATTGTCTGTTTTAGGTCAGTTTGATGATAATATTTAGAGTTTTTTGTGTTGTTGTTGTTGTTGTTTTTTTGCAAACTGTACGTCAATGTCATCAGTAGTGAAGACAAATTCACACATTTGGACTTAGGAAATGATTTGAATGCTGTTATTTAGCTAGAACACAACACTCTGAATCGACTCCGAATCGACTGAACTGCATGAAGTCAGTTAAACACATGGTGTGTCTGAGCTCGCTGCGCTATTCCAGTTCATTTTTGTGGATTTATTAATGTTTTTGGTTTCTCCTAAACTGAGCAAAAGCAGAGTACAGACACAATGTTTGAAGCTAATTATTGATATAATTATCTAATCATTTGCTGTATTTAGCGGCTTGTCCGTGTTAGCCACGCTCGAGTGATTTCTCCACTTAATCTGTGCTTTGTTTACATTTTCTGTCTCTATATTTTTGCTTTTTGGTTTGATTAATTATATTTACACAGACTAAACAGCAAATGAACCAAATGAGACAATTTATATTTGGAAAATGGACTAATATGTGTGTGAAACGTTCTAAACCACAAGTTTTGGTGACATCAATTTAACTCCAATATAAAAAACACTCAAAAAAGGCAAAACACTTATTATTTGATAATTATGACATTACAACACTGTGCCTGCTTCATTATTGATATTTAATGGAAATAAATGTGGAATTTATTCATAATATATTTATATCTCAGAAAGATATAAAAGAAAGCGAGTCAGAAATGGTCCGGTGCTGAAACAGCTCACAGAAGAGCATAAACAGAAGTGTTTGTAGATCTGCAATCAGCATTAGCAGCGATACGCTAAGGAAGGTGAAAGTTTCTTAAAGAGCAGCTTTACTGGTGACGAGATATGAGAGTAAACGGCAGAGGATGGAAGAGAAACATCCTCAATCGCAGACAGAGAAAAAGTTCAAAAGTCAAACATCAGCTGGAAAATTCATGCTTACAGTTTTCTGGGATTCTCACATTTTTTTTAAAACTGTGCAATATTACCCTTGTGCAATTAGTTTGAAAGTGTACCTACTGTACTGTTTTTCTTTTTCTTTTGTATTCATATACTGTACTGTCCCTATTTTCTATTTGCAGAACTGCTGCTGTAACAAAGAACTTTAGATACCTTTATTCGTGGGATGAATAAAAGTATTTATTGTCATTTGTCACTGCTAAGCAGATAGTAATATCATTATAGTCTATACTTTTTTCAGTACATTTTCTACTTTATTTCCATTCTTTTTAAATTCTGTAAAGCTGTTTTGTAACAGTGAGCATTGTTAAAAGCGCTATACAAATATACACATTTTATTGAATTCAGAACAACTACAAGCATCCAACCAAAATCCACCCAAAAAAGTCCTTCAAGTTACATCATCAGGGTAAAGGTTGTAAATTTTTGAGTGTAAATCTTCATCTAGAAAACAAAGTCATGTTTACAAAAGTTTTTTTAACGGATTTTTTTTAACATTTGAAAAAAAGCTGTTTTACTGTTTTTGTAAATAAAAATTACTTTGAATTATATACTTATTCACAAAATATCTAATTTCGTGACAGTCCTTGTATTATTCATTTGTTAATTTTTTATATAAAACTAAAAATCAAAAATCGACACAAAACAACTCATAATATCAACTGTATTTTCATTTAGATACTTATTTACTTAAGTTTATTGTTTTGTAGAAAGTAAAGTGTTTTGTGTTCGTTTTTTGATTTCAGCATTCGGTGTTAAGGCCACGCCCCTAAAAGCCTGATGCAGTATCTTAAAGCATCACACGTACTGTACAGCTTCCTTAAATTACATGAAAATCTCCAAGATCTTCAGATAAAAATGTAAAATAATAAACAATCGACTATAAACATGACACGTGAAGAGAAAAACAACGAGCGATTTGCTGAAATTGATGTGATTTCGCCAAAATTTAATGGCGCCGTCTTTGGAGATAGTGTTCAGACATTACCTTACTGGATCCAGCAGTTAAATCATCCAGCATGTAAAGTGTTCACACTCTTCGCAGAGTTAATTGCCGTGTCATATCGTTCTAGCCTCGGGTTCTCGTTCTCCCAAAGGATTAAAAGATTTGGCTTTTACAGTGTTTCCTGATGACGCCTGAGGGATGCCGCAGTCATTTCTGTTTAAACCAGCACTTTATATCCAGGTTGCCAAAATGTTTACTTCTTGTGAAGAGAAAACAATTACATTTTTGGATGCCAGACAGCCGTTTCTCATCATCTCAGCCTTGAAAAGAACTAAAGCGAGGTGGCTAAGGTGTCTGTACAAGGCTAACTCACTTCAGCTATTGGACCGTAACATTATCAGGATTAAATGAAACAAAACACAGATGTTACATCATAAAAAGAGATTTTCTCTTTCTCTTCAAACTGGAAATATTATTCCAAGAACCATACGAATGGTTAGAGTTCATGGTATATAAACATGTTATAACAAGTACAAAACTACAGTACATGTAGAACCATGTGCCATACAGTACCGTACTACATGTACCGCTGTAACAAAGCATGTACTTTGCCAGACCTGTGTACCGTATACAGTAAATATAGTACATACATTCTCCTGTCTACCATTAAACCACCACTGTAAAATTTCTTATGTGCAGGTTTACATTTACGTTAACATATTTTTCATTTTAATCAAAACATCCCTTTAAATCACATGACCGGAGCTGATCTGCTTTACATCACATCAAACAGAAGTCTCCCGTTTCCTCTCTGATACACCGCTCCTCTCCAAAAATCTCTCCCGGGGACGCCACCGATCGACCCAGCCTCATCAATTCTTCATCTTTTGGTGTTGAATATCCGCGCCCACTCCCTTTCCCCACCCTCCTCGCTCAAGACACTTTACCGGCAGTGTTTCAGAGATCTTTAGGATCAGACCAATCTCCAAACGCACACATTAATTATTCAGAGCTTTTTTAGAAGCACATTAGCGCTGGAACGAGGAGTTTGGATTGTGTCGTTTTTTTTTTTTTGTTTTTTTGATGGATAAAATGAAGTTTTTACAAGCAAAGCACTAAAGAAAATCTAAAGAAAAAGGTTTAAAAAAAAGTGGGGATGTGTATAAAGTATAAATAAATTTTATAGATTATAAGTTTATATGTTGAAGAAAATTAGTAGTAAGAAAATTTACATTTAAAAATTAAGTACATGACAATACAAAAGTAATCAGAAAAATATTTTTCAAATTTTTAATCGTTTTTTAAAACCCAGATATACAACACATGTTTTAATAATAAAAGCAACCAAAAGGGGTTATTACGTGGATGTACAGTATAATATGTGTGTTTTTTTGTTTTTTTCGGTTGTTTTTTAAAAAATATATTAAGTGGAGAATTATCTACAAATACAAATAGCTTAAATAAAATAAAGTGATGAAACGATTATTAAATTATCAGCCGAGCCAGTTAAAAATTTCAGAAAATAATTAGAAATTAAGAACTAAAAAGCATGTTTATGGTGTGATTGTTGTTGTTCTTCCTTATAAACAATTGCTTTTATTTCCTTTTGTTCCATTTTTCACTTTAAACAACCAGCTTGTAGCAAGAATAATAATAATTATCTCTTTGTTCACGGCAGAGGCAAATAGATCCACCATGTGCTCGCTTCAGCACAGCCTCCATCCTCCATCCCACCAGGAAAAAAAATGCCTTAAACATTTTTGAAGGCACCTCGCATTCGATCAGGCCAAATCAATCCACCTAAACACTGATCACACGTCCAGAGGCCATGAATATCATCATACAGCTGCTAAAGTCGGAGCGCACCCTGTGATATTTTAATATCTTACCTCATCTCGGGCTGCAATAAATTTTAAAGTGTTGGAGGAAAAACTGGCTTCTTTGATGATTTTCGAGACTGTTCAGGCCCGTGTGGTCAGTCGAGTCTGAATGCTTTCTGCCTTATAGATGAAAGGGATTATTTTGGAAAAATAAAGTCCACTTTGTACTCTTTATTCTGAAAGAATTGGCTCAGTCAAGACGCCTGGGGTGGCTGGTGTTCACTTCTTAATAGTGCTAATATTCTGTATAACAGAGGTCAGCTTCTTCCTAAAAATCTTGTATCTGCTGATTTGGATGTTATTTAGTCGTTCTGATGTGGTTGAGGACACAGAGGGAGTTCTAATCTAATCTAAATCTAATCTAGACTTATAATCTATTAAAATGAACAAAACCCCCATTGTCTAGTTGAACACTAGAGCGTTGTTTATGTAGGCAGCCATCTTGGACACTCACTTTATTTAACGTCATCGCCGAGCGTATCACTAAGCGTGCTCCCAGACTTTTAAAGGGTTTTTTTCCCACTTGTTACAGTCCATGATAATTATGTGATGATAATATAATGTTTAATAAAACTTACCCCTAGAAAAAAATTTAATATGTTTCTCACTCTTATGATATGATTCATGATTTCTCGCTTGGTGCTGTATCATCGTTATTCCTGGTAGAAGACCGAGAGCGGATATGTGTCACGCTAACAACATCACACTTACCATTTTCAAGCTGCCTACAAAGTCATATTAATGAGGAATCCAGCGTAGAAGCGGTCGAGACGTTCTTGGACTAAAAGTCCCAGAATGCAATGCAACTACAGATGCTTTGAGACAATGACCATTGTTAAAAGCGCTATATAAATAAAATTGAATTGAAAATTGAATTGAATTGAATACAGATACTTGGCTCGACTACCTACTGAGATGACAATATGATGACAAAACTCCAACTTGGGAGACTGATATGTTTGAGCAGAATGTACTTTAAAGGAGTAGAGGACTAAAGTGCCGCCGCATCACTCTCTTTAGATATTACACATGGGACTGTAGGTAATGTAGGAAACCAGACTATACACCAAAAATAGCACAGCATGTGCATGAAATACGCTTTTTGAGTATAAACTGAATGCTGAGCACCATTGGACACCAAGTGGCATGTATTTTATTATAAATATGGCATTTTATATAAAACATGTACAGTACAGTGCTGTGAAAAAGTATTTGCCCCTTCTTATATTCTTATATAGTTTTCTGCATGTTTGTCACACTTCAATGATTCAATGACACCAAACAAATCATAGTATTACACAAAGATAACCTGAGTAAATACAAAATGCAATTTTAAAATTATGATTTCATTTATTAAGGGAAAACCAAACTGTACAAACCTGCCTGGCCCTATGTGAAAAAGCAAATGCCTCCAAAACCTAACCTAACCCTTGGTAGCAACAACTGCAATCAAGTGTTTGTTTCACTTCATCAGACCAGTTCTATTTAAGTAATTTCTTGATTCAACAGGTCTGGCAGTAATCAGGCCTGGGTGGGGAAAATGAAATTTAATTCAGCTTATTAAAAAATGTGGAATAACATTAATAACAGCTCATTCATGATTTCTTTTCAATGGGGCAATTACTTTTCCACATAGGGCCAGATTTTTGGACAGACTTATTGCTAGTTATCACAAAAGCTTGATGCCGTTGTTGCCCTCAACACAACCGGTTTTTAGGTTTGGGAGGGCCATTACTTTTTACATATAGGGCCAGGCAAGTTTGTAAAGCTTATTTTCCCTTAATAAATGAAATCATCATTTAAAAACTGCATTTTGTATCTACTTGGGTTATCTTTACATAATATTATACATTTTTGATGACCTGAATCATTTAAGTGCGACAAATACGCAGAAAAAAAACAGGAAGGGGCGGATGTTTTTTTGCAGCACTGTATCTTATGATTTAGAGCTTGGATTCATGGAATGTAGGATGAGATAATGGTTTCAGTGCAGAATTTTAATATGCAACTTCCAACACTCAACATGTTGTCTAATCAATGATTTGTTGTGAAGGGAAATGATGTAAGCTTGACTTGAGAGCGGATCGTTCCCTATAGATTGAGGCTTCTTTAAATACTCGTTCAAAAAATGCATCGTGTAAAATGAAGAAAAGAAAAAAAAACATAAAACACCACCCGTCCGTCTGGTTGGAGTGTAATCCCTCAGCAGTGCTGCGATAAACCTCTGCATCTGTGCCGCAATCACGCTGAGACGCCTTGAGCTCCGGCGCAAATCCCAGGGCTTATTTGATCTGATTTTCACCGTCTCTGGCCCAAGAGGATCCAGATAATATCTCTCAGGTTAATGACGGGTGATTCTAAGTGTGCAGGTAGTGAGCTGTGCTTTCGTCCCTCCTCTCATCACCTCGCCACGACTCATTTGATTTCTGTGATGGTCGCCAGACTCCTTTTTTTTCTTCCTCTTTCCTGAACGTATTTTAAAACAAATGCAGCTCGGTGTTCGTGCACTGCGTCATGGGAAAGATTTACTGCGAAATGAAGTCTGTTGCAAGATTGCTCCTGGAATTGATATGCAGCATGGTGTAAAAATCCTGCTGTGTTGTTGCGTGTCGGTTTACGAGCCATGGCATGACGTTTATGACATCGCTGAGTTTTCATCATGTATACTAACTAGCCTCATGCATTCAGGTGCAGGAAGACCTGATGTGGAGGCAGATGAGGGAATACACTTACAGTAAATACCTAGTAATGGTATTTAGCGTATTTAGCATCTTCAGGTGCAAACGAGTCATGTGACCCGGATGTGTGATGGGAGACATAGTCCGGTGTCAGCAACACTGACCCAATTTGTAAATAATTAAAGTGTAGACATTGTTAAATACTTCTTTAACATAATATTTTTAGTACTTGAATTGTATGAAATTAAAATCAGTGTTTTAAACATATATCTAGAAAAATATATTGAAAACAGAATAACTTTATCTGTCTCATCATGCACTAATCTTCCAATTTTCCAAAGTTCGTCCAATTGAATGCTCTCTCCATTTAATTGGTGTATATGCACTACAATTAGCAGTAAACCTGGATCGCCTGTGTGTTTTTAACATCTTCCTGCACATTATTCAGTTTTCTGAACTATTAAGGAAAAAAGGGAGAAGTTTATTCCTTTGGAAATTATAATATCTCTCAGACATATGAAGTTTATACTCCATTGGGTCCTTCTCTATCAGGAACAGTCAGTAATATTTAATATTGTTTTATTTACTACTATCTATTGTTAACGCCCCTTCATCGCTCCATCTCCACCTTGTCAAAGTGGATGGGCATAGGGACATTTTTTTGGGGAGGGGGGGGGATACCTAGCATGATATATCATACAGACCCAGTTAATGTTTAATATATTTATCTGCATCACTTCCCGCTTTCTGCTCCCTTCAGATTTTGGAGAGCATGGCCACTGAGCCGCGAATAATCCAAGATGACCACCAAGATACTGTATAACATTTCAGTGCTTGGTTACATGGTCATTTTTTGTCCCTTTTAATCATACTTTTTGCAAAAACAAAAAAATGCAAATATCATACAATATTTAATCACGGATTAAGGTTGGGATAAGTATTCAATTTGTATTTTTACTCTTTAATTATAGAGTGTGCTACAGAGTATTTACAATGGGATAAACGAATGAATTGTTAATTAATGGTTTATTAGCATAGCTGTAAACCCGACACAACATCCCTTTCATTACTACTTCTTCCGTTTCTTGTTCAAAGTTCTCTGATTAAATACACACTCGGTTTTCCGAGCTCCGTCGTTCAATCAATCTCACCACCCCAAATTCTTCCTCTTAACAAGCTGTCTGTGCTTTAAAATGAGATTGGATTTTTTTTTTTTTTTTACTCGGTCAGAGTTGAGAGATCCGTCTCAGGTGTTTGCATGTTTAACTTCGGCTCAGCTCTGACATCCAGACACACGTTCTGTTTAATTAGATTGTGCAGAGCTACAGGGCCTCAAGCTAGCCCGTCTCCCTTCACAGGCGAATATTTTTTTAACGAATAGAGAAATTATTCCTTTGTCTTTTAATAAACTTCTTATTAAGAGAATCTCAGCACACGAAAAGTGTGTTAACCAAGCTATCATGATCTTGAATTTTTTAAAAACAATATGTTTTTTATATTCTTATCTCTAAAAATAAGCTAGCAACATAAAACAATCTTAGGCTTTTAAAGACAAGTTTAAAAACACTTATAATTAGCATTGTTCAAGCTAACTAGATAACTGGATTTCTTACAGGATTTAAAATGTTTACTACAATGATCTAATTTATTTATTTTGCCTCATAATCGACCTTTCTCCTTCTGAGAGTTTGTTTTGTGTTTATGTTCATAAATGTATGAATATTTTCAGATAACATTTACTACCCAGCTAAAATAAGGGATGTGTTGGAGTGGTTTTTCAGCTCAAAATGTTTACTGCCCTCGGTCCTGTCAGCTAACATGCTAACCTGTGAGGATTTGTTTTAATAAAGGATTTTTAAGTTATTGTCATAAATATATACTTTCTCCAACATTTCTTGCTAACACTTACTGTATGTGGCTTTTAGTAGTTAATCCTAAGAGTATTTCTATATCTCTATAAGTTCTACATATAAATGTTTACACACTTTGCTCCTGGCTAATATTTAACAGCTACTGTAGCTACAATTGACAGAATCCTCTGGTTTACATCAGCTGATTAACTAGCATTAGCAACAGAACAAATGAAATGTGTATTCATAATTGTTTACCTTTTTCTCGGCTAGTACTAGCCAGTTAGCTAGTATATGCTAACCTGACAGGACTAGATTATCCTGACAGGATTACTAGGAGGATTTTTAATTTTTGTACCGAAATATTTACTCACTTTTCTCCTGTTTTAACTGTTTTATCATTATAAGATTTACCACTGAGGCTGACTAGCATCAAATAGCTTACTCTGACAAGATTTTTGAAACAGCTAGCTCAATAGCTAATGTGCTAACGATAGGATTTCCAAGAATAATCTTTTAAGACATGTTGAAAATCTTCACTGATGATTTTCACAGGATTCTTTTAAAACAGATTTTATTTCTTTGCATAACGGCTAATTAGGCTAACACAGCTAGCTAACCCTGTGTGTTCTACTAAAGAGTTAATATGTTTTCACAAACGATTGTCTCTGCTAAAACTAGCCAGTTAGCTAACATTAGTGAATCCTGGCAGGATTTATGAAGGGATTTGTGTCACATAATTAAAAGTTTAACCAGTTAGCCAACCAGTTAGCTAGCATGGGGCTCACCTGACAGGATGTATAAAATGTTGTTTCTTTTATACCTTTATTTATAACTTTTTCGCCGCTGATACTCCACCAGTGACGTGAAGGATGAGCAAAAACTTGCATTATCATTTCTGACACACAGTCGATTTTCTTGCTTGCTGCCCTTTGATGTTTATGCGTATAGACTTTTTTCACTCTTGACCTTTCCACCTCTGGCTCAGAAAGCAAACCTGACACCTGGTTCTCTGCATGGCGAAGCTTTTAGGTTTATGACAGAGCCCCTGTCACCAAAACCACTTCCTCAGAGTTAACGGTTCCTGGAAGATTCCAGAAGCTACAGTAGAACGTGATGTTGTGTAGTGAAGGTACGAAGCTAACGTTGTTCAGTGATGCAGACTTAAATCATCTCCTTTTCAATGATGTGGTGCTGTATTAGTTTCTTGTAACAGCACGTTTTACTCACTCGCTCATCGCCATTACCGCTTAATCCTGTATTCAGGGTCGCAGACGTTTTATTCCTCTTTTATCAAAGCTATTTACTGAAATGTCCTTCTTTGTGTATTTTTTTAAACTAACCACATAGAACATCCGCAAAAAATAAGTTTCCATTCTTACTTTCGTCACAGCAACTATAACCACACGCTTCTTCACTATTCCCTTTTTCTCTCTAATCACTAAGTGTACACTCCTCTGTCCTGAAGATGTCACGAGAGTTATATCATTATTTCAGACTGTTACAAAGCACTGAAACCGGAAGACTCCTTCAATAAGGAGACGTTCAGGTCAAAGTGGGACATTTGATTGTGCAGTATTTTTTCTGTATAATCCCCTGCTACACTAATGCACTTATCCCAGTGTTTCACTAGTGCTTGGATACCATTAACGTAAAAGGTTTTCTTATTATGTCTGAGCCATGATCGGACTGCATGCTTCATGTCTGAAACATCCCAGGAACTCCTTTAATGGCCCAAACATGTGGAAATGGCTTGGATCAAGGTCAGAACTGTACTATCAATAACTGCCAATAACTACCAGCCGAGTTCCTGTAATGTACGAGTTCCTGTAATGTACGAGTTCCTGTAATGTCCAAGATGCTGACGAATTATGTGATGACAGATGCGTCTCTTCCGGCAAGTTGGCGTCAAGTAGGCAGGCATTTCATTTGCTGAATTTTAATTTCCTTTCACTCCAACATGACAGTCTCCCATGCACAAAGTGAGCTCCATAAAGACATGGTGTGTATAAATGGTATGTTAAAGTTGGACTGGAAGAACTCTAGTGTCCTGTACAGAGCCCTGACTGAACTCAACACTACTGAACCATCACCTTTGGCTTGAACTGGAGCCCAACATCTAGTGGAAAACTTTCCCAGAATACTAGAGGTTATTATTACAGGAAAAGTTGAATATACCTGGAATTGTAATGGGATGTTCAACAAAAGTATATGGGTGTGATGGTCAGGGGTGCCCATACCACCACTATGTGTTCTAGCATTTGTTTTATAAAATGGATAATTATAGCACATTGATGACAAGTTGTGAGAGTGAGGGAATACTAAAATGAGGTCATTTGAAGTCAAAGCAGGACTTTTGATTGTGCAGAATAGTGGAACACAGGTCTCAGAGTAAAAACTCCCTTTTTTCCCCCTTCGACATGAACGCCTCTCATGGTTTTAAAATGGCCTATTTCAATACATTCATTACATTTTGTTAGAAGTTTGGAATATAATATTAGGCTAAGCATTTTTCTGTATTTTACTGTAATAGCAAAACTGTACACATTATTGCTGCAATTATTAACAAGCAAGAGTAGTTGATGATATCTTTGCTCAAGGCTAGTCGAGACAAATTCACCACTAGACCTTGTTCACAGACCTTGTATATTTCATATATTTGAAATATATTACAATGAATCCTGTTTCTATGCATGATGTTTTTTCTAATATTGTCATAAATTTACATATTTAATTAGGATAATTAGGGGTATAATATGCAAGAAATATAGAAATCATACTAACTGTATTGTTAATACATAGAGAATAATTTTTTTTTTTGCAAACAAGTCAAGTTTTCATATATTCGTTATGGGAAATGTTCCAGTAGCGTCTATGTGAAACCTTTATGCAGTCTTTATAAATGTGTTATGAACACGGAGCAGAGTAACTCCTGCTGTGTCGTGAATGCGTTATTAGCTAAATGTTTAATTCTTTTTCTAAACCCTGCGCATTTTCCTGTCTGTCTGTATCACTCTTTCATGTTCTCATTTCTAATAGATGTCTAACATCACACTTTTGTGGTGTTTCAGGGATTTTTCCTTCGCTGTCAAACACAGGAAGCCAGACTCCGTATTTCTAGTCTCACTTCCTCCCAGAATTTCTTCCAAATGTTCAACAGGAGGTTTTCCTCCCGCTGCCAGCTTTCAGATCGTTTATTAGTCGCGTGGATTCCTGTAAAGCCGTCTTGTCATGATGACCAGTGCTACAGTATACAGAATGAAGAAATAACTGTTCATTTCACAGGCGGCTCAGTATGCTTAACAAGGAATACTATTAAACATACTATTAAAAGCTGGGACAAGATATTAGAATAAGATTTTTTAAATTACCTATAAAACATTATGAAACAAGAATCTTGTATTTTGAATCTTATCTTGTATACGAGGCGGTGCGGTGGTGTAGTGGTTAGCACTGTTGCCTTGCACCTCCAGGGTCTGGGTTCGATTCCCGTCTCTGTGTGCATGGAGTTTGCATGTTCTCCCCGTGCTTGGTGGGTTTCCTCCGGGTACTCCGGTTTCCTCCCACAGTCCAAAGATATGCAGGTTAGGCGTAAAACCTTTGCCAATATAAAAATATTATTATTAAAAACCTGCTACCAAGAAAGACCTTAATGTCAAGATATGAAGTTTAGTGGACTGATAAAGCCACTGAGATAGAATAAACAGCAATTAAATAAATAAATACAGTGAAAAACAAAATCACTTAGATGAGTTGTGTGGGGAAAAAGGGGTGGAGCTAAAATCCAGGGGAAAAAATACGGTTCCATTTAAAAGCACAAACTGGAAAGATGATGCTGTAAAACCCGCACTAAGCATTACTCAGAAGTAAACACACCCTGTTCTTGGTTAAAATGTTTCTTAGTGCTGTGGAAAAGTCAGTGGAAATTCAATATTTTCTCAAGCACTCTTCTGTACGATGAGGTGGCCAGGGGTAAAAACAAATCCCAGCCTTTAATGAAGTGCACTTGTTATGTGTATACCTGCAGAATAGATTCCGTCGTGTTAATTACGCTTCCTGGAAATGCATTTTCCTCTCCATCAGCACTGCCTCCGGGGCGGGCCGAGGTTAATGGAGGGCCACTTAAACGACACGAATGAAATGACTAAAAAAACGAGCGCTCATCAGTAAATCAAGCGGCGTGCGATGTGAAGCCTGGTCACCGGTGATGTGCTCATATATTAATTTAGAGGAATCATTCGTTTCATTTCTACGCTGCTTTCTCATTTCCAGTTGTACCAGCAACATGAAATGCATCAGAGTTCTAAACATAAGGACTTCATCTATACTCGATTGGGTTGAAGGATTGACACCATGTCACAGTTTACCCGTAAGGCAATGCAAAAATGATGAAAGAATGTTGATTGAAAATGTAAAAATCTATCATTTTTATATACAGTATTACTCCGACTGTGCCACGGACAGCCGATAGAATTCTACTATTCCAGCTGTGTAAGCAGGGGTAAGAGTGTACGATCAGCTATTTTTACAGCACACCCTGGAGCAGACACGGTTATGGGTCTTGCTCACGGGACCAACAGCTGCAACCTAGCAGAGCAGGGTCTGGAACCGCCAACCTTCCGATCATTAACTCGGAGCCGTAACACACTGAGCCACCACAACTCCAAGCCCAAAGAAATGGGAAGCGGTGAAGCAGATATCATTTCCAAAATAATAAAACAGTAGATGAATGTGTTCTAATTAAACATTAACTATGTCTGTGGGAAAATTCTAAAGAGGATGTAAAATTTATAAACAAACAAAAAAAAAAAGATAAGAAAAACAACGTTTGAGGTTGCTTGTCTTTTTTTTTTTCTAAACAGCCCCCAGTGCCGTCAATGGCTATGTTTTGTGTTTATGTTTATGTTTATGTTTATGTTTAGATCCTGGTATATAACATTGAAATAATGGACTTATTTTATCGTCTCACATTTCGATGACCTGCTTTAACTATTTTTCCAATGTCATCTACACAGACCAATATTTCGACTTTCCACCCAAGCATCATTTTAACTTTTTTTTTTTTTCATTAAAAAAAATTTCATTTTAAAATTCTAAACGACACAAAAGCTATTACATTTTTTTTTTTAAACGCAGCATAATGTTTTCTAATTAGCATAACCCACATAATATCTATAAATAATAAAATGTCCTGAGGCTACTTCTATAGCAAACTTGTTTGTAAACAATATGTGTTTATGCGTCGTTTCGTGTGTATGTCACATGCTTTGTGCAGATGCCGGCTTGTGAAAATGACATAAGGAACATTAGCGATCAGTCAGCGACGTCAGAGTAGCAGAACAGATTACTGACAGCCCGTAACCGCTCACGATAGTGACGCTGTTGATAAATACCTTCCTGTAGGCATTTGACAGCCAAGGCTCATAGATTACACACACACACACACACACACACACACACACACACACACATATGCATAAACACATGCATTACACACGCAGGTCACCTTGCTGGATTCTCCTGGTCTTATCTCAGTGCATTCCCATGTGGAATACGAGAGGAGCGTTTTAGGACATCATTACGTTTCAATCGAAGTCGCATAGTAAATCATACTGTACACGCGGACGTCTAGCACATAAATAGCACACGTGAGGGTAATATTAGCATTGGAGCATCATCACCGTCAGGGCGGTTTGTTATTACGCCCCGGCCCTGATTTACCGCCAGCCCCAATAGCACATGCTGAAAGGGAATAAATTGCATGTGCAAACAAAAAGAATCCACATGATTTATACGTGAGTAAGTGTTGCATGAATTTCATTGCAGTCAAAAGCAATATGTAAATGTGGTGAGTTCTAAGAGACTTCCTGGATGAGACAAAAAGAAACTAAACCTTGCTTGGTGTAGAACCTTATAAACCCAGTGTCAGGCAGATTAATGGATGTGAGCTGCGTCGAAAAATGCAAAAGGCAACGATAAGGTGATAAAAAGGAAATCGATACTAAGTTAATAAACCTTTATGCAACAAATGAACCTAGCTAGCTAATGTTTGCAGAGAAAATGAGCTAGGTATATAGTTTAAATAATAGAATATTTCACTGGTGTACCGGCTAATCTTAGTGACAAATACATGACTTTATACTGTATGAAGGATGTCTCTTCTTTACTGCTTTATCCTGTGTCCAGGGTCGCGGGGAGCACAGGGGACTTGGGGCACGTGTCGTGCTGCCCTTATATATAATTTAATTGTCGAATTCCATTTATTTTAATTGTATCGTCGATTCCACCAAAGGTATAAAAAGAACTGGAGGAATTCTCTGCGATGTCGCCTGTAGGAGCTCTGGTCATTACCATCTTGGTAGGAACTGTTGGCTGTTGGTTGGAACATGCCTACTTAACTTAGTTACCACATGCTAGCTAGCTTAGCTTCAGCTTTTTGTTTAACGGCGGTTAACATTACCGCCAACTGTAGGTCTCATTCTAATGATAATGTTACTTTGCATATGATTGAATTCCATCATCTATACCCTACATGTTGTCCCGTGCTTTGCTCCTAATTATGCATAATGTTATGGCTTAATATCATTTTAACTGACGAGTTGCATAAAATTCAACCCCTGTAAAGTTGTCTAAGAATAAGAAGTCTAGCTATGGAGACTACAACATGTTTTTGGTATCAGGCTGTAAACATGTATTTCTGTTGTAAAGTTGGATATTTTACCGTGAGGGTCTGTGGGGATTGGCTCGCTTTAGGAGGACGGTGGTCCTAGTGGTCTTAGTCTTAGTGGCCTAGTGGGTTAAGTTTGCCGGGTTTAAATGCTTTAAGGCTACTACGCTGTAATGCTAGCAAGTGGATTTTCAAAGTGTATCAACAAGATAAACCTCTTAATTATTGAATGCAGGTGTTTCAATCAATCAGGCCCCTTATCCACAGTGAAGGACAATCTTAATGCTTCAGCATAACAAGACATCTTGGACAATGCTACTGTATCCTTCACTAAACTTTGTGGCAACAGTTTGGTGAAGGCCCTTTTCTACTCCACCATGACTGAGCCCCAGTGCACAAAGCAAGGACCATAAAGACACGGTTTGATTAGTTCTTTGTGGAAGAACTTGACCGGCCCGAAAACACAGAGCCCTGAGACCTCAATCCCATCCAGCACCTTTGAGATAAACTGGAGTGGAGATTGTGAGCCAGGACCTTCTCGTCCAACATCAGTGCCTGACCTCATACACGCTCTATAGAATGAATGGGCACGAATTCTTACTGAAACACTACAACATCTGGTGGACGGCCTTCCAAGAAGAGTGGAAGCTGTTATAGATGCAAAACCAACTGGGGAACCGATTCCATATTGAACTGTATGTATTTGAATACAATGTTATTGCATCTATGTAGAAACATCTAGGTAGAGAGTTTCATGTTGAAGACCTTGCAATAGTTCCGAGTCCTTAGCGAGACAGAGTTCTCCGGGTTTGTGCCACACGTTGGTATTAGAGCATTTTGAAGAACTTTTGCCTTAGCTGAGACTCCACATCAACAGACGCTACACCGAAGTCGAGCCGCTTCAGAGTCGCGCTCGTTACATATCTAAACGCCCAAAGTGTTGGACAACTTGGAAACTAAAGCAAAGAATGTGGCACTGTTTGCCAAAGTGGGTGAGAAAGAAGGTGAGGAATTGAAAATAAAAGGGAGGGGTGGGGGGGTAGTGGGTCATTACGGCTGGTTTCCAGGCAACAAGAGGCACGCTGGGATCTCAAACAATAGCCGAGCTCCCATCTTCTGTCGGCATGTCACAGTGTTTGTCATGAATAAACGCTTTAAAAGGCTGAAAAAATGCAGGAACAGGACCTGACGTGCACCAGGGAAAACTTTCATTTCTCACGCTTCGGCATTTTGTTATTCCTCAGCCGCACGTTAGCAAGTTGATGATACAAAAAATAAGAGATTGAGAAATGAAAAAATATATAATTAATGTGTGCAAGGAGTCACAGTTAATCAAAGTTTATTAATAACAGAGCTCACCGTACGCTAAGCAGCGCGTTCGAGTTTATTAGCAGCCTCAATTATAGACAGCAGGAAAAAATAAGACATCAGTTTGAAAATCTCATGACAGGAAACATTTATTTTGCAGAAACATGACACAGTGATGGATCGCGCGCTTTACTCGTACTGTTTTATCATCATCATCAGCTCCTTCATTCATCCTAATTAAGACGTTTTCTGGGGACGCCATTACGTTTCCTCATTACGTTCGGATTCGTTTTCTTTTTCTTTTTTCTTTTGGTAATTAAATAGTTTAACGAGCCAAATTGGAAGTGACGTCTGCATTCATTTACATTCTTTAGGACCATCAGTCTTTTTTATCATTGCTATAGCAACCGGTTCTTCACGGGAACCTAAGCGGAGACTGTTCTACTAATAATAACAGAGTTTGAAAAGGTGTGAAATTGCTTTTTTTTTTTTTTACATTGATGGAAGGAGTCTCCAGTGTGAGCGCTTTGTAACAGTCAGAGGTAAAGCTGTAACTTTTTTAAAATTACATCTTCACTTTAAAAACAGACATATGTTATATAATATTAACTTCTACAGAGAGTTGAATGCTAATAAAAGGTCCGTTCAAGTCAAAGCGGGACTTTTGATAACAGTACAGAATAACAGAACACAGATCTGACCCCCCCCCCCCCCCCCCGCCACCACCACCACCACCCTTTACTTCTCTATATAATCCCCTGCTACACTAATGCACGGAGCTGCCTGCTTCATGTCTGAAACCCCGGCCTCCCAGGAACTCCTTCGATGGCTTTTACATGAATGTTCATGGAAACGACTGCAGTGAGCTCCGAGCCGCCTCAGCTAAGAGTCTCATCGCCTTCTGTAAATGTCAATCGCTTTTTTACACCTGCATGCGTAGAACGTAGCGTAACAATGTTGTTTAACTACAGGTTTATGATTAGAGGCATGCTTATGGTATAACCTGGTGTGTAGAATACACTGTGTTATGGACCTCGTGTACATGCTGTAATGAGCTGGTGTGATGCAGAATTACTCACTAGGCGTGGCCCGGTGGACGGGTGTGTCTCTTCCATTTCTCTTTTGATCAGAATTCCCTGTTTTATTGATTTCTGTAAGTTCTGGCGTTTCGTTTTAAAACCCAGACGTCTGCGGTGTGATTACAGTTCGACTGTTTCACATTTCTCCCCGAGTGTGTATCATCATCACGCCAGTCGTCACTGGATTATGTGTGTCACTGTGTCACCGGGTTTAAGATAATTACTCCAGCGTAAATCCCATAATCCTCTTCTTCATGACTAATCATTAACCGATGGACGTCTCATGCGTAATACATCTAATATCACTCGCATGCGGCCCGGCTCGTCCTACTTCTTATTTATTCCTTTATATTTATGTGATATTTATTGTGCCTTAGTTGTTTTTTTTTTTGTACCACTGTTTTTATAAGTAGTTTTAGTTTATCCTTTATTGGGCAGTTTTCTGTCTTTATGTGTTAGTCTGTCTCCCTGTCTTTATCTGTGCCTTTCTGTCTGTCTGACCTTTCTCTGTCTTTCTATATACAGTAACTACTATAGCTATTTATTTATCTGTCTGTCTGTCTGTCTGTCTGTCTATGTATGTGTCTGGCTAGTTAACTCTCTCTCTCCCGCTCTGTCTGTCCTTAATTATTAATATTATGTATCCATATATCCAATGATCAAGCTAGTTATTGTTGCACAGTTTCTCTCTGTCATTCTGTCCTTTTGTCCTTTTATCTACCTACAGTATCTATCTTATATATCTGTCATTCTGTCTGTCTTTGATCATTAATATTTATGTATCCACCTGTCCACCTATCTACAGTAGCTAGCTATTGTTATACAGTATCTGTCTGTCTGTCTGTCTGTCTTTCTCTCTCTCTAGCTAGATGTTTGTCTGTCTCTCAGTCTGCCTGTCTGTCTAGTGTTTATCTGTCTGTCTGTTTTATATGCATATGTCTCCCTGTCTGTCTTTCTGTCCCTCTGTCCCTAATCATCTACTCCATTAAACCGTTGTTCATTGTTAAATCTGAGTGTAGGTCCCAGAGTTTTTGCCTAGTCTTTTAGATTCGGGCTTTAAAACTTGGAACTTTTATGGGATATATAGACTTGGTGATTTGTTTGCCGAAGGTTCTTTAATGTCTTTCGAAGATTTGGTTATTAAATATAAGCTGCCCAGATTAAATTTTTTTAGATTCCTTCAAATTAGGGATTACATTTTTAAAAGTACTACTCTTATCAGTAATTCCTCCATGTCAAGTATAGAAAGGATTTTGTTGAATCCCCCATCGCACAAGCAGATTTCGTGTTTTTATATCAGTCTTTGTTCATATGAAGTGGTGAACACCCAGGAGCTCAGAAGAGTATGGGAGGGGGAACTTCAATTGACCATTACAGAGGAAGAATGGGAACTGGTCTGGAGACGGGCAAATGGGATCTCTATTTGTAATAGGGCCAAAGCTATTCAACTTAGGATTGTGCATAGATTACATATTACACCCCTTCTTAGAAGCAAGTTTGACTCAAGCAATTCTCCACTGTGTGTTAAATGTAAGGTGGAGGTGGGAAATTATACCCATTTGTTATGGAATTGTCCTGTTATTAGAACTTATTGGTCAAAAGTTACTGTCTGTATGAGCCGTATGTTTGGACTTGAGCTACAGTTGGACCCATTGTCTTTGATTTTAGGTCTTCCAGTTGGACAATTGCGGAACAAATTCAACAGACGTTTATTTGATATCCTGGCCTTTGCGGCCAGGAAAAATATTTTGCTAACTTGGATCAGCGACAAACCTCCATCTTTGAAAGGATGGCACAAGATTATTAAAGAAATGATTCCCTTGGAATTTTTAACTTGCCTTATTCATATGTCTACTGAAGCTTTTCCGCAAGTTTGGACTCCATACCTGGATTATATTGATGTATCGTTAAGTAATATTTTGAGTTTTGGGATGCAATAATGCCTTTAAATTATTTATTATTTATTATTATTATTATTTTTTTTTTAAATTTATTTATTTTTATTTTTTTATTTTATTTATTTATTTATTTATTTTTTTTATATATATTTTTTTTATTATTATTATTATTATTTTTTTTTTATTATTATTATTTTTTAATTTATTATTATTTTTTTTTTTTTTTTTTTTTTTTTTCTTCCTTTCCCCTTACCCCTAGCTGCTAGCATTGTAAAGATGGGCAATGTTTGTTTGTTGTTTGTTAAAATGTTCAATAAAAAAAAAAAAATAAATAAAAAAAATCTGAGTGTAGGTAAGTTTCTGTGGTGTAAGAGGAATAAAGCACTCGGGAATGTTCTGTTATAGAAACGTTTTTGCTTAAACTCTGCTGCTGATTATAAAACGTAAATTTTATTACCTGGAGACTTGAGTTTCGAGACCTGATTGAGTTCGAGCTCTGGCTCGGGCCACGTGTCGCTCCGTCTCAGCGTTCCTCTCCCCTGCGTGCCGGTTGGAAAGTCTGACGCCCGTCGCCTGCTCTCGCCCCCCCCGCTGCAGATCAATGAGCTCATACCAGAGACCCCCGAGTTCATCCACAAAGTGATCGAGTTACTCGCAACGAGACCCCCAATGCCAAGCCCAGACTCATTTCAGTTCCTTTGTTCCCCTGACAGGAGGGGCTCCGTCTCATTTTGGTTCTCTTTTGTTCTGACTTCGCTCCTTCGCCGTCTCCTCATTCTGAAGGCTCGGGATGTGACGAGGCTCAGCCGGCGGGTCCGGTGCGGAATTTTATAGCTTGTTTTGTTTTGTAAATCGTGGACGGTCTGTCCCAGGGTAACTCTTACAGTCATGGATGCATCATATCATAATTATTTAAAATTTTCTCTCTCTTTATCTTGTCATCACAGTTTTATTCATGATGTGAAATAACAAACGTTGTGTCTTTTTTCAGCAAAACTTCACCTTTGAGTTATTTCAGAGCTCGTTGAGGACAGTGTTTCCCCTGAGCACGCTCCAAACCTCCAACCAGCGCGTGGCTTCCTGTTCTGGTCATGTTCACTTCCTGTGTTTTAATTCTCTTGAGGTGTGAATATGGACTTGCGGTATTAAAGCCTCATCCTGAACTCAGCTTTGGATATGCAGATTAGGACCTCTAGAACCTCAAGCTGATATCTAGATACACAACTGTACGTTACCGCAATTGTAAACAAAAATGATGATGCGAAGATTAAAACAGAAATAAAACTGTCGCCAGAGACCTTTAGTTATCGACGCTGATGCAACACGCTGAAGGTTGCGTCCTGCTGAAGGAGCGAGTCTCGGCCTGTCTCCGCGGAACCGTTTTACTGCAACATCTGGAGAGAAAGCGGAAGACGGCTCCCCGAGGTACGGTGAAGCCAGAGGCCGTCTTTACTCACAGAGGGCACCGCGCAGGACACGGGGAGGACAGAGGACATTAACAAAGCGTGAAATTAAAGACACGGTGGCCTGGAAGGGGAACGTACAGGGTAATAGAGCCTGGCATATTACTGTACTGGTCTGTACTAAAGGAGAGACACGGAGAGAGAGAGAGAGACGGGGGGGGGGGATGCGGAGGATTAGAGGAATAGAGGTTTACGGGGTTTGGGTGAATGAAGGATGAAATCTGTAAATGTCCACTGCAGAATGATTGAGCTGTGATTGCAACGACACTTGTTAACTTGTTAAGTTACTTTTGCTATTAAACATGTTTTATCATGAGACTTCACCAAGTGATCTCCCATCACACTCGTTCTTAACCCACTTCCAGTCATTTCCTTCTGAAACAGACTTTTATTTGACCTCGCATGTATATTATATATATTGCTTTTGTGTACATTTATAACATGTTTTACTCACTCACTCATCATCTAAACAGCTTTATCCTCTATTCAGGGTCGCGTGGGCGGAGCCTATTCCAGAAGAATTTGGGCACGAGGCGGGGTACACCCTGGACAGGGTGCCAATCCATCACATTTAGGAACGCCAATTATCCAAACCTACATGTCTTTGGACTGTGGGAGGAAACCGGAGAACCCGGAGGAAACCCACCAAGCACGGGGAGAACATGCAGACTCCATGCACACAGAGACGGGAATCGAACCCGGATCCTGAAGGTGCAAGGTGACAGTGCTAACCACTACACCACCGCGCCGCCGTTAACCTGTTTTACGTGAAATGGAATAAACTGAACTCCACTATCCTTAAGAACGTACCAGAGCCGTCGATACTGTTCTCCTCCTATTAACGGCCCTACTAAATATTTTTCCTGTGATGTCTCTCAGCTGTCAGATCTTACACTGACACGCAGCCGGGGTCGGGATCTCCGTGGCCGAGCTCATGACTCACGACACCCCAGGCGAGAATCTTTGCTCCATGAAGCTTTATATAAAATCCAATTATTATCCAAACCAGCCGAGAGGGTCCTCGTGCAGCGCGAGGGCAGAAGGGGCCGGGAGATCAAACCATCTCCCCCGAGGCCTTCTGTATCCGTGCGTGCGCCCGCTTCAATGGGTTCCTTATCTTTAAACCTGGTCAAGGCTCTTATCTAAGTCTGGAGGCAAACACCAGCTCTATTGTCAATTTGGAGCAAATAAATCTCTGTGATAATACCAACATGGCGAAAAAGGTGCTTTACATTTGTTCAGCGTGTGATGATAAAAACTCTACGCCTAGGACATCTTGATTCCCTGATGATTTAGATCCGGAGGAATGGAGGCGACTGGGGGGAAAGTCTGTTTGAAGAGGTTTAATAGCAAAAGACAAGGAGAAGGTTTTTACTCATACAGGTCATACAGAATAGTAATAAAATGGAGAGGAAAAAGATAAACTCATCAACAAACAAGACTTCTATATTTAATTATTTATTTATTTATTCTTTTTTTTTTTTTTTTTTTTACAATTTGCAGTCTACCTTTATTCCAGCGCCAGGATCTCTGTGTCCAAAGTTTCGCGGGTGGACATGTCTCTCCTCTGTCCTGAAAATGTTGCACTTTAACCTCTGACTCTAACAAAGCCATGACGCTGAAGACTCCTTACAATAGTGTTAAATAAACTACTGTACATACAGTATTATAAACCAAAACATTACACATTCCCATAAATGAGCTGTTATTAATCAAAAATATTGCTTAATTTATATATAAACCGGTTATTTGTATCAGCACTATTTTCAATGCTGCTGTTATAGGAAATGCATTAATACTTTCTGACCAATCAGAGTGCAGAATTTAAGAGCATTGTGGTGTAATGTGATGTAGTTTTGAAGAAATCTATTAGGTTCCATAATTTATTATATATTAATAATAATAACAATAATAATAATAATGATATTAAATGAGTCACCCAGTGAGAAAAATAAAATTAGCATGATATAATTTCACATTTCAGAAGCGCGATTAGCTATGGCACATAAACCTCTAGAAATCCCTTGAAAGGCTGTTAAATATGTACGACCCCTAACTTCCATTCATCATTCCTGGTGAACAGCATCCGAGCCAGAACGTTCGCAATAAGTGACATTTTGTCTTTCTAATTGCGGTCACAGAGAGACAGTAAGTCTCTGAGGCTCGCTAATGACCGTGGTGTGAGGTCTGGCAAAAATCGCATGGCTACAGCGCGGGGCTGGCGTTAGCGCCTCTCGCTTCCCATCTAATGGAACATCTGACTCAATAAAAACAGTCATCAGGCGCATTCGCTCTGAGAGCAGGCAAATCATTTCGGCTGCTCAGAAAAGAAAAAAAAAACGCATATGGATAAAAATAATAATGGGGGGAAAAAAAATGTAAGTGGTTGTGATTTTTTCCATTTGGTCCAAACTCGTGAGATGCTTTATTGCACACAGTTGCTGAAATGAACGTGGATATTTCGCCATTTTTTGCACGTCAGCGTTTTTTTGCCAGTCATGTGCAGGTGAACACTGTAGATGATGAACCACTTGTAAATGTAGCTGCTTTAAAAATAGCATAAATGCTCCGTTTCTCTGAAACTTCATGCAACTTCTTACACTTATTACCAAAGTACTGTACACTGCACTTACTCTCTGTCCCATGTCTCTCATTCTCTATCACGCTGATCCTGTATTCCGGGGGACACGGGGCACTAGGCAGGGTACACTCTGAACATGGTGCCAGTCTTATCTTATCACACACACACACACCCATACACACACACACACACACACACAGGCCTACTCTTTATATCTTTGGACTGTTGAAGGAAACCCACCAAGAACAGGAGAACTCCATGTACACAGACCCGAGACGGGACTCGAACCCTTGACTCTGAAGGTGCAACAGTGCTAACCACTACGCCACCTCGTCGCCTTTCAGTACGATACATTATATTGAATTGTTGAGTCCGATTGGTCTGACAACAGCGCGAGTTTCTATTAATGTGTCCAGCAACAACGAATTCAGTCGTGAAAAAGAAGGAAGTGTTTATTTCACATTCTGATTCGTAGTTTTAATCAGAAGACATATTTAATAAAATGAAACAATCGAGCGGTCTCCTCCGGTACTCGCTCGGTATTTGATTAGTTCATTTTTATTTTAATTATTAAGACAAATCAACCAACATGCTGGTATATTTCAGTTTGTGAAAACAGAATAAACGGGCTACACGAGACTTCGAGCGAATAATGGACCCGATGCTGCAGTAAGTCCCACATCTTTGCAATCTATGTTTATTGATTTCATTGCCGTGCGATGGTTTAATGCGGTTGGTTTAGAGAGACTAGCCGGGCTCAGATGGTCAATTCAGTTAGTCTGTACTAAGCAGTAGAATATTGAATTTTCAGAAATAACTTCGTTAAACCGAAGACGCTAAACGTCCACAGCGCCCCCTAGGAGCGGCCTTGTTTTTGGTGACGCTGTACTCATGCTATATGAGGAAGTAAATTAATTTATAATACATCTTCAACGCGATGAATGAAACTCAGTTGAGGTTCGGACTCGTTTTTTTTTCTAAAACACAGCATCCCGTCAGTGTAACGCGATAAAAAGTAAACGTAGATTTGTGGTGCAACAGTCATGATTAAGGTTTCTCCTACTGTGTGAGAAACGATTTAGATTTTGTGTTTAATGAATGTGCTTTCAACGCAAGCCGCCGATTCTCCAGCGAGTGGTCAATACCTGGACAGCGTGTCTCCATGTGGCTTCTCCTCTAGAAAAAAAAAAGCATTAATGGAGCCACTGAGCTCTCCCAGGGGCCGTTTCGTGATCTCTACCATGATACCCAATCTGCCCCCATTAGCGAGCCCACCACCCTGCAGATCCACTGCCTCACGTACACCGAATTAAATATTAACCAGTTAATGTCCATTTGCTCATGCTTCCTCTCCCTCTCTCTTGCAAAGAAAGTGAAAATGCAAGAGCTTCATTCGAGGAACGTCTCCAGGAGTGCCGTCTGGATGGAAAACACTCTCAGCAAATCAGAGCAAAAGAATCCATTGATTAGCTGGACATGGTGTGTCCTTAGCCAACAAATGCTTATTTGTTTTTATTCCTCCTATACTGTACCACAGCAAGTGACCAGTGGTTACAATTGTTTTATTTCAATGCCATGCCATAATTTTTATTTATAAAATGTTGTAGGACACCAGCTAAAGATGTTCGTCTCCTTTTCTTACTTTCATTACAGTGGCTGTAAAATCATTACCTCATCAGTCTTTTTTTTTTTCTTTCTTCTAGAAGTTAAAAAATGTGATGCTTCTGAGAAATGCCATATCATACACTCCTCTGTCATGAGGATGTCAGAAAATCTGAGTGGACACATTCATTTACGATCCTAATCTTTGATCTTTTTTTTTTTTTTTTGCTGGAAAACACCTTCTGACCAATCAGGATCCAGAATTCTACAGCCATGTTGTAGAACATAAATTGACCTTGAGCTTTTCAGGAATATATAAATCCCAGGTATAAGTTCATAATTATAAGTTTTTCCATAATGTGTGAGCGGGAGGGTACGGTGGTGGGGGGGAGGAACGCTGAGGGGAACCAGACTCAACAGGGAACGCTTTTTCATCTGGCCTACTCCGGATAGTGCGGTTATAAATAATGACTGTGCGATGTATCATAAAATTATGCAGTTTTATGTCCGGGAAATTCATTATAGCTTTAATACAAATGATATATTTTTGAAGTGTTCACTGATGGGAGACTTGAGAGAAAAAATTCAGGCCTAAAGCTGAATAATTCCAGGTAAAAGTACGAGGTAAAGAAGTCCTAGGTGTTCCGAAGAAATCTTTCTAAGTGTAGCTTTAAGCCGTCCATATGAGTGTCTCAGCAGCAAATACACGTGATGAGAACTCCAACCAGAAAGAAGTAGGGCTTTGATATGGATCAGGCCGGTCTGGAGAGCAGAGGGGATGGAGATCACTGGTATTGCAGGAGTAGCATTTGTTTAGCTTGATAGAAAGAGAGAGAGAGAGAGAGAGAGAGATTATTAGGTATGCTAATTGTCACGTAATGATTAAGGACAATATATACGACACCTGGCACCTGTGCAAGATGAGCCATGAGCATAATTAAAAGGGAGAACCAGAAAGTAAGACACACAATGAGGGTTAGGGCCAGTTATACCACCAATAAACCTCAGTGTATGTGTGAGAACTGGGGGACATCCGTATGCAAACATCTCAGTTCACAGTCGCCAAAAAATGGCTGTTTATCCAAAAGAAAAAGCGGCTTGACTAAATAATTAGCTTTTACCCTAGACCTGAACACTAACTGGAAGGCTATTTGATTCTGCACCCTGCTGTGGTCTTCATTATACAAGGTATCAACAAGTAGCCTGCACCTTTCCATCCAAGTAGCTGTGGAGGATCATAGAATCTCACCAGTTCACTCAGGTACTGTTAATGCTTTACAGGTCTTGCTGTTGCGTCATCCACATAGAAAACATTTGCCATATGTTTATGCCAAAACATATTGGATTTTGCAGATGTTTTCAAAGAACAGCTGTTCTTTAGAGCACTTCCAATGACATTGCAGATTCATGATATGGGAATATTTACAGCTATCACATCTGGTATGATTTAATATTAAACATCATTTAAGCAGAACATCAATATAGTTTACAGTACATTTTGTTATTAAACATGTCAGTTTGTCACTTGTTTCTCTTTAACTTTCTATACACCTGACGCACTGCTGGCTGATGAGTAACTGAGGTTCCTGCACATTAAAAAAATGATTGATTGTTTGTTTTTGTTGCAAATTTTAGCTCTGAGGAAACCACAACTTAACGGTAAACGCAGAAGAAGTTCTAACTGATAATCACACATCTCTGCTCTGTTTTTCAATGGGAATCTAAACAAACCTGTCCGGCATTGAACAACCACAGAGAGTTCAACAGATCTGGTGGTGACTGGTTTGGTTTTACGTCACAGGCCAGAGCTCTAGAAGAATTTAAAAATCAATGTGAAATTTCACTGGGAGCCAGTGTAGTGTGGATAAGATAGGGGTGATGTGCTCACGTCTTCTGGTTCTAGTGAGGACTCTGGCTGCTGAATTCTGGACTAAACGAGCTTGTTTGTGCTCATAGTAGAAACTCCAGACCGTAAGGCATTACAGTAGTCCAACCTAGAGGTAACAAAAGCATGAACTATTCTCTCTGCATCATGCAGTGACATTATATTTCTTGTCTTGGGAATATTTCTGAGATGAAAGAAGACTATCCTAGTAATATTATCTACAAGAGCTTCAAATGAAAGCCTGGAATCAATAATCACACCGAGGTCTTTTACTTCTGCACATGATGAAATGGAAAGGCCATCCAGAGTTACCGTGTGATCAGCAGAACTTGCTTCTAGCAGCACGTCCAGTAACAGAACTTTTGTCCTGCTAGAATTAAGAAGGGAAGAAGTTACTGACCATCCAGTGTCTAATGTCCTTTAGATATCCTTCATCTGGCTTTGCTGAGACATACTGTATAACTGCGTGTCTTCTGTATAACAGTGGAACAGAACATTGAAGTTTAACCTACTATGCGTAGAGAGGTCACTGTTTACATCTACAAACTGATCAGATCAGTCAACTAGAACCTGAGCCAGGATGAGGCCGTTCCCTCCTACAACATCCTCTAATCTAGTAAGGAGAACACTATGATCAATGGTGTCAAACTCTGCATAAAGGTCACACAAGCATGGAGACGCAACCCTGATCAGAGGTCAGTAGGAGGTCATTTACCACTTTAACCAGCGCCGTCTCTGTGCTGCTTTTCTAGGATCCTGGGGATAACGTGGTCTACAGCTGACTGGGGTTGAGGTCAGGTTTTTTAATCAGAAGGTTAATAACTGCTAGTTTAAAATATTTATGTACATAGCCAGTGCTGAGGAAAGAACTATTTTTAAAATAGTTTTGATTGCTTCTGGCAGAATCTGTTTTAAGAAATATGAGGGTAAGAGGCCTAGTGGTGTTTTAACGTTGATTTTTTTGTTTTTTGTTTTTTTGTGTAACTAAAGGCATCCTTCAGAGACAGCAACACATTCAAGGCTTTTAGTCTCCTCGCCCTCCGCTATTCTCTCCTCCATTCTCTTTTCTCTGTGCACCTGCTGAGTGTCATTTCCTCATTGTGACTCCGGAGACCTGAAGGACATTTGTTTTTTCGTCCTGCTGGCTTGTCTGTCTCGTCTCATCTCATCTGGTCCATTTGCTTTCGCCTTTTTCTTTATAAGAAACTCTGCTGCAACATTACAGACAGTATCAAAGGCATTTTATAAAGATTTCTTTTTTTAAATATAGAATTTCTACTTGCACACTGTGCATGAAGCCGTAGAGAAGCCAAGGCTAAACGTGCAGCAAAGGAATAAAAATGTCCTTTGTGCTTTATAGATTTATTTATTCAGATATGTGAAAATGTATTTCTGCATTTACTGGATATACTGTGTAAATATTTTTCCTGCCACTGAGTGTTCAAAAGATTCTTAAAGCTAAATTTATATCTAATTAGTTAGTTGTTGTTTAAAAGTCACATTTCCAATAACAAAAGAGAATAATCAAGCGCAGGGTTTTATTAATGGTATTAGGTATCAATAACAGTTTTGAATAGAAGCATTTGCTTCTCTATCAGTTAACGACACAAATAATATATCTATTAAAGAGCAACATGCTGTACTTTTTTGTCCATTAATAGTTACAATTAAAATTTATAGCTGTAAAATGTCTGCAAAGTCAGTTAGTTCCCATTAACACTTATGATATAACAGTAAGTAAGTAATGAAATATACTTATTTTTACTTAAATATACTTATTTCATATATATATGAAAAATAAGATCGGATTCACATGTCATGACGGTTCATATTCGTAATTCCGAGTGACTTTTATCTGACATTAAGGTGGACTTTGCTCAGTGAAATCATCTCAAATGCTGCTTTATTTCTGTAGGTTTCCTTCAGTTTCACTTGGACAGAATAACTGCCCCGAATATCTACTAAATCACACATTTCACTTTCCCTCCACTAACTACCGTCTCTGAGGTCCTCCACTCATTTTTAAATTAAATCCCGGTGCCGACTGATGATGTCACGCCCTTCGCATATGCAGTGGCAAAAAGTCACATATTGTAAATTTCGATCTGACCATTCTCATTCAAGTCACATGACCATGTATCTGATATACTGTACATCTGATGTGAGACCGCATATGAAAGTGAATCAGTTCCTGATTGAAAGTGATTTGAGTCACTTCAGGCTGGTAATGTGAACGGAGACTAAATGGGTAAAAAAGTGGAACCTCTGCATAGGAATTTAATTCGTTCCGGAGGCGAGTTCTTAAGGGGAAAACTTGTATTGCAAAACATATTTTCCCCTAGGAACTAATGTACATGCGGACAATTTACAAAATTGCATATAAAAACAATTAGAACATTTTGAAAAGATGTGTAAATTAAGTAAAATATGAAATAATACATGAATAAAACATGAAATAATTAGGCATTAAACTTTTTGAACGGCTGCCAGACTTAGTTTCATTCGTATGTCAAAGCAAATTTTTGGCTAAATTTTCAGTAATGGAGGGTGTTTTGCATGCCGAGGTTCTGTTGTAAGTATAAGTCGCTGTGGTGTAAGAGGAATAAAACACTACAGGATGTGCTGTTTATTAAAAAAAAAACTTTCCAGTGGTAACAGTAAATCATGTTTCATTCATTACTTTTTCGAAAAAAATTTTGCCTCCATGATGCGGAAAACAATCCATGACAGAAACATCACTCACTCTCTCATTGTCTATAGTTACAACTAACGGTTTGGTTTTTAAAGCGGTTGTTGTGGAGAAAGAGAGGAATCATAAATGAAGGATAGGTGAGGTTTAATGTCCGTTTATTTCATAGTTTACATCATTTACATGTCTATACTGTCTGTACGTTGAAGATATTTGTGGAAAAATAATTTCTGGGGATGTGAAGATGTTTTTTTGAATTTTTTTTGTCTGTTTGTTTGTTTGTGCACGCATCACATAAAAACTACCGAACGAATTTTAATGGGGTTTTCACGGGTGTATTCGGCCAAACTTAAGGTAACATATACAGTACAGTAGGCTTTGTTTCATCGCGATCGGCCCCACGGGAAGACAAGATACAGTATGCTACTTTGGAATTTAGATGGAAAAAAAAACATATATAAATTTAAAAAATCGACTTTCATTTGTTCAAGCAAAGCTCAAAATTCAAGAGACGGCGCTGTACATTTCTAAGTACGCGCTTATGAGTGTGCGATTGAAATCTATTTAATAAGCGCGATCTCACGCAGTTCACTGTAACGCGTCAAAATTTTACGTCATTCCAAATTTCAACAAATGCCGCTGCACATTTTTTTTTTAAACGAGCGTGCGGTTGAAATTCCACGGGGGCACGTCACGGATTGGTCATATTTTTGGGTGTCTGGAACGGATTACCTGCGATTATTTTTCCTATCGCGATACGAAATGTCGTTTTTGGTTTCTACATCGCTACGCCGAGGTTCCGCTGTAAAGTGCACATGGCACTACTCAACACTTTTTAACATTAACCTGACAAGTCGGATTGTATTTTGCATTTATTACTGATTTGATAAAAAAAAAAAATATATATATATATATAATTTTTTTTTTGCTCAGCACCAACACCAGCTCCAGAAACTCGCCCCCCCTCCCCCTTACCCTCCTCCTCCCCCGCGCCTCGCGCAGACTCGAAAAGAGCCGATCGCTTTCCGAAGACTTCCGAAGGGGAGCCGGGCGCGTGACCGAGCAGAGAGTCCGAGAGAGAGAGAGAGAGAGAGCGCGCGGGGCGCGCGCGCGCGAGGGGGAGAGGGAGAGCGAGCGTGTGTGTGTGTGTGTGTGTGTGACCAGAGCTCGCTGCGGGTAGAAACGGGAGCAGAAGTAATCGCGCGCGCGCGCTCGCTCGCTCGCGCGTGAGTGAGTGTGTGGAAGAAGGAGGACGGAACGGGGAAGAAAAACTCCGGCACGCGCGTAAAGAATAAAGAATAAAGCGGCGCACGCGGGATTTTACACACGGAGTGCGGGAGCAGCGCGAGCTTCGCATCGCTTTGCATTTTTCTGGGGTGAAAAAAAAAATCGGAAAAGTGGATTTTGTTCTTCTTCTTTTTTTTTTGTTAAAATCGAGCGCGGAGTTTCCCGGTGAGAGAGAAATGCGAAGAGCGCGAGGACCAAACCGGAGACACGGTGCGTGCATGGAGGTTTATTATCATCATCATCATCATCATCATTATTATTATTATTATTATTATTACTGTTCAGAGCGTTTTAACGGCGTGCACGTGCGCGTTAAGATGATGCACTCGTTATTTTGTACAAGTGTGCGCGCGCTCCTGGTGAGTTTAGAGAAACTTGGGGTTAATGGAATTCGTAACGGCTTGATTTCGGGTTTCCCAGGGACATTCTCACACACATTAACTTCATGCATTGCAAAGTTGGATTGTTGTTCATGTCGCGCTCGGTGGGTCGAGATTCAGATCCTTTAAACCGAATTTGCAGTCGAATCCTGACGGTTTAACCTTGAAGCACGCGAGATCGCCAGGTTCCGCTCGTGCGTTTGAGTTTCTGTGAAATGCATTGGATTATGTTGTTGCAACTGCTGGCTGCTCATCACTGCACTAATAATAATAATAATAAAAAGAGAATGTGGAAGACAGACAGACAGAGAGAGAGAGAGAGAGAGACTGTGCTGTCACATAGACCCAGCCATTAAGAGCACATTATTTTCAGCAGAAATGAAATAAATACATGTCTTTCCTGCACAGACCCTGTGCATCATGCATCATTAGTTAATGAGATTATCAATATGCAAAAAATAAAATAATAAAAAACCAACAGTGATGTCATAAGATATTCTTGGTACATCATGTCACATTATGTCGTCACTACCCTGCCTCTGCAATGCATTTAAGCTTAAATGTGACAACAGAGTGTGTGTGTGTGTGTGTGTGTGTGTACGCCATGGACCCATCATCCCACCCTTCCCACCCTGAATCAGACGTGACCGAGTGTTCTTAAAGGTGCATAAATGAATAAATAAATAAATAAATAAATACCCCCCCCCCACACAATAACACCCTCACATCAAAACAACACACACACACACACACACACACAGAAATCCACATGCTTGTAATCAGAAACGTGTTAATTGAAATGTTGAAAGATTTTCACAAACAACTTGAGTGAGGCATCGTAATAAGGCGTGACAGGATGTCGATCCCGATGCACTCACCGTGTATATGTTGGGAGAAACACACACACACACACACACACACTTTCGTTCTTAATCCTCAGAGAGAAGCACACTCACACTTTTCAAGCATTTCGTCTCAAACAATGAGACTTTTGTTGTATTGTAGTATTGGCTACGGCCATTTGTTCCCCCCCTCCCTTTTCCTATGTGTAGTTAAAGAACTCTGTGTGTGTGTGTTTGTGTTTGCGAGGGGTGGTGGGGGTTCTATGATCAGGGCTGGATCGATGCGATCAATTCGCATGTAATGTTTGATTTGTGGAATGTTTTGATTTTGCTCTCAGGCATTGTGCGATACGGAAGGTATATCATAATCGCGATACTTAAGAGCATTTTATCATAGTATTTAGTTTTGCTAACAAATTGGCAACAAATTTTGTGCACTTTTGTAATCGTAGCATGTTTTTAAATATGCTGCTTACATATGAAAAAAAGTTTTTAACAAAAGAAAAATCTAATTGCATGATTAGTAGGAAATATCTGTTAATTCGCAAGATATGGTGGAAAAAATGTATATGGTTGGTTGAAGTATTGTGATTCTTTTGTGTACTGACTGCAATTTTTATTATTTTTTTAAATTAATTAATTAATTAATTTTAAACTTGGATATGTTTGCATTTGAGGTTGGGAAAAAAAGGTTGCAGTTCCTCTATTATCCTACAGATGGCACATTGTAGTATTGTAGGAAAATCGTAAAAAAATATTGAATTGTGCTACTTACAAAATAGCAATACAGATTGAATCTACATCTGGATATTGTGATATTATCGTATCGACTGGTCACTGGTGATTCCCCTCCCTCTAATTCGCTACGAATTAGCGTAAGGAAAAATAGACTAGTAGAAGACAAATCGGAATTGTACCTGTATTTGTATATAGCAGTTAAAATGTTATCTAGCTAGCACCAATTTAATTTAGCTACCTAGTCAACTGTCTATACAAGATACTAAGATGTGTGAAAATTTTTACCTAAATAAAGTACACTAGCTACTTAGCTTCCTGTCTGACCTAAATACTTAACTAAACCGATCTTATTCCGAATGAAGTGTTAATGTGGCGACCCCGAGATGCTAGATGAATCTTTACCCATAATCATTAGCTAGCTTCATAACGGAGGGAAATGTAAGATTAGATGTTTCCCTCACTTTTTATTTTTAGATGTTATTTACAACCATAACATAACAAAGCTACCTGAGATGGTAGCTGACAGTGAACAAATATCTATATACAAAATCCCTAGCTACAGTAGTTTTGTTTTGCTTGCGGTAAACATACAACTAAAATTTTTGCTTAAACTTGATCTCGAAATAGAAAGCTAACAAGGCTACATGAGGCGCAAAGAAAAAACTCAGCAACATTAATAAGGTGTAGGTGTGTGTGTGTGTGGTTGTGTGTGTGTGTGTGTGTGTGTGAGAGAGATAAACAGACAACAAGGTTTCAGATTTTGGATACAAAGCCAAAATGTTTGCCTGAGTGTCTGAGATGCTAGCTAACAATTCTGAAACAAATTTCTTAACACACAGTTAGTCGTTAATTTTGCATTTGAGATAAACACACAAGCAGTCGTTTTTCTCTCTCTTACTCTCCCTTACTCTGTCTTTTTTCTTGTTTTTTAAGATTGTATTTTGAATAGAATACTAACATTTCCATCTGAGATTCTAGCTAACAATTGAGAACACAAAATGCTCAATCACTAGCTAACTTCATTTTTTTGAGGTAAATACATAACTAGACTTTGTTCAATAAATATTCTGAACAGAAAGTTAACAAATTCTGCGTAACAATTATGATGAATTTTTTTTTAACTTAAAATAACGAGCTAGCATAATCTCTGAGGTAAATACACAGCTAGCCTTCCTTCTTCAGCCATTTTATTTCAACAGAAAGCTAGAAAACGAGAAACCTGAGATGCTAAGAGACGCTTGCTAACAATTGTGAACAAATGCCTTTACGTAAAATCGCTAGCTAGCGTAATCTCTGAGGTAAATACTCAACTAGACGTCCTTCTTTAAACATTATTTTAAACAGACAGCTGACACACCTAAACAGATGCTAGCTAATTATTTTCAGCCGTTTTATTTTAGCGGAAAGCTAAAAAAAAAAAAAAAAAAAAAGGAAAACCTGAGATGCTAAAAGACACAAATGAACAATTGTCCTTTACTCAAAGTCATTAGCTAGCATTCTGTATGAGGTAAAAATATTACTAGACATTTTTTTAAAGATGTTATTTTGAAGTAAATTACATCTTTTAAAAAAATATTGGCTACCTGAGGTGCAAATAAATTCTTTATTCAGTCTCATTAGCTAGCTTTGTGTTAGAGGTAAACACACATATTTTCCTTCTCGCTGTCTTTATTATAGATCTTATTTCGAATAGAATAATAACGCGGCTGCCTGAGATGCTGGCGAGGAAATTTATTAGCACCAAGGTTTATTTATAGCTAATAATCTGATAATTAACATGTACTATAGAAATACAACAAAAATACAAAAATACTATTAATTATTTGAATTAATTGTTACATGAAAGTGTAACGGGTGTGTGTGTGTGTGTGTGTGTGTGGGTGGGTGTATGGGCGTGTGTGTGTGTGGGTGGGCGGATGGCAGTGTGGGCATGTGTGATCTAGCAATCCTTTTTATTTTTGTGTATGTTTAAAATAAGTGTGTGTGTGTGTGTTTGTGTGTGTTATCTTTCACAGCCTCTCTCCTCCCTGGCAGTAAGAACTAATTGGCACTTTTGCAGTGCCCTAGCCCTCTAATGCCACTCTGTGCAAAGCTGCTTACACACACACACACACACACACACACACACACACACACACACACACACACACGCGCGCGCGCGCATGCACCCGCCCGCAGACAGACACACACATGTCCCCATGCTGCTGCGCTGTTCTGTCGCCCATATGTGCTGAATTTGGCGTGTTTGCGGCTGCGGGCTCTAATGAGAGCGTTTCCCTCGGCACTGCGCCGGTCTGCGGTGTTTCTGGATGTTTATACGTCGTATCTGCGAGGTTGTAATGCTCTGAGCGTCTGGTTGGTGTGTGTGGAGTTCTTATTTTTATTCTGTAGCAGACGTGGTCACGCACACACACGCACGTACACACTCACACAGGGAGGTTTTTAAGGGTTTAGTGAGTCTCAGAAAACACTCTCGCTGCCTCCTTAACCTCTGAAATGCTGGCAAAGAGAGAGAGACAAAGAGAGAGGGAGAGAAAAGTGAAGTGAAATTTAATACGATTATGTATATGTGGATGAACTGATGGATAGAAAGCGAGATAAACAGAGAGACATTTGAACAGATAAAGACCGAGTTAAACTCTAGTTTCCTTCACTTTTTTAACTCCTCCTCCAGCAGAGCGTTTACTCTCTAACTTTCATCTTTAACGCCTGGTTGATTTTTTTTTTAACTGCTTGCTCAAAATATTGTTGATTGGATCTAGAGCCGTGCGATTCAATCGATTATGCAGTGTAATTGATCTTAGTAATCGATCTTTCAATGTAATCCACAGCTTTTGCAGAAATTACACAATGATTCAGTAAAAGTGTATGATTTATGAGAGTACTTCTTTTTTTCTTCTTTTGAGTTTGTGTGCGGTTGGTGCAATACTGCCACCTGCTGGACTGGAATGTGGAGCAAAAGATTTTGTCTTTGCACGAGACAACAGCCTGCAAAAAAGAACTGGACAAACCCGCCGTGATCAAAAATGGCCAAGTGGGTGGACCGAACAGAGCTCGGGTTTTGGTTGGAACAGGCCTACTTATGTCAGCTACCACAAGCTAGCTAGCTTAGCTAAAATGCCGAAGTGGCGTGAATTAATCTATATACTAATATTACGTTTCATTTGATTTAACTCGTCCCCTGTCCACTCCTCCATTTCTTGGTGGAAGTTCAACTACGGTGATTCCAGTTAGACGGTTAGCGATGCATAGCAGACAGCTAGCGGTTTGATACCTGCAATGCAGCTGGCACCCAAATCAGCCACTTTCTGATGAGTTTTTATAAATATTCACCCATATACAGAATATGCAGTCTAGCTAGTGATAGTAAAACTGTTTTTTTGGTACCAGAATGCAAAAGTTTATTTCTGTTGTAAAGTTGGACATTTCCTGCGCCTAGTGGACATTCCAGGAATTGCACCTCGGTGCGCTTGGTGCAATACTGCCACCTACTGAATTGGAGTGTGGAGCAGAAGATGAACAAAAGCTTTATGGCTTTGTATGAGACGTGACATTTACACAGTGAACAACAAAACTTTTTGGTTTTTTAGTCATTTTTAATATTTAAATACAGAATATATTAAAATATTGAATATTGAAATATAGCTGCTTGAGACAAATCAGTCAATGCCATGTGTCTTTTCCTCCTGGAATATTTATTTACTTATTTATTCCAGGGTTAGGTTTTCTTACAGTATGTGATGTTGAATCTGTCTGCTTCCTTGCTTAGTAGCTCGTCTAATTTCTGTAGACAAAAAAAGAAATTCACAACCATTAAATACTTTACAGCATGAAGCCTAAGTGAAAGATTTACTGCTTTAACACGTGTTGTGTTTTCCAGATCCGTCCAAAACAGTCGGCTGGTGTGAAATCTTGCTGATTTACGGTTTTAATGCTTCGCGCTGTAACGTAGTCAAGCATGGTTTCGCTAATGCACTTGCAATTTGACTGCTGATTGGAAGCAGGTTTATCACTGGCAGACCCACCGCTGGTGTTCTAAACCATTTACACCCGAGCTTTATGAGGCGTCTCTGCTGTTTATCGCTAACTGGAAACAGACATTAGCTAAGAAACGTTTCTGAAACAGTCCTGTTCCGAAGCTCGCCCGGTTTTTATTTATTTTTGTTCTCCCCGTTCAGATGGATTGCGACGAGCTGGGAATTGCAGAGGCCCGCAGTAATTGCTTTCAGAGAAAGGATGGATGAGGGGGAAAAAATAGGTGCAGGACGGCAACCACGCACTCGATTTTGACTCGAACGGCTGTTTAAGCGGAATGTAGGCTGCGATCCAAAACTCTTGATGTCTAGATAAGGTTTATTTTAATCTCTACATTTTATCCTGTAGAATTCATCCTAACACGCCATCTTAATAGCTGTTATTACATTTCTGAGCACTTTTTAGGGTGTAAGTTTCACTGGTTCAGGGTGTGTATTACCCATAATGCACTGTGAGTAACAGAGAAATAGGAGCTCATTGTTAGATATTATACATGCTAACATTATGAGTGCGTGAGATTCATACGGCGATTATCGTTAGTAATTAATGCGAAAGAAGACGTTTTTCTCAGTTTGTTTTATTTAAATAGTTCTAGTTCCAATAAATTGGTTATAAAGCCCAAAAGGTTTAAACAGTTAGAATAAGAAGATACCATAAACCTGTCAGAAGTACTGCTTCTGTTTCTCTGTCCTCATTCAAAAGCATCCAGTGCAGTGAACCGACTGAACTACAAGTGCGCCCTCTTGTGGAGTGTAAGTTAATAGATATGTGAGCAATTATTAATCAGTTAAATACTTACTGATGATAAGTTTGTTAATGTTTAAATGTTAACATCCCTTATTACAGTAGTACAGAGAAACCTCGGATTGCGAGTAACGCGGTTTGCGAGTGTTCTGCAAGACGAGTGGAAAGAGTAAATCTTTTGAATAAATTTTGACTTGGAAAACAAACAAGTCTTGGTTTACGAGCACCGAGTATCACGTTTCACGCATGCGCTTCTTGTTTTGACGCCGAGCGTCACGTGATCACAACTGAGCCAACGGTTTTTCTCTCTCTTGCGCTGCGGAATTGTGGGGTAATCGTCTCCCCTGCTGGGTCTTAGTATTCGTCTCTTACTGGTAGTAAGTGTGTACTGTTTATTATAATTCAATTCAATTTTATTTATATAGCGCTTTTAACAATGGTCATTGTCTCGGAGCAGCTTCACAAAAAATTTAAAAGATTTTGTTAGAAAAGAAAATATTTGGAAGTGTGTATGTGTGAGAAAAATGTGTATAGGTAATAATGAGATGAATGAATGATGAATGAAATGTCTCTGATGAGCAAGCTAAGGGTGACGGCGACGCACGTATGTGCGTGCATGTAAAGCAAAAGCAAGTCTCATTAGAGAGGTTAAAGATCCATTTTCTCCCTCTCTGTTTCAGCCTGCCGTTATGTGTGTGTGCGTGCGTAATTTGACACCGTGCCCCTTCACACACACACACACACACACACACACACACACACACACACACACACATACACTCTCGCCTTTACATGCGTGTGTGTGTGTGTGTGTGTGTGTGTGTTTGTGTGAAATTCAAATAAGAGAGGAGAAAGGTTTACTGTGTAAGATGAGAAGGTGAAGACAGGAGGGGCTGGTTCCTCCTCTCCTTTTACTTTAGATTCACACACACGCGCACAAATACACGCGCGGCTCCTGCGCGCATAAACGGAAACAGGAAACAGGATTTATTTTTACCTTTTTTTAAAGGTAAAGTGCAGGTTAATTTGTTTTATTTTTACTTTATATTTATTCTGATAATAATTTTTATGTATTTATTTTTTTGGAACGAACAATTTGAGTTTCCATTATTTCTTATGGGAAAATTTGCTTTGATTTACGAGTGAATTTTTTTTCAAACTTTGCTAAATATTTGCATTAGCTAGCTGCATCAAGGTGAAGAGCATCACATTGTATATGAAGGTTATTGTTATATTTCTGTATTTAACATATTAGTGTGTTTCTGTGAAATAGAATGCTACTTGTTCAATTCAAATATTTCTCCATGATTGCTTTAGCGATGTGGCTTGTTTTGTAAATTATAACCCCAGAACATGTAAAGGAAAGAAGTGCTTTACTTATTGTTCAGTGTAAATATTTTCTCTTTCTTAAATATAACCTAAGCCCTGTCCTAGACCATGTCTGATTGGCTGAGGCATTATTATAGTAGATAACACTGTGTTTTAAATAACGTCATGCACTTTATCATGTCAAGTGTTATCAAGTTTCGTTTTCCCATTCTAGATCTTTTTATGGAAGTTTTTACTAAATCTTCTTTTTACAAAATTTATAATTTTATGTTGTTCTTAAAAGAATACTTAATACATACTTAAAAGAAGCACACACTCAGAAGACAGCAGCTTCACAACTTCATTTATATCACATCTAGATAAACGCATTAACCCTCTACCACGGCGGCTGCGATCCAATAACCTGCCCTCTACTTTTCCCCTCGGTTCAAACCCCCAAGGCTCGTTCCATTACTTTATCAGCTCAAGTGAACTTCATTAGATTACCTTAAAATGAAAGATCGAGTCAACATTGATGTAGCCTTTCCCAGAAGGCATTGCTGCAATCTGACACAGATTTATTTTTTTTGAAGGATCAACAAGTAGCAGGTGAAAGTGGAACAATACGCGATTTCATTAGCTGCGTTTAGATATTACAAAAAGAAAAATCTCAGTCAAACTTGTAGCTTTGATATTAGTTTATTCTTGTTTTACAAATAAAAGCTTTTGATGTGCACAGTGTAACCATAACAACACTCCGATGGTTCAGCCATTCTTAGCTAATCTTGCCAATCTTCGCCAACTAACCAACCTAGCATGCGCTCGAGATTAGATTTATTTCTCTCCTGAATAAATGTGGTATATATTTGCCCGCTAACAAAGTATATTCGTTCATTATGTTTTTCTTTCTTTCTTGCATTATAACATGCCGTATGACTTGTCAGAAGTTAAACAGGTGTTGCTTCCGAAATTCTGTAAGTGGCACAATGACGTACAGCACGTCTGAAAACCACTAGTTAATTATGTGGTAAATATAGAAATGATCTAGACGTTTTCACAGAATGTGGATGGGGTCAGGACGAGGCCCGTGTCGAATAGTCAATAACTCACATACTTAAAAGTGACTCCGTGTCCCATCACACGCGCACACACACACACATGCTAAACCTTAACCGTGTGCGTTGCTATTCATCTCACTTGACGCTGATCTTCAATAATCCAATCAGATCGACTCGTCTCGTGTCGCATTAGCATGCTGTGGCGCTCGTGAGCCGTCAGTCATGAAGACGAATGAGAGTGAAGTGAAAGCCTCAGCAGGCCTACAAACACTTTCTCATCATCCTCACAGTGCATTAAGCAACAAATATTTAACAATTACCGAGCAGCTCTCTGGATGGAGACTTTTTTTTTTTTAAAGATGGTAATCACAGAAATACACTCCATTAAGCTTCGGGTCATATTCAGCTATTAAGGAGTAACTAGGAATGGACGCGGATGCGTATCAGACGTCTTTAATGCATTAATGACTAAAGTAGCTTTATATGAGAGGAGTGTGCTGCTAAACAGTAATATGATACACAGCGATACGATTATCGTAAATAATTTATAAACGCTGTCACTTTCCATGAGTTGCGTTTGGGTGAAGGCTTCCTAAGAGGACAGCGTTCCAAAATTGAGTCTAAACTGGAGATTAAATTCGGAATCTTTACAGAATTTTCTAAGTTTCTAAGTGGAGCCTCGACAGATCAGATCAGATGCGAGTCACCCACAGTGCTCATGTAAACAGGGGGTGTAAACAGCTACTGTAACCAATCAGACGATAGTCCAGTTCAATAGGATAATTATTAGTTCTACTCAAGAAGCTCATAAAAAGTCGTTGTTTACGTACCTGCTATGGTTAATGAAGGAGGTGAAAGAGGTGTGGCTTATGTACCTGTCAGTCTTAGTAAAGGAGATGAAAGAGGCGTGGCTTATGTACCTGTCAGTCTTAGTAAAGGAGATGAAAGAGGCGTGGCTTATGTACCTGCTATCCTTAGTGAAGGAGATGAAAGAGGCGTGGCTTATTTACCTGTCAGTCTTAGTGAAGGTGATGAAAGAGGCGTGGCTTATGTAACCGTCTGTCATAGTAAAAGAGATGAAAGAGTTATGTATAAATTGGTCCTGGTGGAGAAGATGAAGGAGGCGTGGCTTATATACAGGTTATCCCTAGTGAAGGAGGTGAAAGGGGCGTGGCTTATGTACCCATCAGTCTTAGTAAAGGAGATGAAAGGGGTGTGGCTTATACACCTGTTATCAGAGAGGCATGGCTTATGTACATGTTATCCCCAATGAAGGAGATGAAAGAGGCGTGGCTTATGTACCTGTCAGTCTTAGTGAAGGTGATGAAAGAGTTATGTATAAGTTGGTCCTGGTGTAGAAGATGAAGGAGGCGTGGCTTATACACAGGTTATCCCTAGTGAAGGAGATGAAAGAGGCGTGGCTTATTTACCTGTCAGTCTTAGTGAAGGTGATGAAAGAGGCGTGGCTTATGTAACCGTCTGTCATAGTGAAAGAGATGAAAGAGTTATGTATAAGTCGGTCCTGGTGGAGAAGATGAAGGAGGCGTGGCTTATATACAGGTTATCCCTAGTGAAGGAGGTGAAAGGGGCGTGGCTTATGTACCTGTCAGTCTTAGTAAAGGAGATGAAAGGGGTGTGGCTTATGCACCTGTCAGTCTTAGTAAAGGAGATGAAAGGGGCGTGGCTTATGCACCTGTCAGTCTTAGTAAAGGAGATGAAAGGGGCGTGGCTTATGCACCTGTCAGTCTTAGTAAAGGAGATGAAAGGGGTGTGGCTTATGCACCTGTCAGTCGTAGTGAAAAATATTAAACGGGCTTAGTTTATGTACCTGTCAATCTTAGTGAATGAGATGAAAAAGGCGTGGCTTATGTATCTGTCAGTCTTAGTGAATGGGATAAAGAAGGCGTGGCCTGTGTACCTGTCTGATGCAGTTTGAATTACTAAATTAAATTACTCAGGCTGCTGCTTCCTCTTTACTTTTTAACCTTTTTTTTTTTTTTTTTAGGGGTTTCTTATAATAGGGACAGATGTTCTCCCCCCCCCCCCCCCACCCCCTCCGAATCTGACACTCTTCCCACAGATGTGCCTCTTTTGCACTTAAGTGTCTGTATATAACGTTAAGTTCTCACAGCTTTTTTTCTTGAAGTGTTTCTGGCTCAGGGTTGGACACATACCGGGCAGCTGCCCTTAGTGCAGGATTGAACCGGCGCCATGGGAGCTGGAGGAAGCGCTATGCATAATGATGAGAATCTCTGGTGCTGAAAAGTTTGTCCCTCTGCAGGGTCGTTTCCACAACCTGCCCACCACCATTACCCCAACAGAGTGGCTTTTCTTTTCGAGGAGGCGGCACCGAGGTGATGGACAATTGGTCTCTTCATGTGGGAACAGGACAGTTCCACTGGGATGCTAATAGGATTGTGATGCTAACGTTTAATGTAATTGCTGAAAACCGCAGGGGGTCTGAATGACCTCAGATGGAATCTAAGGATCTGTGGATCTGGGGTAACCGCAATTCGTGTTGTTATGTTACTGAGTTTATATTTCCTGTGTTTTTTCTTGATTTTGTTGGTCAGAGCCACTTGTTGGAGCCTGTGGAGGCAGAAGAACTAAGAAAAGTGGTGATGAAATGAATATAACATTTTCTACAGAATCTAGATTTAACATTTAAAAACAGTAACATGCAAAAATCTGCAATATTTGTAATTAATATCTGTAATATCAGTCGTGTTGATACGTTTTTATGTTATTATAACAGACACATTTTGAATGTTTTTTTTTCTTTAGAATTACAACCCGTCAGAAATAGCAGATTTTATATTGATTTTGAACATAAAATTATAAAATGTTATTTTTTTTGTAATTAAGACAAAAATTTCAGATTCAATTTGATGTTTAATGTAATTAGTTTTATGTTAATGTTGAAATGTTAATTTTGAAATGTTAGCATTAGCGGCACACTAACTAAAGAAAACGGACAAATTTTTTTTTAATTAAATCTTTTAATTCACACATGTTGCATTTGAGCTTCAAAAGTTTTAGATCACTTGCAAATGTCTTTGTTTTTGTTTAGTGATTTATTTTCAACACATATGGAATTAGGTAATTACGTAACAACAAGAAAAACAGCAGTTAGTTGTTATTGTAAGACACAGAGGTCAGCCTTTCTGTAATAGTTCCTGCAAGAACAGTATTGTGTCAAGTGCATTTGCAGAATCCGTCCAGCACCATAATGAAACTGTCTCTCATGAAGGCCGTCCCAGGAGGACGAGACCAAAACCTCCCTCTGCTGCAGACGAGAAGTTCATTTAGAGTTATCAGCCTGAAAAATGACCAATTAACAGCAGCTCAGATTAGAGGCGTTATGAAGTCTTTACAGAGCAGAAGTAGCAGAAACATCTCAATATCAACTGTTCAAAGGAGATTCATGCAGTTTTTCGACGCCTTCAGCAAAACTTTACAATGTAGAAAGAAATAAACATCAGGAACCATCATGGAGTTAGAAAGTGTTCCAAAACTTTTGAACGGTAGTGTAGATAAACGTTGATATTCTTCTGTAATCCTACAGTTGTTTAAACTATACTTTAAACTATTGAGACATTACAACATCCTGTATGGCAGGAACAAATGATTAGTTAGGTTTGTTTAGAATTAGAACAAAAAAAAAATACAAATAAATAAATAATACAGCCCCTTTACTTTTTCTAGAAATTTCAGTCAGCGTCATTGTGATTCCATTCAGCAGGTCTCATGTTTATTGTCTTGTTTTTCTCAACCAGTTATATTTCTTACAAGTTTTAAAGTATTAAAAACAACTAAAAGTAGTTTAGTTCTTCTCTCCACACTACAGTCCAGTAGGTGGTGCTATTGTACCAACCGCTCGTAAAATCTAAAGAAGAAGAAGCAATAACATTATAAAACAAAGTATTTGCAGATGAAAGAGGTTTGTATTCTCTGCAAAAGCTCAGGTACATAATTAATTCGTCAATTTAAATCTTTTACCGTTTGGTAAAAGTTCAACTAAATAATGTAAAAAGTGTGAATCGATTCTAAATCCAAAACTGACCAACAAAAGATCAAACAAATCTCTAAACAACAAAATCTCTAAACAACAAAAGATCAAACAAATCTCTAAACTCTACTTTTTAGTCGTTAAAGGTTTTTTTATTTTTATTTTTAAAAACCCAACCTTTACTGCTGATTTAAATTCTGTATCCCATGTCGTAGAAATATTTCTTAAGTATCATGAAGTGAAATTTCTGTCCTGTCGCCCCCTAATGTTGAGTTTGCATCAATTTCGCAGCACCAGAGTCTCTTAAAAAGAGCTCTTGTTTTAAATAAAGATGGCCGTCCTTTACAGAACCGATATGCTTGATGTCTAAAGAGAGAGTAACTCCTGGAGGACCTTTAGATAACCGCGGTAATGCTGGCTTAACAGGAACTTTATCAAAACACGTCCACATTTTGGCAGAAACACTATTAGCAAACATCCCTAAGTGAGCAGGGTTACGGGAGGACGTGTCTCCCAGGAACGTTTTACAGCGTTCTCACCAGCGCGTTCAGCAAAACGAAGCTATCCTCCTCCGTCTCTCATTTGGCCGTCGTGCAATTATGTGCGAATCTAATGTTCCCACAGGATTCCATTTCACACTCGTTTTTTATGAGCCAGTAAAAATAACCTGCAGCCAAATCCAGCGTGCGTATCACACACACTTCTTCTTCTTCTTCTTCTTCTTCTCCGCGACTTTTGTTTGCATTTTTTTTTCAGCCACTAATTAATTACACTTTAAGTTTGCTTTCCTGTTGGGAAATTTATGCAAATTTGCTAATCAACATCTCTTTAATCTGATGTGAGGAAGTTAATCATAACTGACAAACTGGTTTAGCTAAATAAGCATCATGTACAGGTTTAATTAGACCCAAAACTCTAATAACAACAAAAACGCAATTTTAACAGAAACAACTGGCAGGATGTCGGTAGAGCTCGATTCATTTCTGATGATAAAGTGTCGTAAAAACAGCTGATGCTTAAATTACTCTCTGTTAACGAAAAAAAACAAAAACAAAAGATAAACTTTTTGATTAATTGCTAAAAGAGGAAAGAAAAGTGTAATATTTGTAATACATATACTGTACATATACATGTATTAAAGAGTCACACACTAATATTTTGTTGCCGTTGGCTTTGATCAGCTTATACAATGTCGCAGCGTTTATTTACATCCGGATTTGCATTCATTCCTCTCTAAGATCTTCTACTGATGATGTGAGAGACGGCACGCTGTGTACAATCTTCTCCAGCACGTCCCTAAGAGTCTCACTGGGGTTAAAGATCAGCAGAATGATTCCTGGTCATTCAGTACATTCAGGTCGTCGGCTGACTTCATTTTATTGCCCCTTAACGTTGCTGAGTCTCGACCTGAGTAACTGATCAACTCCAGATCATAACGCTGTCTCCAGAGGACTTGTACAGTGGACACTTCGCTTCATGAGCTTCCTTATCCTGAGACGCCCATCAATCTGGAATAGGATCAATCTGGATTAAAAAAAAAAAGGTCACATGACCTTTTCCCATCGCTCCAAAGTCCAGTCTTTATGCTCTCTAGTAACAAACTGAAGCCTTTCCCCCCCGGATTATTATATAATAATAATAATTAGCGAATAATTTCCTTCTACCTTCCAGTATGTGAACAGTTTCCTCTAGTGAAATATCATTTTTCAAAACTTTGCGTTATTCGAACGGTTTAAATGTGTTAAAACTTTCTTAGAATGTTTGACATGGATTATTTTTTTTTCCTTTCTAGAAAACATTTTGCAAAACTAAAATTATGGTTAATCATCACATCAAAATGCTGTGTACTCTCCTGGCCATGTAATTATTGCATTTCTTTTTCTTTTTTTTTTTCCTTTCTTTCTTTTAAACACACCCAATTATCACGTAAATGGAATGTTCTGGATTTGCCTGGAAATGGCGTCGCGTCTCTATTTAGACGTTTTATTGCACCAAATTCTTGCCTGTAAATAAAGCAGCCTGTGTGAAAAGGCTCGGGCTGTAAAACTTTGCGAATCAGCCCCGAGTGAGACACATGTCGGACGTCTGCAGCCGAGAGTCGTTGTTACTGATTACTTTTTGTTTTATTGTCCCACAGCTGGGCCGAGCGGGAACTCGTACGGTTCAGAGTTTTGTTTTTTAATAGTCCCTGAGATGATGTTAACGCTGAGCTGTGTTGTAAAAATGAGTTGTTTTTTTTTTGTAGGTAATTAATAAGTTCCTAACAGAAACCTGGAGATGAAGATTTCAGCAGTTTAACTAATAACAATAATAACTTTCTCTCTCGCTCGTTTAAAAAAAAAATTAATTTAAGTTAACATTTCTGCTGCACGATCCATAGAGAGGTCAAATTAGGCCTACATACACCATGGGTGTTCGAGTCAAACCGGGACTTTTCACGTTTGCAAACTCAATTAAAGGAGTTCCTGGGAGGCCGGCGTTTCAGATGTGATCATGGCTCTGGTGCACTATTAGACATAGTGAAGAAGGCGTGGCCTCTTTACCGGTCAGTCCTAGACAATGCGGTCGTGGCCCTTCTACATTCCACCTGTCTGCGGAAAAGAGGGCGTGGCCTCAGTTCCCATAGTACCGCTTGCATTTTCTCTTCTTCAGGTGATTGTTTGGATTTAACATTAATAACATTTTTATAGTTAGTTTCTATACATTTTCTTTACGACCACCTTTAAAAAAAATTAAAAATTCTTGAAAGCATTCCGTCCTGCAGGGCCGCGCCGCTCAGGCTGGCGAAGTCGTGCCGCAGAGTCAGTGGTTCATTTTATTGGACCTAACTGGATTTTACAGGCTAAATTTAGCGACAATAACCTTCAGCAGGAGCATAAATTACAGGTTTGAGTTAATAGAATCAGTCAGCCATATTTTTACATAAAAAGCCCTGGCGTATGAATGAATATTTCATGCCACACTTGGCATTTTCATTCCTCCTGTTGGAAAGAACATGATGAAATATCAGGGTTCAGCGACTCCAACACCGTCTCCCATGTTCTTTCTGGGACAAACGAAAGATCTTAGCGAGACGTGATCGTCCTCTGTCGGGAACCGTGTCCCGCGCGGAGCGTGATCGGGGCCGCGGGCCGAGTTCTCGTCTCGGGAGCTTCAGCGGGTCAGGTGGACGCTCCGAGGATCCTCAGCTTACATTCCTGGTGAGAGTTAACACCCGAGACGTGGTGAGAAGTTCTCCAGAAGCTGTGAGTGGAACGGTAGAGCAGGTGGAGTCAGTGATGCCCCGCCCACCTTTAGAAAGGAATATATTACAGCTTTTTACTGCTTAATTCTAAACAATCAGTTATCAATTATTACGATCCATTAAACTTTCCTAAACTATCTTGATTTCTTTTTTTTTTAAAAATTTCTGCTGCTTTTTCCATCTCTTTTGTCTCCCTCTTTCATTTATGATTTTATTTCATTTTCTTCTTTCTTTACTTACTAAAAGTCATGGCATTCTTCTTGATTTCTTGCTTTTTTTTTTCTACTTCTCACATTTTGTACTTCTACTTTTCCTGTCCTTTTTTGTTAATTATTTCTTTCTTTTTAGGTTTCATTAGGTTATTTTAGATTTTTGTCTTTGTCTCTTTTTTCTTTCTTCTATCTCTTTTCCGTCTAGTCTTCGTGATGTTCATTTAGATTTTTTATTCATTTCTATCTCTTGTCATAAGTTTTCAATACAGTATGTTCTTCATCTTGTCTTCTGTCTAGTTTTCCTTGTGTCTTGATTTTTGTCTTTGAGGTTGATATTTCACTTTCTTTCTTTCTTTCTTTCTTTAGCTGTATGGTCTGATGTGTCTTTTAGACTACGGTGACGTGACCTGACTCACGTGTAGCTCCGCCTCTAGTACACGCATTTTGAGACGTCATGACTGTGACAGTTTGTTTGTTTGTTTGTTTGTTTGTTTATCACAGCGCAGTGTGTTTGTGTTTTATATTCGGTCTCCGTCCACGTCCTCTAGCGGGCCCTCTTATCAGTCTGTTCACCTGCGGCTCAGAGCGCCGATCCGCCGTGCCTCCACTTCCTCTCCAAAAAAAACAAACAAATAAACATCAGCGAACGCTCCGGTGGTTATGAGAAGAGAGAGAGATAATTCTAATTGAAAAGTTAATTGGAATTTAAATTAACATCTTGTGAAGTGAAGAGCGCTTATCACACAACTAATGTCCTCGGGACGGTGTGTGTGTGTGTGCGTGTGTGTGTGTGTGTGTATGTGTGTGTACTCACACCAGAGGTCAGAAACTGTTTCACTAATGACAAAATAAATCTGTTTATTTCATCTTTTTACATAAAAGTTAAAAGGAATAAAGTTGTAAGTTTGTCACACATTTAAAAATGAAGCAATCAGGAAATGTTTTTCCTTCTCTCGCTGTCGTCCCTCTTTCTTACTTTGTTATTGATATATTTTTTTATATCTCCTTTCTTTTTCGATCTCTTATCTGTCTTTTTCTTTTTTGCTATGTATTTTTTGTCTCTAGTTTAATGTTTTATCTATTTTTTTATCTCTTCATAACGTATTAGAGCCGGTGTGCCAACGTGGTACTAATGTTGTTTTTTTTTTTTTTTTTTAGTTTTATGTTTGTTTTAGCTCCACAGATCTGCGCGATCACGTCTCGGTCGCTAGCACAGACGCCGCGTCTCCGAGTGATGATGTAATGGCTTTGCTTTTGTGTCGAGGCCTGAAACACTTTCCCCTTTTTTTTTGAAGTTATTGAAAAGTGCTTTTCAGACGTCCTTAAACTCCGCAGCGCTAATCGTTCTAGCAGCCTGTGGGCTAATTAACCGAAGCCGTGTCCTAATGTCACCTCCGCCGGCCGCGTTAATTAGAAACAACGCCGCGCAGCTAATGAACATGTCACTCAACACACGGCCCGAGTACAACAACAACAACAATAACAACAATAACAACAACCACGAGAAAAAGCACACAAACACAATCCTGACGTCTCAGCGAGTTTATATCATCAGCTCTTTCTTCATTTCTTTCTATTTAAAATTATAACATTTCCATAATTCCTGTTTCTGATTGCTGCCGCTGTGGGATAATTACAGCTCCGGCGCCGCGCCGTGTTGTTTGCTACCTGCAGCAGGACACAAGCACATCGAATTCTCGCTCTCTCTCTTTTCGGTGTAATTGATTGAGCTGAGAAGCCCTCAGGGTCTGCGCTTGAGTTTCAGTGGAATTGATGAAAGATTGCTCAATATTTACACACACACTGGGGTTATCTGGGTTTAGTCGGGTTGAGTGATGAGGTTTCAAGTGAGTGACATGGCACTGATCACGGGGGTTTGAGTGATGGGTCTCTGAGAGGGCGGTACAGCAGTGTTACCTGGGGTTAGTCAGAGCCGGTGATGAGTGACTGACGGCGCCGCCCCACCCGGGGGTTAGTGATGGTGATGAGCCTCTGAGTGGCCTGGCAGTGTTAACCATGGGGTTAGTCAGGAGATCAGCGTGCGACAGCAGTGTTGTCTGGGGTTAGTCAGGGATGAGTGACGCGCATTAAACTCTTCTGTAGTGATGTTTGCTGTTCCACCACCTTTAACCCAAAGCTAAATGCAAATGAAACAGTCCTGTAGTCCGCCGCCCCAAAACCCATTACAGCTGACATTCAGGTGTGAATTGTGGCGGGAATCAGGGACGAGGAACCATCAAGCCCCGCGCGAACACACTGCTCATGGAGTTCAACGGAAATCATGGAAAACCTCAGGAAAATTAGTTTTTGGTGCGTTTTTGTTAAAAATGAAGAGAAGACCGAAGGACAGAGGAGTAATATTTATCTATTGTATTTCAAATTGAAACTTTAATGTTCTGCGTATAACCAATATTAAAAACAAAAAGGAATAAAAGGCAAGTGAGATTCTTTATCTATAAAGCAGCTGCATTGCGACAGTCACGATCGTTAAAGTCGCTGTAGAAATAAAATTGAAACTGGAATTGAATTGAACTTAAAAGGTAAAGACGTTATACATGGTGTAACAAACATCCTAGAATAAATTCTCAAGAAAATAAAGTTGATGAAAGAGAAATCTAGAAAAAGAGCCTAATAATATTAGTGTGGAATATTATCAACTTTCACACAATTTTTAAGAGATTCTCGTGTGTTTTGATAATTTTTTGTAGAACATTTAGTAATTTTTATTTTTTATGTAGCTAAAATTAAACAAACTTTTTTTTTTTTACATATTCAGAGAGAACAATCTAAAAATTAAAGAAGTGATTTTTATGAAGTATTTTACTTGGTGATTTCTTTACTTCTATGTTTTGTTTTTCACTGTGTTGGAACCAAAACCAAAAACATCTTATTGGTTAAAAGTGGAACATTTTTTAGGAACTGTAGCTATGAATTAAAGGTTATCGTTTTTCATTTCTGCTCGGTTTAATCTTCACTCGCTTCCTTTTTTCTCACCAGCACCTTTAAAGCTTCTTTTCTTTTCACTTGGAATTAAGATCGAAATGTGTTTAAAATCTGTTTCTTGTGGAATTAATAGAAAAAGAAGAGACTTCAAATTCAAGTATTTTATATGAATACGTGTTGGTCGAGAAACTCCGCCCCTATCCAGATGTGCTACTCAACATCATCTCCGCCACGAGCCACGCCTTTGCACCGTCGTCGAACCCGACTCTCGAATCCTGTTTCGAAAACCCACTTTGTCAGAGTTGATGGTCTCCCGCGGTGCAGGTTGTCTTCAGTGCTGGTTTCCCTTCTTTCAACTTCTTTATCTATCTGTGCATGTTGCTCTCGTGAATGGTGTTGTCTCTGTAAACACTCTGTAGCGCAGCGGGACACCGTCACCGCGCAACAAAGACGATTTTCTTTCCTTCTCCAGCTGCCTCGTGTCGTTTATTTGAGGTAGAAGCTCCAGACCAAACTCCGTCCTCTCGACTGTCCCCGTGTATATTTCTTTCTTTAAGTCGGTCTAGAGTCTTGTCCGTTCTTGATGTCTGAGTGAAACCGGGACTCGTCTCTTCCTCGGTGTCGGATCAGGTTAGTTTATTTCACGGCTAACCGCTCTGTCGCGAGATGAAGTAGTTCAGCGTATCCTGATTGCGTCAGCTTTCATTATTAACACGAATCCATCAGGCAGAAGAACCGCGAGCGTCCTCGTCCCTGCTACAGAGACGACCCTGTCCGTGTCCCGAAACAGGACGAGTGGAGTTTCAGAGACTCTGTGTTACACTTCCTGACATCAATTCTAATTATTATTTTATTGTATTGAATATATATATATTTTATTTTTTACCTAAACCCTGAGTGGAAGCGTGATGGTTTCTCAGACCGTCTCTGTCTCTCTCCACCTCCTCGACCGTTAAACACTCCTCCGTCTCCCAGTCTGTTAATCATTTCATCCAGATCCCGGCGTGCGCTCGGCTGTGGAGACGCCTCACGCTGTGTTTTCACCTTCATGCCTCTTTCTGTCTGAGAAGGAAAATTGTTGACTCTCCATTACTCATGCTCTCCGAGGGGTCAAAGTTCAGCCGTTGTGCTGAAGATCCCGTGGCGCTGAGCGAAGAGAAAATCTACCCATAATCCCTCGCCGAACACTCCAGCAGCGAGCGAAGATGGATTCGTGGTGTGGGTCTTAAATAAATGAAAAACCTCACCGCTCTGACTCCGAAACTAGAAAATGTTTACAGAATACAAGTGTGGAAAAAAAACATAACAAGAAATAGCACTGCGTTACTGTAGACTATTCGCGTTCAACGCTTCCAAATTTCACTTTAATTGTTATTGTCTTTAATGTTGCGTTCAAGTGAGTTTGTACGGGTGCTGACGTTCTAGCGGCTATAAATAATTGTACCTTTTTTTTTTTTTTTTTACTTTTTTCACTGTTTCCAAGTTCATAGGACAAAAAAAAGCAAAAAACAAAAACGCAGCTTGTTACACAACATTAATAAGTAAGAACGGGAATCACCAGGGAACTCCCGATACGATATTATCGCGATTCAATTCGTATTGCGTTTCTGTATCACAAGTATCACAATTCTATAAATATGCCAATGTGATTAAAAAAATTCTATGTTAAAGAATGTTAAAATTCTAAACAAAACTTAGCAAATCATTTGCTCCTATCACACGGTACGTTTAGTTTAAAGAGCACTTGCAGGATTATAGAGGAACTGCAAATTCTTACCACTTAAAATGCAAACATACCAATTAAAAACACATTTTTAGATAAAAGTGTTACAAACTCTTCTGTAAGGAAAATGTAATAAAACTCTTGAAAAACTCACAGCTTTAATGCTGAGCCGCCCAAAGTGCTCACACTGGAGACTCCTTCCACACATATTACAAAACAAAATTAAAGTCAGAGGTCGCCTTGCACCTTTTTTTTTTTTTTTTTTTGCTCAATTAGAAAGCTATTAGGACGTAACGACCAAACCGAGTCTAACGAACGCATCAATTAGGAGAACGCAGAGAGAGAAGGCGCACTGACGGCGAGGTTTCTCCGGATCGTATTTTGTCTTCCCGCTTGCAGTTGGCTCGACATGCGCGAAGCAAATTACTTTGGCCCAGATGGCGTGAAGGTCACGGAAACCCAAGTACTTAAAAAAAAAAAATCCTGAAGAGAAAATACACACTCCCGTCAGCTGCGAGAGCTCCGCCTTACTGTCATGTTGATACATAACCATTAGCACTGGTTCACTTCCCAGATTATTTCTCTTTACCACATGAATGTCTCTATTGTCCGGTGGAGGACCAGATGGGATGCAGTTATGCCAACTTTATTCATTTTTTTCCCTCCATTTGAGCGATGGACAAAACTGCGCTGTCGAGATCCAGCTGTGGACGCTGGCCAAGAGGACCGTGGAAATGTTTATCAGTTCCAGAAAGCACTAATTAAAGCCAATTTCTCATTACACCAAAAACGTGTTACCTTTCTGCCTCATGTTATTGTTCGTGACTGTAAGGGGTAAAAAAAAAAAAGGATTAATCTCATAGATTAAGATGAGAACACAATGCACCTGCTGCCAGAACTCAAGTTTCTGCATTTAGTGAGTTTACTTTAGAATTATTTTTAAACTATTTTGTATGAAAAAATACTTTAAATTATGACAAGGTGCTGTTGAGTTCTCATTTATATTAATGCTCTCGTTTCCATAGCAACAGGTCAGTCACAGGGACTAGGCTTTGTGGTTTCTCAAGAACAAGGTAACTCTGGATGGGGGTTACACTGGATAAGGGTGGGGCGTGACTCTCTATAAGGGGGTGATTATGGGGCAACGCTGGGTGATTTGGGTAATAATACTGGATAAAATGGTGATTTGGGGGAGGGTGATATTGGATGAAGGGGTGACTTAGATTTTTGGGGAATAACGTTGGATGAGGTGGTGATTTTGGGAGTAAAAAAATGGATGAAGGTGTGATTTATGGGAATGAAATTGGATGAGGGTTGATCTGGAGAGTAACGTTGGATGAAGGGGTGATGTTTCAGGGAATAACATTGGATGAATGAGTAATTTGGGGAATAACTTTGGATGAAGGGGTGATTTGATAAACAGTAATTGAAGGGGTGATTTTGAGGAATAACTTTGGATGAAGGGATGATATGGGGTAGTAACGTTGGATGAAGGGATGATATGGGGTAGTAACGTTGGATGAAGGGGTGATTTTGAGGAATAACGTTGGATGAAAGGATGATATGGGGGAGTAACGTTGGATGAAGGGGTAATATGGGGTAGTAACTTTGGATGAAGGGGTGATTTTGAGGAATAATCTTGGATGAAGGGATGATATGGGGTAGTACCATTGGATGAAGGGATGATATGGGTAGTAACATTGGATGAAGGGGTGATTTTGAGGAATAACGTTGGATGAAAGGATGATATGGGGGAGTAACGTTGGATGAAGGGGTAATATGGGGTAGTAACGTAGGATGAAGGGGTGATTTTGAGGAATAACGTTGGATGAAGGGATGATATGGGGTAGGAACGTTGGATGAAGGGATGTTATGGGGAAGTAACGTTGGATGAAGGGATGATATGGGGTAGTAACATTGGATGAAGGGATGATATGGGGGAGTAACATTGGATGAAGGGGTGATTTTGAGGAATAACGTTGGATGAAGGGATGATATGGGTAGTAACATTGGATGAAGGGGTGATTTTGAGGAATAACGTTGGATGAAAGGATGATATGGGGGAGTAACGTTGGATGAAGGGGTAATATGGGGTAGTAACGTTGGATGAAGGGCTGATTTTGAGGAATAACGTTGGATGAAGGGATGATATGGGGTAGGAACGTTGGATGAAGGGGTGATTTTGAGGAATAACGTTGGATGAAGGGATGATATGGGGAGTAACGTTGGATGAAGGGGTGATTTTGAGGAAAAACGTTGGATGAAGGAATGATATGGGGTAGTAACGTTGGATGAAGGGGTGATTTTGAGGAATAACGTTGGATGAACAAATGATATGGGGTAGTAACGTTGGATGAAGGGGTGATTTTGAGGAATAACGTTGGATGAAGGGATGATATGGGGTAGGAACGTTGGAGGAAAGGATGATATGGGTTAGTAACGTTGGATGAAAGGATGATATTGGGTAGTAACGTTGGATGAAGGGGTGATTTTGAGGAATAACGTTGGATGAAAGGATGATATTGGGTAGGAACGTTGGATGAAGGGATGATTTTGAGGAATAACGTTGGATGAAGGAATGATATGAGGTAGTAACGTTGGATGAACGGGTGATTTTGAGGAATAATGTTGGATGAGGGGATGATATGGGGTATGAACGTTGGATGAAAGGATGATATGGGGTAGTACCATTGGATGAAGGGATGTTATGGGGAAGTAACGTTGGATGATGGGATGATATGGGGTAGAAACATTGGATGAAGGGATGATATGGGTGAGTAACATTGGATGAAGGGGTGATTTTGAGGAATAACGTTGGATGAAAGGATGATATGGGGGAGCAACGTTGGATGAAGTGGTGATATGGGGTAGTAACGTTGGATGAAGGGGTGATTTTGAGGAATAACGTTGGATGAAGGGATGATATGGGGTAGGAACGTTGGATGAAGGGGTGATTCTGAGGAATAACGTTGGATGAAGGAATGATATGGGGTAGTAACGTTGGATGAAGGGGTGATTTTGAGGAATAACGTTGGATGAAAGGATGATATGGGTTAGTAATGTTAGATGAAGAGATGATATGGGGTAGTAACGTTGGATGAAGAGGTGATTTTGAGGAATAACGTTGGATGAAAGGATGATATGGGTTAGTAACGTTGGATGAAGGGATGATATGGGGTAGTAACGTTGGATGAAGGGGTGATTTTGAGGAATAACGTTGGATGAAGGAATGATATGGGGTAGTAACGTTGGATGAAGGGATGATATGGGGTAGGAACGTTGGATGAAGGGATGATTTTGAGGAATAACGTTGGATGAAGGGATGATATGGGGGAGTAACGTTGGATGAAGGGATGATATAGGGGAGTAACTTTGGATGAAGGGATGATATGGGGGAGTAACTTTGGATGAAGGGATGATATGGGGGAGTAACGTTGGATGAAGGGGTGATTTTGAGGAATAACTTTGGATGAAGGGATGATATGGGGGAGTAACGTTGGATGAAGGGGTGATTTTCAGGAATATCGTTGGATGAAGGGATGATATGGGGGAGTAATGTTGGATGAAGGGATGATATGGGGTAGGAACGTTGGATGAAGGGATGATTTTGAGGAATAACGTTGGATGAAGGGATGATATGGGGTAGTAATGTTGGATGAAGGGGTGATTTTGAGGAATAACTTTGGATGAAGGGATGATATGGGGGAGTAATATTGGATGAAGTGGTGATATGGGGTAGTAACGTTGGATGAAGGGGTGATTTTCAGGAATAACGTTGGATGAAGGGATGATATGGGGTAGTAACGTTGGATGAAGGGGTGATTTAGGAGAATAAAGGTGATAAGAGAGGTACGCTGGTCGAGCAGGTGTCCCGATTCTTTTCAAAGCACTGTTGCATTGTAATGTAAAACTCATTACAAACATGTGGATCGATGTGAAGATTTTCCCACTGGGAAAACCCCTGCCACATCGTCTCACTGGAACGGAACGTCTGGAAATTGGAAATTGCATTAGGGCTCGTCTCACATTTTGGCTGGGACCGGATCAAATTTACAGACAGCAGCAGCTGGAGGAGGTAAATGAGCGTGAGCTGCATATGAAAACACTAAGAGGGGGCAGCAACTATACACAGGCAGAAGAATTCTGGAATTCTGGAGTCATTTTCAGTCACAGCGCCTCTGACCGTAGTGCAGCTGTTTGCGACACTGGGTCTCCAGAAACGCTTTCACTATTCATTTATTCGGTTTTAAGAAGGTGCAGTAATATAATTTTATAATGAAGTATAGAGATTTTACGTTGTAAATTTGACAAGGAACTGGGATTGTATTAACCATTTTGGACATCGTTGGGTCAGGAAGAACAAATCCTGATGGAAGTATAGCACATGACCAGTTTCCAAAAAGTCAACTCTTATGGATCAGACGAGTCACATCCTAATCAATACTATTTCCATAGTAACAGCTCATTCGCTCTGTCGACAGTGTGTTTATTTAACACATTGTGTAAGGAGTCTCCAGTGTGAGTGTGCCGTACCAGACAGAGGTGAAGCTGTAACTCTTTATAGCGTGAGTGCAAACTGGAACTAATTTGTTTCCCAGGAACTTTCCATGTAACCAAACACAAACAGTATGACACGTAAACAACAGGTGTGATATGGTGTTTCATTCCTGACGCTATTGCATCATCATAATTCCAGGTAAAATGTTTTATAGTTGATTGTAACACAACTGTATTTTTATTTTACATTTATTAGTTTCACTTCCTTTGTTATTCTGTGAACAGAGCTCTATGATCGATTATTTCCAGAGAAAGACGAAACATTGCTCTTATGTTTCGTTTGTCATAAGAGTCGTGTCTTGTGTGTTACTTTTTTATGGTAGAAGTTGGCAAAATGTTCACGTTTTTGTACAAACTGCATCAACCACTAAAGTAAATTGAAAGTAAATGTAAAATCAATCGGAAAATCACATTACATTATTTTGACATTATTTAAACTGCTTTATGTAGCTATGACTTGTACCACTTTGTATTCAGTCGTATTTATCACGTCTAACAGCAAATAATTTACGTAATTCTCATTACGAGTTTTTTTTAATGTTTATCATTTTGAAAGCATTAAAAAAAAATCTGATGCTATCAGTTGATTTTAGTCCAGTTAATTACAGTCATATTCTGTGATTAATCTGTTTTACAGAAATAACAATTCTGATGGTGGCAAGAAAAAAACTCCCCGAGAAGTCATCTTATGTATTATTGTCTACACCATGTCTTTATTTCTTATGCAAATTTGATACGGAATAAAAACATAACACTGGTTCGTCTTTCTTGGAAAGAGCGACACGCTGGACATTGTGTCCTCAGGCCTGACGGTGTGTGTGATTGATGGGATCTAAAGTACACTCGGGCTGTGTATGCACATGTTTTTTCTTTTTTTAAAGGAGGGGTACGGCGAGCCTCTGTGTTATTCCATACATCTGCAGGACTCCATTGTGACGAGCTGACCCGAGCGTGTTCCAGCATGATGTCTGGGCGGGATTAGAGGAGGGGGAGAACTACAAGAATGCTGGCGTTTTAGCCCGGGCTAATCCCTGTCTGCGCTGAAAGACTGAACGGTCTCTCTCTCTTCTAGGGGTTTAGTCCTGCGCTTAAGTAACTCACGAGTTTTTGATTTGTTTGGCAATCAAACTTGGAAAACTTGTGTAAGCATGAGGTTTTGATAATTACCCACGAGATCTTTTGAAGTCCTGTTTTCTTTTGCAGTGGCGATTTCCCCGAAGGCCGACGAAATCCGAGGTCATGTCTGAGCCGCGTGGTGTCTGGAAGCGCGGCCGTACGTTTACATATAGCGGCTAGGCCGCGTCAGGGACGTGCTTACCAGTCGAAAAAAGATGTCAGAGTTCAGAGCCTAAGCAGCGTTTTGAAGGAAAGTCGTGTATGTGGAAATGAGGAAGGAGGCAGAAAGGTTGAGGAGAACCGAAGAACGAACGTCCAGGTTTATTTAAAGCCGAGTGAACTGCAGTGCGTTAAATAAGTACAGTATGTGCACTCCGACCACATGTCCTTGTTCAACATCATGTCCAGGACACTCGAGATGTCCGACGTTGTACTAGATCTTCTAGCGTAGAAGGAACTAAGAGGCCTGAACCCTCATCCAGCATCACGACGCTCCTGTGAGATCCACTAAAACGAACTCCTTGAAGACATGAAGTGTGTTGGAGTGGAAGATCAACTGGAACTCAACTGGAACTGGAGCCTCCTCGACATCCCGAAGGTGCTGGTTCAGTGAGGTCGAGATCAGTCGAGATTTTCCACTCCAACACACTCTTCGAGGATCTCACAGGAGTGTGTTCACGCTGGAGATCTCTAGAGCATTCTGTTGTGTAGAAAAACTTTGTGGAGAAGAACCACTTATGGGGGTGAGGGATGCCCGAGGTGTGTGTGTGTGTTACGTGTGTTCTGAATGTTTCTACTTGTTGTAAACGGTGGAGAAAATAGCGGCGTATAAATAAAACACACTATTGTTAGGAACGCGCAAGGTGAAAAAGGTAAGCCGACTTTACTGAACGTCCCATCATCCATCTCTAGCAAGGAGGCTAATGCGCGGACGTGACTTTCATAGCTAATAAATGTGTGTGTGTGTGTGTGTGAGAGATTATTTTTGCCTCTTCATGTTTCCCACTTAGACCCACACCAGCTCTTATCTCCTCCCATCTGTCAGGGCTTTGTTAAAGAAGACGTTACTGGCAAATGGCATCCGTGATGGATTACTCTCTCATTTGGCGTGTGTGTGCGTGTGTGTGTGTGTGTGTGTGTGTGTGTGTGTGTGTGTGTGTGTGTGTGTGTGTGTGTGTGGATCGGTGGGTGGGATTTTTGCTTCTTTTGTGTCACCTCTAGTCTTGTTTGCATTCTTGGCCTGATTGCCGCCATTTTTAGACCCGACTGTTCGCACCTTTATCTTTCCCTGACATGTGTGTAATTGACATTCCCCAATAGCCCCCCCCCCCGCCACCACCGCACCCTCTACCCCCTCCAACTCCTCCACCTAAGTGACATGCCATTCCAGGTTGCCAGATATTCCTAGTTTGCACCTTGTTGTTGCGTTATCAGTAGTTCGTTATCAGTGAAGACAGTTTTTCATGCGTTCAGTTTTATTTTACGACCTTACACACACACACACACACACACACACAACCACGTTGTGATTGACTGAGAGTGTAATTTAAACAAATAATAGATGTCATAATTTTCCAGAAGTATTGGCACCTTGCATAAAGATATAGCAAGAAAAACTTAATAAATGTGCAAAAAGTGATACTTTAAACACAAGGGGGCGCTGTTTAATGATCCCAACATGTAGATTTCTTTGTTTCGAGCGACAATGTTACTTCACATTTCCTTTTCTAACGTCGCGCTAACTCGATATGAGCAAAAATAACAATTCGTAAGTGCTTCGTAAAAGAAGGAAAATAAGAAACATTAAAACTCCTGAGCATGAGGAGAAAAAGTGTCGTTTTTATCTGGATAAAACGTCTCTGTTACACCCTAATGATTTACAGTTTTATCTAAGTGTGTACGAGTTTTACTTTTCCGCGGCTTTATGGTTTATTCTGATTTAAAAAAAAAAACTTTTTAGTTAAAAAATGAACACCGGAAAGAAGAACAAATAATATGAAAATTAGCAAATAACAAATAAATAAATGTTAAAATTTTACAACTTAAATGTTTAACATGGAATATAAGAATATGGAATATGTTAGAAGGAATTTGTTACATTTCTTTAATCGATTTATGTCATTTTTAAGATTGAATATAAGCCGACTATAATATTAAAAAAGAGGTGAAATAAAGAAAAAGTTCACACTTTATTATTTGAAACGAAACTCATTTCTTTAATTAAAAGTAATTTAAAATTTTACTGAAAAGTATTTACTTTTTGTTTTAAAGTATTTGTAATTAAGTTATAATTAATACTGAAAAACAGGGAAATGTAAAAAATTTAACATTTAAGCATTATTAATTAACTTTTTGTTAATTAATTTTTCCCCCCTATTGTAAATCTTTAGCACTAAACTTACATCTTCTATATAAAGGTTTTGTGTAATGAAAATTTTGCCTCACAATGTTTTTTAATGCAACTTCATAAAAATGTTTTGTAATGTTTCAGTAAGTTTAGCATGATGTTAACGTTATTGTTTGTTTAATTTTGCTTTACCCAAATACGGTGGTTTCCTATTATTGTTTCTAATATAAACTTACTTTCCTTTTTTTCTTGTTAAAGCCTGATAACTAACTGAGCTCTTTAAAGCAGCTATTGTTCCTTTGCTTTGCTAATTTCCCGCTGTTTCCTGCGGCTCTGTCGCCTCGTCACGGCCGCTAATCCGTTCAGGAAGCTGCAGCTTCACTTAAGTCTCCACCTGGTTGGACAGGTTTTGTTGTTATGTGGGTGAAGTTCTCCGTTTCTCATAACTCCAGGTGAACGTTCTTGTTTTGCAGGTTAACGTTGGACCTGGGCGTGGTTTCGCTCGAGTCTGCTGCATTTGAATAGCTAAATATACTTTCCATGCAAACGTAACGCAAAATCTTACAAACAATATGCAAATCAACGAGCGCTTCAGTCAGCTACCCAACGTTCTGCCCAACGTTCCCAACGTTCCGTCCTCTGAGGGCTCCGTCTGAACACGCGGGTTACATGCAGGAGAACACGTTCATGATGATGTGTCTCAGAAACATTTACACCGATGAGCGCTAGTTAGCATGCTAATTGGTCAGTGGGCTAATAAAACTCATTACAGTTACCATGGCGATCTGCAAAAATGTGCACTGTTGGGGGGAAAAAACAAATCCATGTAGTACTTTTATGGTTTCATCTGTCACTCTTATGGATTGATGGATGGATGGATGGATGGATGGATGGATAGTTGGATGGATGGATGGATTGAGGATAGGTTAATAGATTGATGGCTATAATGCTATAATGATACGGATGATTATAATGGATGGATGGATGGATGGATTCTTTTCTTTATTAGACAGCTGACAAATATATGAATGACTGCATGGGTTTTGTTAAATGGATGCAAAGAAAGAGGGATATATGTTTGATGTTTAGACATATCAGCGGATTGATGACTGGATAGAAGAAGGAAGGATGGATTGCGCGATCGATGGATAGAGGTTGAGATGTCAAATAGCTATGAGAATGATGGATGGATGGATGGATGGATGGCTGATAGCTGTGTGCTTGACTGGATGGATGCCTTGATGGTTAGACAGCTGATAGATAATTAAACGAGTGGATGAGGTAATTAGATAAGTGATGGATGGATGGATGGATGGGAAATAGATGAATGGAGCGATGGTTAGAGGGCTGATATTTATTAGCCGTATTTATGGAGGGATGGAAGGATGCTGAAGATTGGTATTTGGATAGACGGATGGAGGGATGATAGATAAATGGATGGGTTTATAACAGACGATGGATGGTTGAATAATATTGTATGAGGTAATGTACAGCTCAGAGTACACACAGTGAGCAGAGGTTTTGGCGCCCCTCCTCCACCTCGTGGGCGTTGATGTTTTTTCTTCCCGCGTCCTCCTCAGGTGTGGTGGCGCCACTGAGGTGGTGTTTTTTTTTTTCAAAACTGGTCTGTCAAAACCCACCGGGATCCTTATGGGGACGTTCCGTCACCCCCCCCCCCCTCGTTCACCCCCCCTCCCTCTCCCCACCCCGCTCGGGATTAGCCTAATACGAAGCCGAGCGTTTTTCATTTGCCGTGTTCTACCTCTTTAAATTTCCACACACACACACACACACACACACACACACACACACACACACACACACACACACACACACGCCCAAGGTCAGATTACTGCATTCTTATCAGTGAGTGTGTGCTCATGTGTTTCTCACACACCTCTTTGTCACACACTGTCTCACTGACTCACTGCTGGAGACGCCATAACTTGTCGGCTCGTCCCTTTGTCTGTCTCTCTATCCGTCTGTCTGTACACCTGCCTGTCTGTCTGTACCTGTCTGTGTGCTGGACCCAGTATATCTCTCTATACCTGCATGTACCTGTCGCTCTCGCCATCTGTCTGTCTGTCTGTTTTTAATACCCGAGTGTCTGTCTGTGTCTGTATACCTACCTGTCCATCCATCTGTCTGTCTACTCAACTGTCTAACTGTCCATCTGTCTTTATATATGACTATTTGTCCACCTGTCTGTAACTCAATGCAGTAGTTATACAGTATTACACATTTCAACCTGTCTGTCTCTCATTCTTTTCGCTTGTCCTCTGTCGCTGCATATCTGTCTGTCCTCCCTGTTTCCCTGTCTGTCTGCCTTCCTTTCTCTTTGTCTGCTTACCTGTATCCCCGTCTCCCTGTCTCCCAGTCCGTTTGTTAGCCTTGCTGTCTGTCTGTCTGTCTGTCTGTCTGTCTGTCTGTCTACACTACCTATCTAGCAGTTTTTCTTAAACTTCTGTGTGGCTGTAAAATTGTGGTTTTATACATCGCTGAGCACGAGTGTGTATTCAGGCGGTGTGTATGTGTGTGTGTGTGTGTGTGTGTGTGTGTGTGTTTATGCCCCAGAAAGCTTTCTCTAATGCTCATGTCTCAGCTCTTTGGGGACGTTCCCCCCCCCCCCCCCCCCTCTCTCTCTCTGTCCCACTTCTCCGTCCTGAAACTGGACTGATACGACAGTGAGCGCGTTCGCACGTTTTTAGTTCACATCCCACAACCATGTCTTCACGTGTACTTTTTAACTTTACATTGTTACGTACAGCGTGTGCGATTCTAGTTCATGTTTATATTTATGTTTTACGTTTATATTCCTCATGTTTATATTTTTAACGCTTATGTCACAAATTAATAATAATTTTATATATAAAAAGATAAAATGCAATAGTAAACAATTTTGTTACTAATTTCTTTAAAATGATTGTTAAATTGTTAAATGTAATAAAATGTTTAAAAAGCGCAAAATAAAACAGCTAACAAAATATTTTACTGGATAATAATTCTATTCAAAGAAATTCCTCTTAATCTAGAATTTTAAGTAGAAATTTACTGTCACTTTCAATTAAAAAGTGATTGCGTGATTAACTTTAAACGCGTGACGTCTGCTAAATGCTGTGCAAACGTTCCTGCTGTGTCATGTGACACACACCCAAATTCCACACACACACACACACACACACACACACAAACACACACACACACACACACACAGGTAAGTAAAAGTAAAGTAAATAGAGAAATCACCTTCTGGGCCGAGGCCGCTCTTTTTTTTCCCGCCTCTTTTTCCCAGGCCCAATAGCGACTCCCACCTTGTGTGACCTCACGCCCAGGCCCCGCCCCCTTTCGCTCCTGTTCCCCCGGGCGCTCTCCACATTGTGAAGCAGCTTTGTCCTCAAAAGAGACTGTGTGTGTGTGTGTGTGTGTGTGTGTATATGTGTTTTTTTTTTTTTTTTTTCAGAAGGCACAGCGGATCTCAGCCCAGACGTTTCTTTAAAGTTGATTACAGCGTGGAGCGACACAGAGAAACACAAAGCTCTGGAGGTTTTAACGGATTAAAAACTTTCTTTTTTTAAATTTTTTATTTTGGGAAACTTTTTTTTGGTGTGGAATATAAACGAGGATTATTTTTGCGCCGCTTTACCTGGATGTAAAAGCGTGAAAGGATCATATCGCGTGGACTTTTTTTTATGAGTACTACATTTTAAAAGAGGATTAAGGATTACACCTTTAAGTGTTTTTTTTGTTGTTGTTGTGTTTTCTTTTTTTCGGTAAAGGATATGGGTGAGTAAAGTTTTTACACCTGTTGCTCAGCTGCGCCGTTTCGCTTCACCGTCACGCTCATGGGAACTTTTGGACTTTCTTTCTTTCGTTCTTTTTTTATTTCTTTCCCTTCTGTTCATTTCTGTCTCGCTCCTGTGTGTGTGTGTGTGAAACTCGAGCTTGTGCTGCTGCTTGAGCCTCGTTTCCTCGAGTCTCCTTTTGTCCTTCAGTTTGAACTTATTTGCCTGAAACGATAGTTTTGACCTCCTTTAAGCTCGGGCATTAACCCTGCCGTCAACCTCCTCACCCCCCCCGGCACACACACACACACACACACACACACACACACACACACACACCTTCTCATCCCTACATACAGTTCCACCACGGGTCTCTCTCTCTGTCTCTGTCTCTCTGTGTCTCTCTCTAACTGCCCCCGAGCTGAGGTGAGACGCCCCGCCGTCAGGAACCTGTCGGTCCAGTTGCTCCGTATCTCTCTCGCCGATCTCGTCTCAGGTTTATTTTCTTTTCCTGACTCTCTAGAGTTTGGAACCTTTCTAGCGCTGGTTCAGAGTCCCCCCACCCTCGTCCCCGTGTCTCCTTCTGTCTTCGAGCTGTAGTAAAAAAAAAAAAAAGGACGTTTTTGTAGTTTCTGTAATCCGAGAGCTGATCGGTGAAGGAGTGTAATTGCTCAGCTGTCTGCTTTAAACACCGTCTCGGAGGTGTGAGGACGGCTACGCTTTTTTTTCTTTTTTTTTTTCTCCCCCTCTTTCTCTCTCTCTGTCGCTCTCTTTCGAAAAAACAAGTGGCGGTTAATTAAAAGTTGAGTTTTTGCCGTGTGAACGAGGCAGGTGTTGCACAACAGGTTCGTTGCTCAACTCCGTCACCATGAAACAAAATTTTAAAAAGTAAAATAAAAAAAAAAGAGAGAGAAAAAGAGATTCACTTAATTTTTTTGTCTTTTATTGTTATTTTTTTGTACATTCTGTTAATTAATTAGTCAATAAATTTGTACATTTGGTTTAATCAGCTGTGTCACGTCGTTAAGGTAAAAAGGTGACCCGCGTGTCTCGGATTGTTAGCTTCAGAAGGTTTTTCCTCTAAGCAAACACACACACACTTACACACACACACACACACACACACACACACACTTACACTCTCTCACTTCTGTTAACCATTCACCAGCTCTCACGCCACCTTCGCTTCAGATCCACAGAAACCTCTCGCGCTATTTGCGCAACACAGAAACGCGACACAATAACTCCGCGCTCTTCTCCCTAAATATTCCGGAACGTTCCCTGAAACTACCTGGGGATTTTTTTTCCTTCTTCACATAATCTGAATGTAGTTCCTCACATTAGCTGGTAAAAACCACAGACTTTAAACCGCGGCACAGTTTAAGTTCCCCCTTCCCTTTTTGTCTTTTACGCGCTCGGTTTTCCTAGCGGTCGTCTCCCTGATGCTAATCCGTCACTCGTTCCAGGCGGAGTTCTCGTGACCGTAACGTCAGGACGACTCCATTAAATTTCCATTCAAAATGTTTACATGTTGTGGGCGTGGCCTGTCCGGCATCCTGATAATCCACGGTGATAGCTATTGAATTATAAATTGCATTTAGTCACGTGATTAGAGATGAGGGGGAAGAAAATTGATTCTGTTACGTATCGCGGGTTTTTAGTAGAATAGAATTTCTACACGGTTGTATTTGTGGTGGTAAAATGTTGCAGTTCTGCTATAATCCTACAGGTGGCAGCACAGTATTTTGTGTGGTAGAAAGTGAATTATTAGTTACGTTTGTTTAGTACGTAGAACGTGTCATCGCGGTGACATTGTATCGGCCGCTCCCTGTGAATCCCGTCGCTAGTAATCAGTGTGAAGATCGAGCGCGAGGCTGTAATAGCTCCGTACGCTCACCAGAGGCAGCGACGAGATTTATTTTTCTTCGTAGCATCTACATACACTCCTGCTCGCGTTCCTCCTGCTTACGATTCCGTGACAGTCACACCTCAAACTGCTTTATCTCCGCCCTCAAAAGCTTGGCTCCTCCTCCTCTTCAGTCTCTACCTTAAATTGATGCGACCTGCCGGTTTGCACTCGAGTTCCAGTTTGTAGTTTAACGCGACACTCGTAATCGGTCTATCGGGGCAGGTTTCCATGGTAACGGCGTTGTTCCTCTGTGGTGATCCAGCAGCAGCAGATGTGATGCGCGGCTCCCGGGTTAACGGTGCAGATGTTTTCATGAGTTAAGCCGCTTTAGTTTTTTTTAAAGGTGCTTTAATGTCACACACACACGTACACACACACACACATACACACACACACACACATACACACACATACATGTCTCATTAAACGAGCAGTTTAGACTCGAGTGTGTAATTAGTTATATGATGTTTAAGAATTTATTCATAAACACTTCACAGGAATTCACACGACTCGCTTCTGTCTCTTATCTTTCTTTCTTTCTTTTTATCTTTCTTGTTCTCCTCTGCCGTCCAGTTTGTCATTTTCTTTTTATTTCCTGTTGCTTATTCGTCCTTTCACTCCATGTGTGTTTGTCCTCCTCCCTCTATCCTTCTCATCTCATCATGTTATTCCTTTTCTTGTCGTTTTTCCTCTCTGTGTCGTTCCTGGTGTTTGTGGCGTCTTTGTGGAAAGTTTGCATCCGCGTCACTGTGAGCTCAGTAACATCTACAGTTCACTGTTCCTCCCTTCTCACCCCCCCCCCCCTCCACTGTCCCCCTCCACAGTTACCCCTCCCCTTCTCCGCTGCCCCCCCCCCCCCTCCACAGTTACCCCTCCCCTTCTAAACTGTTCCCCCCTCCACTGTTACCCCTCCCCTTCTTCGCTGCCCCCCCTCCACTGTCCCCCCCTCCACAGTTACCCCTCCCCTTCTACACTGTCGACCCCCCCCCCTCCACAGTTACCCCTCCCCTTCTACACTGTCCCCCCCCCCCCCCCCCCCCGGCAGTTACCCCTCCCCTAGTCCAAACACATCATGTTTAATAGAGAGCGAAATAAAGTGAAATCTCAGCATTAGACTTGGACACAGTGCTGCAGTTCAGAGCTCAGACCCTGAAGCCTTTCTTCCTCCTGTGTGTGTGAGTGTGTGTGTGTGTGTGTGTGTGTGTGTTCACACTTGACTGCACTGACACACAGCATCAGAGTCACAGAGACTCCGTCAGCCGTGGGAACCTCACCACATTACTAAACCCTGTGTGTGTGTGTGTGTGTGTGTGTGTGTGTGTGTGTGTGTGTGTGTGTGTGTGTGTGTGTGTGTGTGTGTGACCCATTAATGCACTCTGGCAAGTGCAGAGAACTGGTGCTGTGATGGGACGATAGAAAACGAATGATAGAAAATTTATGGATATACAACAGGAGAGAGAGAGAGCGTAAATGAAAAACGAAAAAGAAAAAATTATTCCAAAAACTGGGAAAGAAAGAAAGAAAGAAAGAAGAGTGGACATGGTGCTGGAGTTTATTAATGTTCTTTCTTTCCTTTTTTTTCTCTTCTTTCTTTCCTCTTTACACCCTTCTCCAGCTAGATTTTTTCCTCTATCCACTTCCTTCCTTTTTATTCCCTTTTTCTTAATCTATTTTCTTTCTTTCTTCTTTACTTTAGCTCTTGTTTTGTTTTCTTTCGCCTTTACACTCTTCTCTATCTAAACTTTTTCTCTGTCTATCGTCTTCCTTTCTTTCTTCCTTTCCGGTTCTCCGTCCAGTCTTTTCTTTGCTGCTTTCTTTGGAAATCTGTAGTGAGAGATTAAATATTGGCACCCGTGTGGTAGGTGTGATGATGTGAGTGATGGTTATGAAGCTCCTCCTCCTACCCCCCTCGCCCCCCCCCCCCTCGCCCCCCCCTCCCCCTCCCCAGGTGTGTGGGCCGTTAGCGAGGACGTCGGCGGTTTGCTGCTCGCTGTTCTGCGGCTCTACTTGTCGATATAATGGAGTGAAAATGGCCGCTGTGTATCGATCTCCCCGTCTCCGTGCTCTCCTCCCGCTGTGCAATCGCTCCACTCGTTTTCGATATTAAACCTCTTTTAGATTCTTTAAAAGCCTCACAGCTGCAGCGTGATTACAGCGAAGGTGCTAATGGTGTGAAAACGTCTTCGTTCACAGCGCCGCGTTCCTCCTCTCCTCACAGCCCGCTCACGTTACACTTCCCTCTCTCTATCGCTCTATCGCTCTCGCTCTCTCTCTATCCGGTTCGGTTCTGAGCACCGCTACTCTACACTCGTTCTTCTGTCTAATTCGTTCTTCTTAGTTCTTTCTTCCCTTCACACTTTCTCCTTTGTTTCCTTCTGTTGTTTGTATTTTATCTACAGTAAATGTTAACTTTCTTTCTTTCTTGCCCTTTTTTTTTTTTTTTTTTAGCTCCCCAGCCTTTTCTTCCTTCTTACTTTATAGCTCTTACTTTCTTTCCTTCTTCCCCAGGTTCTTTCTTTTTTCTTTTGTCTAATTTCTGCATGTTTTTCATTAACTTTTATTTTATTCTTCTTTTTTTCTACTTCTTTCTAATTTTCTAATTGAATTTAATCTAATTTAATTCTAATTTAATTCTAATTTAATTCTAATCTAATTTTCTAATTGAATTTAATCTAATTTAATTCTAATTTTTTTCTACTTCCTTCTAATTCTTTCTTTTTTTTTTACTACTTTTCAATTCTCATTTCTTTTCTTTCTTCCTGTCTTTCTTTCTTGTCTCTCGGTCCTGTAAGCTGGAGCTGCTTTTATTTGCAATAATTTGGAATTTTACATTCAAGAAAAGTTACAAAAATGTTGTGTGTCATCAGTTGAAGTTTTAACAAAGAAAGAAAATTTTATTTGGGAGTAAAAAAAAAAAAAGGAATTTACCCAAGAAATTTGAATCGGTGCGTCTTTATTGTCTTTTCTTTTCTTTTTTTTTTCTTTGTTGTGCTTTATTTTTTTTTCCTTTTGTTTTTTAACAGACTAGAGGGGTTTTTAAGATGTTTACTGATCTGAGCAAAATTTAAATCATGAATTCATCCGTCCAGCCACTTCTTTAGTTTAGTCGATTATTTAACTCATTATGACTATAGAAACGATTTGGACTTTTCTTCCCCACGTTCTCTGGAATTCACAGTTTCTGACTTTGTTCTTTTCTAATGTATTTTTAAGTCGTGCTTTTGCTCTTTAAACACACACACACACACACACACACACACACACACACACACACACACATTTGACTGATTAAATATTTACCTAAGGGAAGTGTTTGTGTGACTCGAGCAGCTCGACTTCAGTCTCGGGTGTGACTTCTCTTGTGGAAGTGAGAGCTGTCACTCTTCTTTCCCGACACAGAGAGAGAGAGATCTTTCTTTCCTTCTTTCTTTCTTTCTTATTTCCTCACCTTGTTGCTTTGACGCGTCATGCTCGGCGTTGATGGCTTCTCACACTCTCCTCCGTATTCTCTCCAGCGCAGAAGGAAAGCAGACGTGCTCCTGTGACGCCTTTTTCCAGCCCCCTGCACTCATTAATTAAAAAATTTTTTTTAAGTAAAAAACACAAGACACCAAACACGTTAGCGAGGGCTGTTTGTTCCTCGTCTCACGCTGCTCTAACGTCAAGAATCATTTAATCAAAAATTATTTTCCTGCGAGATCCTGCAGCGCCGACGGCACAAAAATAATTATTCAGTGAATAAATTAATAACAGAATGATTCCTTTCTTCTAATTAAAACTGTAATGATGCCAGTTTGTGGCGGCGAGGTTCAGTTCAGATCTTACTAACAAACATTACAGAATATTACGTCATTATTCAGGGCATTTTTCACACCCTCACACTAAAAAGTTGACAATAAAAATATTCAGTAATTCTTTTTTCTTTCTTTTTTTTAACTAGCAGCAGTGATTAACCAGACTGTTTTTTTTGACTATATATTTTTTAACTATTAATAAAAACTTTAATATTAATGTTACATTTTAAAAATTTTTGCATTTTTAAATGTTTATTCGATTTTTTTTCCTGATTCTAAGCAAAAAATTCTACATTTCTAAAAAAAAAAAAAAAATTTTTTAATTATAATTATAGATTTAAGTTAATCAAATAGAAATATTTTATTAATTGCATTTTTGCAATCAACATTATTTTTTTTATTTTAGTTATAAGTTTACCAATAGAGAAATTATTCATAAATAATAAGAATTTGAATACTTGCATTTGAAATAAAATTTTAAATGTATTATTGTTCGTTTCTTCAATGTTTTTTTTTAAATATATAAAATAAAAAATTTTATATAAAGTTTCAACTCGAGAGTTCTCTGAAGTTATTATAATATTATGTATTTAAATAATTATAAAAGTGACCAATGGCGGCGCGGTGGTGTAGTGGTTACCACTGTCGCCTTGCACCTCCATGGTCTGGGTTCGATTCCCGTCTCTGTGTGCATGGAGTTTGCATGTTCTCCCTGTGCTTGGTGGGTTTCCTCCGGGTACTCCGGTTTCCTCCCACAGTCCAAAGATATGCAGGTTAGGCTAATTGGCGTTCCTAAAATTGCCCATAGTGTGTGATTGGGTGTGTGAGTGTGTGTATGTGTGTGTGCCCTGCGATAGATTGGCAGCCTGTCCAGGGTGTACCCCGCCTTGTGCCCTAAGCCTCCTGGGATAGGCTCCAGGTCCCCCGTGACCCTGAACACAGGATTAAGCGGTATAGAAAATGAATGAATAAAAGTGACCACGCCCCTTTGCCTATCTAAGCCCCACCCCATTATAATAGCATACTCGTTTACGTTTTTTCTGATGCAAGCTTCCCAGAGTCGTGATCTAAAACCTGTGGTGGAGACCCATGGGATGAGTTGAGTCTAGAAGAAATGATCCAGAACCCTAAGACTCTAGAACCCTGGAGAACCTGGTCCAAACTGGGTGTCGTGCCAATACTTTTTCGAAGGTATTTGGATGTAAATTACGTCTTTGCATCTTTACCCGATTCGAGTCGCCCACATGTGCCGTGTGATGTCCTTGCGTTCTGTTACAGTGTGTTCTCCTGTTGAACTTTCGTTCTTGTCGAGCGGGTCGAACCCCGCGGGTGTTTTTTTGCCGTCACTCTTTGTCGTTTTTGTTATCCCATCGCACACAGGCGCTCTTTTGTCAGCAGAGCTATAAAAACTTCACATGCCGCCTCGTCTGAGGAACTCTGACGTTCCTTTCGGCGCCGTGACACGAGTAATGAGCTCGTCAAACACCTCCTCGGGTTCACGGAAGCGCTGAAGTTTTCTCGGGCGCTACACACTGATGCTATTGTCTCGTACGAAAGAGAGAGCGTCTGGCTGATGAGCGACGGGTTTAAATATGCCACCCACTCATACTGCTCGGTGCTCGTGAGAGCGAAGTAACGAGATACGGAGCAGAATGTCGCCCCAGGACGGATTCAGAGTTTCTGAACCTGATGTATGATGAGCGCATGTGATTGTTAAGCAGCGGTTTAGTGATTCGGGTGCCACCAAAAAGCGTTAGCGCATTGTAGCTAAATATCTAACTGTGCGTCCGGATCGGGTTTTGCTTATGATGAGTTTTTTAGAAAACCTGTTTAATGAGTTATCGGACCGAACAGGCCGGGATTTGGTCCCTGTGAACCCGTCGAGGTATTAAAGTCAGGGCTGATCGATGGACATAAACCATCAAGCTGCCATTCTGGTGGAAATTTGCTCTTAAATCACCATCATGATGAAAAAACGAATGTTTTATCATTTCGCCCCCAAACACGAATTCAATCGTTTCTTTCTTTCCCTCATTTTGAGCTTTTTGTTTCATATACAAAGACATCCAGCACATGTTAACACCCCCCCCCACCCCCCCAACCCAGTGTGATTGGAGCGTGTCTGTACGAGTCTGGATGGAAACGTGTGATTTCTATATCCGTGTGAACGCCGTCAGAGTTTTTGGCAGATCTCGGCTGTTGGCGTTTCAGCAGGACGACAGAAGCAGATGGTCCGAGCTGGACCGAGCACCTGCGCGTCACCTTGTCTGAACGTGACGCTTACTCCTGCACACCTACACACCGTCACACCGTCGTACCGCAAACCTCGCCACGCTGTATGGTGCCTGAGCACGCTGTATTCTAAACACTGTCTCTACAGTCTGACATGCTAATGTGCTACGTTCACGATCTTCCTTCTTCATTCTGTTTCTTCTTTCTTCCTCCACTCCAGTCAGCCATACGGCAACATCCTGCCAGTGTACGGTACCTGAAGCGAAGAATGATTATATATTAGAATAGAAGCTTCTTTTCTTAAAATGTTTATTAGTAGCAGAGTTTTAAAGAATGAGCTTCATGCTAAATATCGATTAACAAGCGCTGAGAGCTAACATGCTAGGAAAATGTTTTTTTTTCTTCTGGAAATTATTTTAAAATAATAATAATAAAGGCATGTAGAATTTAAAGTTCCCCTAACCGAAAAAGAACTTTGTTTCTGTTAAAGAAAACGAGACAAAATAAAGAAGCCGCTCGGCTACATCAATTGTTGAGATGCTACAATGTTAAAGCAGTGACGTGTTTTTTATTTATATATATTTTTAGCATATATTCACTGTGTGTGTGTGTGTGTGTGTGTGTGTGTTTTTACATTGACCATGTCAACCACCAGTTATCCTTGAGTCAACATGTGCTCCATAAAATGTCCACAACACTCAGCATAATGCAGTACAAGGCAGTTTACTTACTTACAAAGTTTAAAGTTGTAGCTGACGTGATCGATGCTCCGCGTAGCGGAAATTTGCAGCAATGTGTGTAGTTGTAAATCAACAAAAATAATGCAATTGTGAACTTTGATAACTTTTCTTTTTATGTATTTCTTTATTTATGTTTGTTTTTTGGTTTGACTATTAATTGTATTAATTAAATTAAATTCTCTATTCATTCATAATTTTTTAATTAAATTTTAATTTTAATTAAAGAATTTATTTATTTGTTTCATTAACAAAATTTACACTTTTTATTTTATTACATAAAAAAATGTATATATTTTCCTAATTTATCAGAATTCATGTTTTTCTCCCTGGATTTTAGTTAATATTGTTTATTTGAGTTTATTAGTTGTTTTATTTGTTTTATGTTTTTAAATGGAATGTACTAATTAAATAGTTATATTCACTTATTTATTTGGTGCGCCATCAAAGATAGAACAATGGATGACACCTAATACAGAAAATAAGCAAGCAAAAAAAAAAAAAAAAAAAATTCTATTTTCTGTGTGTGGCATCTGTGTGAGGTCACTTTAATATCCTAAAGTGTGTTAAGGTCAGAGGTTAAGTCCTCGACCCGCTCCCTGGTGTGCCGCCGGTTTTAGCTTTTTGACGCTAATTGGACAAGTGTTTGTTTCCCTCGTTAACCTTTGACCTCCTCTGATTAAACTCCATGTGTTGGCCTTTTTCTTCAGGTTTTAGCCGCTGATTGCGTAAGAGCAAGGAAGGAAAGAGCGGCATCGAGGAGGAGGAGGAGGAGAAAGAAGAAGTAGTGCCAACCTGGAACATGGTGCCTCATATCTGCCCCTCAGTGCCCTTGACGCCTCGCTGGCTTTGTGTCCTGCTTCTGCTCGTCTGCGCGGCCGCTCGCTCCCACGCCGACAGTGAGTACGCCGCCGCCAAAATGTCTGCTCGAAACTCCTCACTGTTTTACACAGAAAGCCACAAAATAAATGAAACATGTATCCTGTGTGTGTGTGCATGTGTGCGTGCGTGTGTGTGTGTGTGTGTGTCCGAGTTCATTCTCAGAATGACGGGAATCAGGTTAGATGCTAAATATAAAAAAGTGTGATTTTTAGCATTATAGTCTTTCCTATGAGAAATTCATCAGCATATCTGAGGTAAATGTTGGTGTTTCGCACACTTTTGATGCGTTTCCATGGTTACTGTCTGTTCACATTCCCGAAAAAACCCAATAGTAACATGCTAGCTAGACTCCTGTCTCAGAATTAAGCAGTTCAAGGCCTGGACCTGCTCGCAACAAGCAATGAGGCAATACTATAAAGCTACACTACAGTGTTTTTAAATATTAATTTATATATGGATAATAAAAGAAAAGGTCTGCTCAAAAGTTTTGGCCCCCCTTTCTGTACAGTGCTGCTGCTATTAAGGTATTCTCTAGTTTCTTATATTTATCTGATTTAGTGGTTTAATTGCTGTTTTTTTTTACATTTCATTCCTGTATTTGTGTCTGGATATGTTTCCTGATCCAAATGTTTGGATTTTAAACAGTAAGAAAAGATAATACCACAAAACATTTTTTACACTAATGAACAGTTATGTTTGATTACACTAAGATTTCACATCTGTATGAAATATGTAAGAAAAAAAGAGTTTTTAGGTAAAGAAACTACATTGTAACAACCAGTTTCCCTCATATACAGTATGTCGTGTTTACTACGCTGTCGTCGTCTCCAGTGGGTTGAAATAAAAACCTCGACACGTATGTTTCTTTTTTGTGAGGATTTGGATCAAAACCAAAAACCCCACAGTATAAATATTTGAAGGGAACAACAACAACCAGAATAAAAGATATTTCCGGTGAAATAAAAATAGTCTGAGACACCTTAGGTTTAGGTATAAATACTCCTTGCTGAGATCTTCTAATTATAGAGTTGAAAATAGACTTGCTGCTTGAAGTTTAAGCGCAGATGCTAATAATAGGGTGTTGATAAACGTCTGCCTGGTGCTTGGCCCCCGGGATCGCTCCCCTTACCGCGGGTTCTTTTTCCTTGTGTGTGAGTCTGGGTTTTGGCTCGGTCATGGCTTAGAGACGATTATTTCCTGTAACTTTCGTCCAGTCTACTGTGAAGTGCTTTCAACTTCCCGTCACCTGGTTTCCCACTTCCTTTAACGAACCTGTCGCTACCCGTCACCTGGTTTCCGCTTCCTGTTACTTGCTTTCCGCTTCCTAACCTTGTGTTGATCCTGCGCTCAGCCTTACTGTATGCCATCATTACTCAAAAATTACACAGTGAAGGAATTATTTCTTACTCAGCCCGACCGCTAATTTCATTTTAGCTCGTGTTCGCCTGCTTGAGGAACGCCACACGGGATACCACAGGGTTTAATCTATCTCGCCGAAATTGCTGCTTCTGTATGCTGCCTACTTTCCAAACACATGGTCTTAATAAAAAGTCTTTAGGTGTCTGCTATATATAGCTAAATATTACATCTAGTAATATAGTCCATACATTGTAGTGCACTTTCCTGAGATGTGCGTGTGTGCTGCAGCACGATTTTATAAAAATAAGGAACCACTTTGACAATTTTTAAAAACTGTTTAAAGTCCAAAAAATTGCAGCGTGTAACATAAATTAAAAAGGATACATCAATATTGTAAATATTTACATATAGAAATTGTCAGCTATAAATATTTATATAAAAATATACATGCATAAAATATGATTATAATTTATAGAAAATCATATAAATCTCAATAATACAAACAATAAAAAAGGTATTTAGTTAAATCTTCACATGTTGGACTGAATTGCCAAAGTATTTTTAATCAAACGAATCATGCAAATGAATAAAACTAAATACAAATTTTAAACAAAGCTTCGAAAAAAGGGTAAAAGTAGTTCTGATTAAATCAGTTTATTAATGAGAAATATGAAAAGTAAGCTCAAAGTTTACTTTTCACATTAAAAGAGTATTTTTTGTAAGAATTTTTCATTTACAAAGTATTTGTATTTTCACATTTTTCCATTTTAGGTAAATTATAATCAGTGGGAATAAAATTATTTTGTATCTTTTTTTTTCCCTGCCACTTGGTTATCAAAGCTACATATTGTATAGTCGGTATATTACTTTTTGATACGCTTGCTTTTGAATATCGTGATGATATTTCGCCGTAGCGTCTCCGCATCACGGCATCAGACTCATGAGAAAGTGTAACAGTCTTTTTAAAAGAACTTCACTGGAGTTGATCACTTTTTCATCTGCTCGTTCCTGAACATCGCTTTTTTTCCCACATATATTAATATTTATTTCCATCCCTCATGCTCAATGTTCATAATTTCACACACTCTACACACACAGCGAGCGTATTAACCGTTTCTGATGATTCAGACCCTGAACGCGTCCCACACGGCGGGTTAAGCGAGTGAAACCCTAAGAATAGCGTGGGATGGAAGGAGTGCGACCACAAACAGCGGGTGTTAGCGTTTTGTTGTCTGTAATCAGGAGGCGAATTATACGGTGGAGGAGCCAGCGTTCAGGGTGGAGCAGCTCGACCTCACCAGCACGGCTTTAAATACATTCAGCTCCTCTTCCACGCCTCTGCAGCGCTGCGTCAGCAAAAAACACTCAGGCTTCTTAATCTATTTGTTTAAAAAATTTTCCTTTTTGTATATAATTTTGTTTATATGGTGTTTTGTCGTTCTAGTAATTTTTTGTATTACTTTATTTCAGATAAGTAAAAAAAAAATTTTGTATCATTTTTTAGCAACAAAACTGTAAATAAAGCTCGGCATGAAAGACATCCAAACCTTTCCCACGTATCCTAAAGAAAGTGATCATTCTACGTTTTATTTTATATTTTTGTTACAAAAAAAAAAAAAACATGGATTGAAAAAAACTAACAAACAAACATTTATTTAAGGAAGGAGTCTCCAGTGTTAGCGCTTTGTATAGTATAGTGAGAGGTAAAGTCATAACTTGAGTTTTTTCTGTAAATCTTCAGGACAGAGGAGTTTATTGTGATTAATAAAGGAAGAAAATACGATTTCAAAACGTTATTGTTAATCATTTTTAGTGATGTAAGAGGAATAATAAACACATGATGATGATGAAGGACAGGAATCAGCTCTAGAGCAGTGACCGTAACCCTGGTGTTGATTAGTTTACTAGATCTGCACCACTCTGAGTGATTGAGTGTTGTTCACAAAGGTGGTTGTGCAATAAAAATTGACAGAATGGTGCATTTCGTGATAAGCATCACACACACACACACACACACACACTCACACACACTCTCTCAGTTTTGGTGTTAATGGCCAGCGTTGTGTGAAGGACGGAGGACGGTGCTGATGTTGTTGCCGAATGCAGGCCACGGCTCAGTGTTTGGATCTCTGCCTCTTCGCAGCATAATTAAGCCATTAATCTCCGGTCATTAACCTCCACCGACCCCTCGCTCGTCCATTTCAAACGCCTCCACGCTGTCCAATCCTCTCTTTTTATTCCCTCTGCGCCCGTGCATCCGTCCGTCCGCTCTCGCTCGTTCCCGGGCTGGAGATCACAGCTGTGCGCTAAATAGAATTACATCCCGAGTGCCACTCCAGCGCTGATACGCTTACTTTTAATTAGAAAGAATCAATTCCTACGTCTCCTCCGTCTCGCTCCCCGTGCGGACGCTTAAACACACAATCCAATTTGTGGACACGACTCCCACCTGGGTACCCGGGGTCTCCAACCGCCCCGCCGCTGCTTTAACACGTCCGGATGGATGTGTAAATAAATAAGTAAACAAATGAGCAAATAAATGAAAAAATAAAGCTTAATTGAGACGCACTGGTTTTTCGCCAGTACTCGATGGGAAAAGACAATCATTGTTTCCAGTCTTCCACTCTTCAGGTCGCGTAGGCAAAGGATCGTTCGGATCTGCTGATGAATTAACTTACCTTGAACCCTTTGGCATGGGGACGACGCAAAGCCGTCTTACCCTCGTCATTAATCACAAAGGTTTCCTGACAGTTAATGTCATTTCTGGACATTCGTCAGTGTCGCAGTTCGCGCTTTGATGGATGCAGCAATACGTTAAAGGCGCGGGATGGATGTCGTGTCGGGGATAATGACTTCGCTGGAATTTTATTCCTGGAGATAAAATAAAACGTGGCCGGGCACTCGGGGATGCCAAGCGCACCCGTCATTTACATCGAGGGTTTATAATGAATATAAAAGTAGAATTTATCTGTAGAGAGCCGAGTGATTTGGAGTCAGGGGTGAGGTGGTGAGGTTATAGCTCAAAATAATAATAATAATAGTAATAATAATGTAAGCACTGTCGCCTTGCACCTCCAGGGTCTGGGTTCGATTCCCGGCCAGGCTCGATTCCCGTCTCTGTGTGCATGGAGTTTGCATGTTCTCCCCGTGCTTGGTGGGTTTCCTCCGGGTACTCCGGTTTCCTCCCACAGTCCAAAGATATGCAGGTTAGGCTAATTGGCGTTCCTAAATTGACCATAGTGTGTGAATGAGTGTGTGTGTGTGTGTGTGTGTGTGTGTGTGTGCTCTGCGATGGATTGGCACGCTGTCCAGGGTGTACCCCGCCTAGTGCCCGAAGCCTCCTGGGATAGGCTCCGCCCCCACGACCCTGAACACAGGATAAAGCGGTATAGAAGATGAATGAATGAATAATAATGTAAGTTTTCAGATCTGATAATATATTTGTAGACATATTTATTTTTCATATTTTTAAAATTGAATCATATTCAAGCTGACTTGAATTTTGGTTAAAATAAAATTAAATGTAAGTAATAAAAAAAGAAATAAAACAAAACAGAGCTTACAGACGTGATTAGATGATTAGGGTGCTCGATTTAGATTTAAAATCTTTTTTATATAAATGATATCACAAAATTACAAAAATCTAACTTCTTGAAAGGGTCTTTAGTTGGCTTCAACCTTAAAAAAATTTTTTTGTAGTGCAAGATTTAAAAATCTTTTAAGGGGAAAGTTTTGTTTTGTTAATGTTGTTTGATAATTAAGAAAAAATTCAAATAAATGATTTTTTTTTACACTATGCATTTTTTTTAAATTTCACAACCATAAACAAAACTTCCACACACTACTACAAATCCTAAAGTGTTTCACATTCTGTCCTTTTTAAAAAATAAAAAGAACAGAAAATGTAAATTTCTATATTTTTACACAATAATAGAATTTACTTCTTAACTATCTTAAAATAAAGATTAAAGAAGTGAAATAAATAAAAAAAAGAGCACCTGATAAAAAGAGACGAGAGTCCTAGATTGATAAAAAAAAAAGATGAACAATAAAAAAAATAATAATAATAGAACTATCCATAAAAACATCGTCCTTAACCCTAGAATATTTTCTTTTGAACCTTAAACAATTCCATGTTGCAGATGGAGCCTGTAATTAAAGCGTTTCCTTTAGGACGAACAAACCAGAAGAAAAAAATTTAACTTGCTGGGCTTTTCCCTTTTTTTCGTGTTTCTTTCTATAATTACATTTGCAGTATCGACTCTTCTCCCCCTCGCTGCGCTACATGTTTGGATGAAAGCTTTGGTAATGGTGCACCCATTATATTGACTTAATAATTAATGTCTCTGTCAGGCTCGGGGCTTGGGGTCTGGATCCCAAAAGCCCCGTAATTACATTTCGGCCCGGCGCTCGGGGTCCGGGTCTCGAAGGAGGGGAGTCCTCGGTCTCAGAGGGAGATTTTAACTTGGGCCCAGAATTAATAAAGTTAGCGAGGTCGTAAGTGGGGGTTTGCGGCGGAAAAACCAGCTGACGTGATGTCTGTTTTCCGTCCTTGTATCTGTCCATCATTCCATTCTGCTTCCCATCAACCTCTGGGAGTCTCTCCCAGTCCACTGCTCCAATGACACGCAGTCTGTTCCAAGGTGATAGCTGGTAAAACACACACACACACACACACACACACACACACACACACACATGGTAATGAATGTATAAAATATGCATTGAATAAGGATAAGGCTGATTGTAGTGAAGTAAAGTGCATGAGCTGAATTTTTTATTTCCCGCACCTGAAAGAGTACGAATAAACGCTGTACCGATTTAAACCTGGTTTGTTCAATACTCAAATTGTTTTCAGAAATAAATAAATAAAACGTGAAGTAAAACGTGGAAAATTGATTCAGATCAAAACAAAGTTTAATATAATTTATCTCAAGCAGTTTCTAAAAAAATCTGCTACAAATACGAAACAGCACGGATTCTGAGTTTATGCCGAGCGGGACGCTGAATATTCCAGCGACAGAGGGATGGATTGTTGTTCCCTTAATTTGAAAAGTACAAATAAGCAAATGGATTTAAAAAAAATTCTTTAGAAGAATGCTGAAAGATTGATTAGCGCATCTGTTTTGTACAAGACGACAAAAGTGCACAGAGTTTTTAAAAGGTTTAAATTATTGATTCGGATCCTGAGTCAGATTTATATCAGCTTTTCTGTAAAGAAAAACAGCAACGTACGTGAGACAAAAATAAATAGATGAATAAGTTCCGAAAATACTTTAAACATTACTCTATAATTTTGCATTAGCGTTCTCGCATTTGGTGAATTCTGAATTTGAGTAAATGTAACGTCGTAAGTGTAAATTGCTGTGATATGAGAAGAATAAAGCATTTCGCAGGTGTGCTTTGTGGTTATAACATTAGCAACTCTGCATCGTCACGCCACATCACAACATTGTTGGGTATTTTTTCGGTTGTGTCAGTTGCTAAGAGTATATACGCTTCTAATAGAAAAATAAGCGTACAAACACGATAGATGAAATTTCCTGGTACGTGTTTAGCATCCAGGTGCGTTTGCTCGAGGAATGGCTCATTAAAAAAAAAAAAAAAAAAACACTGACAAAGTTCATGTGGCTTTATCTGCAGCCTAGCTTGATTGGAGCGCGAGCGTGGCTGCTGTGAAACCGTGTAATTCCGCGGCACACTCTATTGACTCGATGAGTCCTCCGAGGGAAATGTCAGGCTAGTCCAGATTACGTGCAGGTCATGACCAATAAAGCTCACACACTCATGTTTATGCCGTAGACGTGCCTCTGGGTAATGCCACGCCCGGGGTAAGTGACCTCAACCGTGCCCGAGGTCTCCGCTGATCATTCGTGCTTAACCTTGACAAATATTTCCAATCTGCTGATTTCATGCCTCTTTAATTTTTTGCCAGGCCTGGCTGCACACACGTTTCCGCTCCCGGTCTCATGGAGGTACAGAGTCTTGTTTTGCGCCATTTCGCTTGTGTATTCTTGTAGAATTTCCCTTTTGTTTTCTTTAGATGGACTTGACAAGAAGGTTGCCTTTTTCCTTTCACTTCGCTCCTGTACTACGGTTATCTAAATGTATTATTTATGCGCTTTACATTACACGCTAATGTCGAGAACTCTAAGATAGCGAGGCACTTGCGTATTGATTCGAAACGTCTCCGTGATCTACAGTACGTAAATAAAAAAATACTAAAAAACAAGAAGATAGAAAAACACCTCGGGGGTCAGGCGGAACTGTAATTGAGATTTTGCCAAAGAATATTACTCCGAGTCATCTCAAACTGGTTTTGACAGCTTTCAATAACTGTACCTGCCGTAAACTCTCGTCGTTGCTGAGATGAAAATATATATTTAATAAAGCTCAATGTGTAGGCAGTGTGTGTATATACAGTATATATAAATTATTCAAGTTTGCTTAGCCCTAACTAGGCATGGACGAGATACAAAAATTTCATGTATTCATTTATATATGACGGGTGATAGGTTTCCTAAACAACTGCCAAAAACTCTGCCAGCATTTAAAACGTAACCTCAAACCTTTATGATTTACACAAAAAAATCTAAATCTAAGCAAAAGTTATAGAGCAAAGTTAAAGCCCAGAAAATCCAAATAAATTAAACAAAGTAGGTATTTGGTGTGATGATGTTTAAGGTTGTTTGAGAGTTCCGTGCGGTTTTATAAGGAAATTAGCGGGCAACTTTTACTGAGTATCCTGCAGAACCACACACAGTTTTTAACTGTCACACTTCCTTTTTTTTTTTTTTTTACTTTTAATTTTGTAGTGGAATAACTGATGTTTGAACATTTTAAATGCCTTTGTACTAACTCTAATAAATCATAAAGAAACAAAAAAAACAGGGAAGTTTGTACAAAATAACACGAGGTGTCTAAGACTTTTGCGCAGCAAAAAAAAAAAGTAAATTTACCTTCTTTTCATATTAAAAAAATGTTAAAAAGATGTATCAGAACTCCTTGATACCTGCTATACCTTAATAAACTATTGTGCTGTTTTGTTATATGTTAATATTTTGTTGCACAACACAACCAAACACCCAGCCGGGTGTGGTCTTAATTTGCAACTTACATTTATGGCATTTGGCAGGCACCCTCTTCTTAGAGGGTTAAGGGCATCGCTCAAGGACCCAACGGGTTCATCTTGGCAGCGCCGGGGTTTGAACATGGGACCTTCTGATCAGTAGGCCAACGCCTGTCCAAACTTGGCAAATGTCTTTTTTCTTACTTTGAACGAATCGCATTATAGTCCATTAATGTCTTGGGAAATTTTACCACAGAAATGAAGGTTTGTCAGTGCCTTACAACTTCGACAGGACTGACTCTGAAAACATGATGCAGCATTGTCTGGTCTACATCCCTAAACTTGTTTGTTTGAGGCTTCAAGTACACTAAGGTCCTCATTAGGTAATGATATTCCTGTAGTTTCTCCATGACACCGTTCTCCCATCATACCTTTCTGCAAGGAGGGGGTTAAAAAAAAGTACACACTAATGTCAATGCTGGAGTTCCCCTATGTGAAATGTCAAGCCAAGGCCGTTTTTTATCCCACGTTCATCTAGTGGTATAGGCCATGAGGAAATGTCAAGCCTTTGGGATTACGGTGAAATGCAGTAAAGATGAAGTACCCAAGCAGGATCGCAAATGAGCCACCGGACAACTGTACAACTGGGTAGGTTACCAACATACAGCTACTGTATGCAGCTTCTGTGAAACATGGTTAGACGAGCAGGAAATGCACAAAATGGCAGATTTGATCGTAAATAAACACACCCTTTGGACTAACGCCGGAATACTAAAGGCAGTATCCAGACATGCTGGACACCAAAATATGAAGTAAACAATATGCAAAGCGAACAGGATGTCTGTGCAAATGTAATTTGCGATGTAAACCCTGACTAGTGAGACAAAACAAAGGACACTGTGTAATGTGTCCTTTGAATATTAAATCCAGAAGATGCAGTTTTGCAAATAAGTGTTAGTGATGCGAGTGAGGAGGAGATGATGGTGGTGGTGGTGGTGGGATGCCTTCAAACTGGTTCCATTAGACTGCCTTGTTTGTGCATTGACAGCCCGAGCTTTTAAGGTCTAGGGTTACTTCATGCTCCGAGGAGCTTTGATGATGGGGTCAGGGGTCAGTGGAGACCAGAGGAAAAGCCACATCCTGACCTCCCAAGTGGCTCTGCGCACTGTTGGGCTCCTTTTAAATTCGACAAAGCCACAGGTGCAAGAACAGGTGGCCTGGGATTCAGGTCCTGGATGTGTTTATAATCTGTGGCATATACGCTGAACCGAACATAAACAGATTCACCAGAAAAACTAATAAGTTCCTCTTTGGCTTTAAGGACACTACATGGGCTGTTTTTTGGAGCTGGTGAAAAGAAAGTACCCCTAGTGATACCCAGGGGTTTTGTGGAAACTAATCGCTCGAGTAGAGTATGCGGAATCGATACCCAAACTAGAGAGAGACACCCATTCGTTTTCATTAATAATAGATTACCCTTTTTATTTATTTATTTATCTTTTTACCCCTTCACTGGTGCACTTAGCGGAAATGCGTCTGATGATCTGATGCTACCGGCCGCCCTCCCTTCAGCCCGATCATTCCATTAAAGTAATTCTGCCCCATTTCCAAAGCTTTTGCTTCCAATTAACATCGCATTATCTTGCCTAATCAGCTCAATAGCAATATTTTTTCTCAATTCCGTGGCCCATTATCAGCTTGTTAAATGGATCCCGCTTAATATTTGTATTAAAATCCTGGCGGGAATTGTATCTTGTTACTGCTCTTGGAACATTAATGGCGCTTTTCTAGATTTTTTTTTATTTATTTATTTATTTTTACATTATCTCGGGTCCATTATGTGAGCGTAAACAGAGACAGAGAGAGGGAGCGAAGGAATAAACAGGCTGATAAATGCAGAAAAAAAAAAAAGAGAAACACTTCTCTCTCTAAGTGATCTCCGAGAAAGGCGTCTGTCGAGCGCGTTGGTTCCGGGTTGGGTGAATTATTTAACAGAATGGCGCAGAACATAAACTCGGAATGCAATTACGCATTTCCACAGCGCCCACTGTGAAGAGCATTACTGTAATAACCTTCAGGATTTCCGCTCGACTGATGAAAGAGCGAAACGTATCATCGGGGGCAGACTTTCTCTCCAGGTTTTGGGACTGTTTTTTTTTTTTTGGTCTTGTTATTGACTGATAATAAACTTCACATTTCTTCAAAGTCATCTTTCGACTGCTTTTATCCCACGGTGCAGAACCTCCATGATTTAAGCAATTCCTCAATCATTATAGCGCTTATATACATATATATATAAATAAATAATGCACCGTGGGCAGATCTGAAGGAGCATCAGGTACCCCTGCAACAGATCGACAGCCTTCCTATATTACACTTGAAATGATTATCCTCAGGCATGCCTGTTCACCATCCACGCAGCTTTGACACAAATGAAGAGTAAATAGTGCTACTCTGGCTGATGGGAGCGAACACACCACTCACCCAGCCATCCACCCAGGAGAAAATCACTTCCCGAAAGCATTAGCTCGATGTTCACTCATGCATCTTTGACGAGTCTGATGAAGGAGGGGGGTGGTGCTCAAAAAAGTGCTTCCTGCTAATCGAGGTAAGGCGGATCATATGACCTGTGCAGAGGGAGGATTAGCCTTACTTTAGCCTTTAAATCAGTGCCCGTGGTGGGATTTTCAAAGACGTGAATCATCATCTTCGGTTTCCAACCTCGACTGGATATCAGATCAAAGAGCCCGAGAGAAGGCGAATCATGGGGGAATGGGGGTATTACATCATTTATTTTGGCTCTGGTGACAAAACAGGAGAGGGATTGAGTCTGACGTCCCAGCTGGGTGCTGTCCAGGTGTGTACCAAAGTAAGGGGTCAGTCACACCGAACAAAACTACAAGTCGTGCTGGAATGGAACACTGAATCCCACAAGTCGAGCAGAGGACACATCTGTCTTGTTGCATAATCTAAATCTCCATTTGCGTGTGAGATGTCCGGACTATCATGACTCCTGGATCAGTCCGGTGTAAATACTGTAAATACTAGAGCTGTAAATCAGAGGTAGACTGGCAGGTCGATTTGATTTTCCATTCTGCAGCTGCACTAATGTTTATTGTCCGAGTTGTCTCTTAAGCAGCTATAATGCTTACAGGTTTTGAAGTATTAAAAAATCTACTAATAATCTCCGCTGTGTAAACGGCATGTCTTGTACAAAGCGATTATTTTTTTTCCCTGCAAATTTTCTGCTTCACACTCCAGTCCAGTAGGTGGTGATAAAGCACCAACTGCACATAAATTCAGAAGAAGAAGACGTTGGGTATTCTTGCAAAAAATGCTAGCATAAAGATCAAATGTAGCTATAAATGAAAAATAAAATTGCAATTGTTGATAATTAGTTAATTTCTTATTTTTTTTTACCACAAACCAAATTACACGAGTATGTTTCTGATGTAAACAAGTCTAAGAGTTTTTAAAGTTTCTTAATCAGTGCACATCGATTCCTATGTATTTTCAAAAAGAGTTACATAAAAAAAATGTTTTAGAGGAATCAAGCTTATACCACCTAGGCCAAAATATTTTTGCATGAACAGTAATAATAGCTTTTGCATTTTTTTCATTATGTCCGATTTAATTATCATGTCAGTATCGAAATATTCTTACTAGATTGAACAGTAAATCTTAAACGTCATTGTGTCTTATATAAAAGGCTGTAAAAGACACCTTCTTTAACGGGGTTCAAATTAAATCCAATCCTCGTTAAATCAAATGACACTTGGTAAGTTTTTTTTTAAACTCGTGGTTGTTCTTTTTTTGGTGCCGTTATTAAGAAATTCTTGTAAACTCCAGCTCTGGCGAGGTCAGAGGTCACAGTAGAGGACGGTATTGTCCGTAAGCAGATTATCGCCGTCGGATAAGGACGTGTTTTTGTGTGTTCATCATGGCTCGGTGATCCCTTAAGGAGCTCCTTTTCTGCGTGAGAGCGTCTCTGATCCGTCCTCTCAATGAGTTCCTCGTCCATACGTTAATGTGAAGCATGTGCCTTAAAGAGCTTAACGAGCCTTGCTAATTAGGCTTAAATACAAAACACCATGTATAGTCTGTGTGTGTGTGTATTTGGATGGGTGGGTGGGGGGGGGGGCGATCTTGGTGGGTGGTTGGGGTTATGAGGTGCGTAGATTCATGCAAAGTGAAAGGCATGCTGGGAGAATCACGCTGAATCCGCGGAGCCGTGGTGTGGATGGTGATACGGATAAAAGCCACTTTTAAGAGGCGCTGCGGTGCCAATCATGCCCGCTTTCTGGGGAACCAACGTGGAAATGTCATTTAAATGTCAGCCTGACCGGCGGTCCAGCGGGTCGTAGTTGGTACGCTCCGAATTTGAAAGAACAGACCCACGCAGGCGGCGTTAGCCTCGTCTTTGCTCACGGTGAACCTGATGTCCTACAGCAAGGTCAAGCTTTTGTATCAGCTACACTGATGATTTAACACACATCGTCTGCCTGCTAGTCGCCGGCGCGCCGCTCTTCATATAGGCTCTACGTTATGGTAACTAGCTATCGATTTTGTTCCCTTTGTCGCATCTGCTGCGATCCTTTATTAGCAGATACATAAAAGCAGAAGGGCAAGGCCGTTTTTCTCAGCAGCCACGCCACGAGGTTTGGGGACGACCATCAAGAGCTGGCTTATTTTCTTCTCCTGCTGCTGCTGGATAATATGAACGAGATTCTTGTACAGATCACATGGATTACGTTTATATACATATGTGATTTTTGATTACAGTTAAAGGTCCCATATGTCAGTATTTCTTTCTCAAGTAAACACACAGGTCACATCGCTGCCACAAAGTGTGGTGCTCAAGCAAAAAAGACACTTCCTTTGCGTCACTCCTTCTCCAAATGCACCATTTCAGTGTTTATGTAAATGAGCTAATGCTGAGCCACCGCCCCTTCTGAGAACAGCAGAGCTGAGCAACAAGCTGGGGGAGGGGCTCTTCTTATATGAGGTCACAATAGAGGGGGAATCTAAATAGACTGTTTAATCCCAGGCCAAAACAAAAATGGAAAACTGACACAAATTAAGTGGTTGTGTTTTAAAAGAACTCGGTTTATGTTGGATACAACTTTACAAATATATTTCTGTTTTGTTATTAAACTAAACCTAGCAGGGGGGAAAAAAGTCGAAAGTTATTCAGTATTTCTCTTGTAAAATTAAAAGGGATTTTTAAAAAGGCAGCGTGTTACCAAGAAAAGGCCAAAAGTGTAAACATCTCCGTCTAGAAGCTGCCTGAAAAGATCAAAATGAAATCCTTTCTGATGCCGTAAATAAAATTCCAGCGGCTTGTAAACGGGGCGTGTAACAGCAGGAATCTGGCGAACAAACAGCGCATCCATCAGCGCTACTGAAAACAAGACGTGACATTTAAAAAAAATAGCGACAAGTGAATAAATAACTCGCTTTGTGAACGACGGTTCTGGTGGAGTCCTTGAAAAAAGTGGAAAAAAAATAGTGATTAAAAAGTCATTAAAATTTTTTAAGTCATTTTCAAGTCTTTTTTTTTTTTTTTTAAGTAAGGAAAAAAAATCATGGAAAATTCCTGGACACGTGAGCTGTACGCACCCTTAATGTCAAACACTATCTGGCAGTTTAAGGATTTTTGAGGAACAACGCATTTTATATTTAGATTTAATGTGAATGATTAATTGTTCTAAAGGGAACTGAAGGACGACTTCCTCTTTAGAAGTCTGGTATTATTTTTAGTAGATTAATTCTTCTTTTATTTCTTTATAACAGCGTGTCCTCAGTTTTGGTGTTTATAGTTTCATTAAATTAATTCACGAGTTTTTATATATTATATATATGTATTGTTATATTTCTTCTACTTATTTTTGCGCTTTGTATTTTCATTTCTCATAGCTAATATTATCTTGTGCATTTTTAAATAGTTTATTTAATTATTTTTTTAAATCATTTAAATTTTTAATACTAGATTAAACACCACAAGTTAAAAAAAATTCCCCAAAATGGGGATTAAATTAAACATTATTCAAATTTTTTTCCCAAAAGTACACAAAAGTGTGTTATATTCTTCTAAAATAAATGTAAAAGCTTTGAAAAAAACAACAACAAACAACAAAGAAACACACACATCTGCATATAAATAAGTAAAATACATTTCATTTAATAAACATTTAAATTTAAAGATTAAAACAATAAGAATGTGATGAGAACGTGTAGCTAATGTATATAAATATATAATTTTTCCTAAAAGAATCCTAATACGTTTTTCAAGTCTTAAATTATTTAGGTCCAGAGGTTAGGATGATGATAAATATTTTCCGAATGTGTGTGTGTTAATTACAAAAATCAGGTTTAGGTGTAGCTCTGGTGGTAATTACATTAATTATGTATGAATGATGGTGTTTTGTAACTTTCATAACTTGTAACAACTGCAAGTCCCCACAAGGAAGGTAATAAGCGGGAGTAGGTTGGACATTGTGGGGACCTACAGTCACGACCCCACAAAGCAAACGCTGGTCGTCTCACACACACACACACACACACACACACACACACACACACACACACACACACACACACACATATATATATTTATATTTATATATGTGTTTATTTATATTTATATATTTATACATATATATGTGTGTGTGTGTGTGTGTGTGTGTGTGTTGCCTGAACATGCACCATCATTGTAAAACCTGTTGTGTGTGTGCGTGCAAACAGACATGTAACTCTGTCAAAACAATGTGGAAAAGAAAACCTGTTTATCCACACACACACACACACACACACACACACACGTTTTGTTTTCCTCAAGGTGAACTCTTTAGAATGTAAATCCTTCAGACACCGTTGCGATTTATTTAACAAATGAAGCACTTATTTAATAAAATGTTTACAAAGGTGTGTGTGTATATGTGTGTATATATGTGTGTGTGTGTGTGTATATGTGTGTATATGTGTGTGTGTGTGTGTGTGAGAGAGAGAGAGAGACACGGCGTTGCGTTTTCACCAACTAGCCGCGTTTCTTTTTTCTTTTATCAATTCCATGCAAATTAGAAACAGCGGTGAATCTAAAGGAAGGATGAAGCTGTGAAGGGGCGGAGCTAGCGACGCGTGCGGTTAGCTAGTTGTGTTCCGCTGAACTGAGAGTGAAGCTAACGCAACGCCGAGCGCGTAACGCCCTGCACCGCACGTCTGGTCGATTTGCATTAGTGTGATATTTAATATTCTGTAGTTCTGTAGTTAAAGGTTGTACAGCTGTTGTCTCTTACTGGGAAAAAAATAAATTATAGACAGGCCACGCCCACAAGAGACAAACAGGACAGGAGTGTTTGTTTACATTTAACGTACCTGAATCTTTAACTTTCTGTAATATTAAAGGTATCAAGAAAATCCTCTGATTCTATTTTTGTCTCTTTTTCATTCTGTCTCCTTCACTCTCTCTCTCTCTTCATTATTTCTCATTTCTCTCTCTACCTCTTTTTTTTGTTCCATTTGTGTCTCTCTTCCCCTTTTCTCATTTTAATTCTGTACCTCTCGCCCTATTTCTATCTCTCTTTCATTCTGTTTCTCATTTGTCTCTTATTCTTTTTGTCTTTCTCGATTATTTTATTTATTTTGTTTCTCTCTCTCTTTCTTTCTGTCATTTCATTTCTGTCTCCCTCTTGATCCCCTTTTCTCATTCATTTTCTCCCTCTCTCATTCTCTTTCTCGCTTTTTCCCTCATTCTACTTGTCTTTCTCTATTTTTTCTTATTTTGTTTGTCTCTCTCAATTTTTCTCTCTTAATCCCCTCTCCTCATTTTCTTTCTCTTTATCTCTCCTATTCTGTTCATCACTTTATCTCTCATTCCGTTTCTCCTTCTCTATTTTTTGTATACTTTTGTTTTTCTTTCAATCCCTCTCTCTCTCTCTCTCTCTCGTTCTGTTTCTCCTTCTCCACGTGTCTCGTTCTCATGTTGTCTCTCTCCCTCCTCCCCCTTGTCCAGGTTTGCCGAGCTTCATTAAGACTCCAGAGGACCAGACGGGGATTTCGGGAGGCGTGGCGTCCTTCGTGTGCCAGGCGGTGGGAGAACCCAAACCGCGCATCACCTGGATGAAAAAAGGGAAGAAAGTCAGCTCTCAGCGCTTCGAGGTGAGACTCGTAACGTAGCCGTAAACAGAGCGCCGCAGTTAGAGGAAAATAATCAACTTCCTGTGAAATATTCCAATTGATCAGCTGTTGGTTTCTTTCGCGCATTTATAGTGATTGAGCGAAGCTTCGTTAAACTCGTTAAAGTGAAAATAAATCCATTTTAGATAGATCTAAGAATCCGCGTGTCGCTTCCTGTCGTGTTTCGTGGTCAGCGCTCCTGCACGTCTGTGGTGTTTAGACATGGAGTGACTCTGGACTCTTTTTTTCCATCTCTCCGTCCTACAGGTGATCGAGTTCGACGATGGTTCGGGCTCCGTCCTGCGTATCCAGCCCCTGCGCACGCACCGAGACGAGGCCATCTACGAGTGTACGGCCGCCAACAGCGCCGGAGAGATCAACACCAGCGCCAAACTCACCGTGCTGGAAGGTAGGAAGCGTCTCACGCCTAATCCGCGACAGAACCAGAAATGAGCGCGGATTTCAACCACGAACAATTATTTAGCTGTTTATTCCACATACCTGTGGGTGTGGTCAGGGGTGTGGTTATGTAAAGTTCTTTTATGTGTCAATTCATTACAGACTCCAAAAATGCATCTTTTACAATAATTTCTTTAGTTAATATATACAGTATGTATAAAAAGAAAAAAAAAAGTGGTGCGTAAAACAAAAAACATCTGGTAAAAACCTGCTGTTTAGGCTTGTGAAATGCTTTTCTGCTCAGCACCGGTCGGTGTATAGGGCGGTGATTTGAGGTCCTGTTCGCTTGTTAGTCTCGGCGTTGTCCTCTCATCGATGAGCGTGTCCTCAGATGTCCTTCTTCGTGTCTCCCAGCAGGATTAGCGCAAATCTGTGAACGTGCTAACCATATTTAGCTCCTTTTTTTGCAATAAAGGACAGGAGACATTTCAGACAACGCAAGATCCCGAGCTCGGAGGACTTTTAATGCTTCACTTGGCGAGCGAGAGCAGGGACGCGGCGCTGTCGTTTCCCGTCGCCGCTGTTCTATTATTTTCTTTTGTTCTGTTACAGTTCGAGGCGGCTGTGTTTTAGCCGAGGTCAGAGGTCTCGTGTCGAAATCACTCAGGGGAGCGATTATTATGCTTATTTATTTAATTCTTTTTAATGTACTTAGTCAAGGAAGAGGAGTTCAGAAAGATGTTTAGTGGAAAAACAGAAAGAGAAACACGGTGACGTTAGCATAAGTAGGATGAGAGCAGGTCAGATGGAATTTTATTTAGACATTTATTTTTACACTCACATTGAAAAAAGTAAACTTTTTTACTCTATTATTTTAATAACAGAGTAAAAAAGTTTTTGCCCCCTCACCCCTTCTTAGGCCCTTGGATTAAATGACAACACTAGGGCACTAAGCATTTGATATAAAAAAAAATAAATAAATAAAAATAAATAAATAAAAACTTTTTTTTAAGTAAGCACATATCGTACGTAATTAAACTCGTCACAAACGCCACATAAATTGCTGACTATGTGTGTATTAACTGTAATAAATTGCAGCCTTTTGCGATCAATTAGTTATTTATTTTTGCAGTAAATAATTGCACAGGTCTGTATCGCGATTTCGATTTTTATGTGGTTAATTGTTCAGCTCTATACAGTACAGGTCAGTTAATGATGATGTCATTAGTAAAACCCAGACAAAAGAAAAATCATCGAGTTGTTTTCTTTTGTAGCTCAACATGTTCCAGGATAATCCCCCCAAAAATAATAAATAAAAAAATGTAAAAAAGGAAAAGGGCACAACAAAAGGAAAATATGTTCTACCTTTATTTATTAAAATTTTTATTTTTATTATTAAGGTATTATAGCAGTTTCATCAGCAAAGGTATGTAATTATTATTATTATTATTATTATTATTATTTTAAATATTATTTATTTATTTATTTATTTTTTTTGCCGTATATCTTCCCACATGCCGTGAAGGCAGCGTGGACGTGTGTTATGCTGATGCTCGGCTCCAGCAGCGCACTTGACAACCCCGGTGTCACTGAACAGAAACTCGGCAGCTCGAGCGATCGTCTCTCTCAGCAAGTCTTCTCCTTGACCGTGAGTCACCGCGTCCGCCTCTCTGAAAGGTTCTCGAAGCCGTCCTGCTGCTGAATCAGCGTCATCGCCTCGGCCGCGCCGGTTAAAGCTCGCGGCAGGATCCGGGGGAAAAAACATCACGCTTAATTCAGCTCCTGATTGCGTCAGAGACGGGCCTCTGCTCTTGAACCTGAACTGTGGCGTTCTGCGGAGGCGAGGGGGGAAAAAATAAAACGAGAACGAGAACTCTCTACCTCGGTTGTGTAATGACCGCATGCATCTCGATGCCATTAGCCTAGCCACACGCGATGTGTTCAGGGGGTTAAACTTGACTCTCCCTGTTACAATTAATGCCGCGGCACAAAAAAAAACGTCTCTTTGATCACTGCGAAGCTCAACGCCGGCGTTTCCTCCTGGTGAAACTCGCGAGCAGCACAGATGCACAGAAATAATTGAAAAATGGAGCGGTTTTCACGCTGAGAGAATTCCTCTGATGTTACGTCCTGAACAGCGTTCATTCTCATCATCCTCCTGCTACCGCCAACTTCTGAACCTGTTTCACAGGAATTCATTCTGTCTTTAATTCGACTCTGGCTCGCATGGACGCGACCTGTTGCTTGATGATAAACTGCTAAACCCGTAATCCTGATCATTTCGCTTAATCGCAGTTGGACGCAGAGCGATTTGTTAGCATTTGCCTCATTTAATCAGGTAATTAGCATAACTTATGTAACTTATGTTTCTTCCAATGTTAAATCCTGAATTCCGAGTGAATGAAGTCCAAGTACAATTCAGGATTTAAAAAGAAAAAGATGAGAAAATGAAAGCGATTTGTTGCACCAGGGTCAATGCGAGTGCAGCATCACACGGCTGTTTAATTCTGCAAACTATGAAAATTTTCAAACATCTTCAAAAGCAAAGGAGTTTACTCTTTAACAATCTGTTTTTCTTTCTCTCATTAATTTCACGAGAGAGAAGAAGAAGAAGAAGAAGAGAGGCTGGTTAACCCTAACCCTAACCCTAACCCTAGTGTGTATAGCTACTATAAGGGAAGCGTGAACTGGATAAAACAGACCATTGCATCATTTGTTTAGTAAATAAAAGTTGTGGTCATTGGCGAATCGCGGTTGAATAAGGGGGAATAAAACATTCCAGGATGTAATGTCATGTAAAAATATTCAAATGATGGTTTCAGTCTGTAACCGTAAACGTAATGGTGTACGATGTACGTATACATCAGGGTGTATGATGGTGTTGAGTCTTTTGAAAGCGTTGTCAGAGATATCACTCTTATCCCGGACAGACGGGTCACATGGACGGTCACATGCCCCAAAAAAACAAGCCTAAAATCCACAGCCAGTTTTTAAGGTTTTCTCTGACACCTAATAAGACTCAAGAGTGAGACGCCTGAGTCCGCTTCCTGGCTTATTGTTGTTCCTCACCGCCTTAGTGTTCCTAGATCCAAAAGTCAAATATCTTCGTTTCCAGCCCTGATGGTGTCCCCGGTACCGTCTTGCCTCCTGGCATGGATGAGTCACCTGACCAGATGTAAACCGTCTCGCTTTCCGTCCCAGGATTCACGCAGTCTCCCCTCGAGGGAGTTTGCGTGAACGATCGATCTGTGGAAATTTCCTGTCATTACCTGCCGTTCCGGTTTGTTATTCGTGAAGCTGTGACTAACGTCTGAATAGTCCGTCTGTCAACGTGACACACAGCCCAGCGGCGTAATTGATACGCATTACGTCGAGACTGTAATTTGGAAGATTCCAGCCTGTGCCGAGCGTCAGCGAAACAAATTACGGAGCATGGGATTACAAGAGCGCGAGATGAATTCTCCATACATTATAGTCTTTTGTTTGACTCCGAGGCAACGAGCGGCCGTAACATAATGCCGGTCATAAATATTTCAGGAAGCAGCGGGTAAGTACAACGGCTGCGCTTTGTAAACGGCGCTCGAGTCACACATTAAGCCTGAGAATAATGAGCACACATTACACTTTCATTCCACTCCTAACAAGGCTTTTGTATACATTCCCTTCACTTCCCTTTAAACGACAACACACAATCCACGCTCATTGAACGAACGAGCTCGAGAGTCCTTTCCGCCAGAAGCTACCGCACGTCCCCTGCATTCATTCTCTCACGCGATAAACAAATCAGTTCACCACCCTTCTACAGGTGTGGTCTCCAACCGCCTCCACGTCTCCAGCCAACGGTGTGTGTCACAAGTTTAATTTCTTCCACCATCTGCTGGCTCGGAGCCCGGTGCCGTAGATCATCAGCGCTTTGACAGATACAAACTGCGTCTGTCGAGAGAGGCCTCTCCCAAGGACTGGTGCAATATGGCTGGGTGGAATCACGGTCTGTACTCGGCTGTCTGAAGCACCCTCATCTTCAAGGACTTTAGAGAAAGATTATGAATGCTGGAGTTGGACCAAAAACGGGGATATGTTTGGAGGAGGATCAAATATAATTACCCGTGTGGTTATTTATTTATTTTTTCAACAATGAGGATTGAAGACGTAAATCCTTTCTGGCTTTGAGCGTTAATTGTTGGAAAACGAGAGCGTATGACACGACGGCTGAGGTATCCAGGGATTTTTTTAGGAAATGGCAACAATGCAGAATCTGTTTGCATATTTGAGAGACATTGTTAATGCTCTTCCCCCTGGACCAAGCTCCTTATACAGTACAGTACCTGATCGTTAGCCCAGAAACTAAGCTAAACTTTTATTAAAATGTCCAAGACAACCAATTAAAAATGTAACTAGTTTGACCAAGGATAGCGGGTCAAGTCCCCCAACATCATCCCCCCCCCCAAGACGTTCCTCCAGTGCCACTTCCCCTCCATCCTATCTACTCCGAATCAAACCGAGAGACCTAGACCTCCCTGAAGGCGCTTGTTCTTCCTCTGCACTCGCTCTGGATGTGAAGCCAAGAATAATTATCCCTAATAACACGTCTTTACCTTTTAAAAAGACCGACCTACTTATCCACAAGGGTTAATATATGGCTCAAGGGTTCACCAGAGTCTCTCACAGTCCTAGGATTTGTCAGAACCTCATCCATTGATAAACGATTACACCTTGTTAACTGTTAAAGGTCCTTGAACAAGTTAACACAGGGCTCAAAATGAGTGTGTGTGTGTTAATGCCCCAGCTGAAACAGCCCTCAAATAACCCTCTTTTTTTGCTCCTCCTCCAACACACTAGTCTATGTAAATGAGAGACTGCTAAGCCACACCCCTCTAGAGAATCTTCTTATATGAGGTCACATTAGAAGGAAAACCTAATTGGCCTCGTTTAAATCCAGGCTGTTCTACCACAGTGTTTTGTATATAATGGCCAACATGAAAAAAAGAAGAAGAGAATTTTGCATCATAGGTGACCTTTAAAGTTCATGGTCACAGATTCTGAAACCTCTTGTTTGTATGTTATTGAGTTCTGGATTTTGGTTGGTCAGAAAAGAAAGTGTTAATGCCTCACTCTTGGAAGTTACAGACACTGCTGACACTGGAGACTCCTTCCATACACGTTTACATTCAGGAATGAATTAGGATTAAGGGATAAATTGTGAAACCTATAAGTTCATATTAAGTATTATCCCTCATTACAGATAACAAATGTCCGTCAGGTTTGTTAAAACATTAATGAGTGAAGGCTGTCAGAAGCGGGTCGGCGGTTAATTTGCACCAGGAGACTGTAAAATGGTTTCTAAAGGTCAAAAAGCACAACACAACAGAAGGGAAACGCAGGGGAACTGCGTGGAGCTGTTTAGTTTAATCGCTCTAGACGGAGGCTGCTTTAATGTGTCTGCGGAAAGGTGATGAGAACCGAGACACATGGCAGGCCGTGTTAATTAAATCCCTCTCGGCTCGGGTTCGGGTGACAGGTCTTACTTATGCTTTCACTCGGAGAGAAATGAACGACCCACAGATCAAACGAATCCATCTCCGCAGCGAGGCAGCCACCGTTTACGGCCGGATAAAAAGAGCAGGAAGGAAGACGGGCTAATCGAACTGGCGTCGCCGTCGTCTTGCGGCAAAACAAACCGGACAGCGCGGAACGTCAACAAATCAAGCCTCATGTAATCTACAATAGCAAAAGGCAAAGTTTTTACCAAACACCCCATCAACCCGGACCGATGATTTAATCTCATTCTGTCTAATTAACGCTCGGGTTAAACTGCGACTCTGGTGGAATCAGCTTGTTTTGGACATTTGACCGGTGTGGTCTCGCTTAATTATCACATCCAGGAAGTACAGGCGGAGGAAGCTTGCGCGTCCTGTAGTTAGCAGTACACTGAGGAGAACCAGCGAGAGTTTGTCTCAGATCTCTGAATCCGCTTTATCCATCTTCATCATTCGGCGTCAAGTATTATGAACGACAATATGGAGGAACTCATTTCTTTGCACCAGACCTCTGGTTCCCTTTACGGAATGGTCCGTCCTCTCTGCCTGTAACCTTTCCTCAACAACTTTTGTTATTTGTCCACAGTGGACCTCCTCAGCGTTTATTTTCATCAGTATCAGGATCACTCGGGTGGAGATTTCTCCAGGTGCGAGACGGTGGAGTGTGTGTGTGTGAGAGAGATCCTGGTCTGCGAAAGATGGTGTGAAGCGAGTGTGTGTCAGGGGGTCTACGGTTTTGGAAAGTGGTGTAGCGTGAATTTGGAGTGTGAAGTATGAAGGAATAAAACACTTTTGGATGGAGAATAATGGACCAGAATCGATGCCCCTCTACAGACGCCAATATGAAGAGTATCTTCCTGTATGAGGTCACATTAATGGATGAAAAAAAAAAAAAGGATTTAAAATCGTACTATGTGGAAAGAAAACATTTATATACGACCTCACTTTGCCTGGACGCCTGTTCCAGCTAGCAGAAGTGTTATTGTGTTGTTCAGCGCACTCTTCAGCGGCCGTATCACCCCTGGCGCTCTGGCGTTTCCGTACGATCGTAGCGTAGCGGCGTAAATAAAGGTCGTGTTCCTGTGGCAGGGCCGTACATCATGCCGGAGAGACCAGGGGGAAGTTGGAGGGCGGATATGAAAGAGAGATAGCGAGCAGGAGGTGAGGGAGAACAGACACCGCCGGCCAGTATTGATTAAGTGCCTGTCAGCCGCGGGACTGAAGCTGAATATTTTGCCCGGCGAGAAAAAGTGTATTATTTTAAAGGTCACGGCTTGCATTACACCTCTTTCCTGCACAGCCGCGTCGGATAAACAGCATGTCGCTGGAGCGCGGCCAAGAACAGCGCGCCGCCTCCGTCGGCTCTCTCCGCTTCTACATTTTTATTTACTCCTTACTGAACCGTGATGATGTGGACAAAAGATCACCAGGCCGAGGAGCTCCGCGCGAACAAGCCGCGCGATTACTCATCTCACTCCTGTTTACACACGCTCGCTTTATTCAGCTAAATTGTCGCCGGTTAGCAGCGATCGTTCACAGTCAGATCGTTTATTTGCGGAACTGCTTCGACATGATTTTTTATTTTTTTTTGTCATTGATTTTTATGCGTGAAAATCATTTTCTCTTCGTGGACTCGCTTTGCTAGCGATGTCTGTTGATGCTAAAAAGCCGCATTGCCGCAAGTTTTACGAATGGTATATCATTAAAATTTTTTATTATAATAATTTCATCCAGTACGTTAAAGACGAGAGTGAATTCTTTTGAAATCTGGGTTCCACCAAGTGTGATGGTTCAACGATAAAGCGATAAAGCAAAGTTATGAGCGATTAGCGAGGGCTCTGGCGTCACTATCTGAAGGTTGGGATGAATTAATATCGCGGGCAAAGTGGTTAGAGGCGCGTGTTTACTGAGACATAAAGAAATGTTTTTTTAATTTATTTTTTTATTAAATAAAGCGAATGTGCATGACCGGATATTTAAATCTCAATTTATTTATCTTTTAAGTTTGTCGCCTGGGACGGGAATCACCAGAGACGAGTCGATACGATCCGACATCATCACGATTCCCAGGTGTCGATTCGATTTGTATCGTGATTCTGTAAATATCATTTTATAAACATTTTGATTTACATTTAATTTTTCGATTTTGTTATATGCAGCGTGCATTCCGAGCGTGCTTTCTGAGCGTGTATCTCGAGCGTGTATCCCGAGCGTGTATTCCGAGCGTGCTTTCTGAGTGTGTATTCCGAGCGTGTATTCCGAGCGTGTATCTCGAGCGTGTATCCCGAGCATGTATTCCGAGCGTGTATTCCGAGCGTGTATTCCGAGCGTGTATTCCGAGCGTGTATCCTGAGTGTGTATTCCGAGCGTGTATCCTGAGTGTGTATCCTGAGCGTGCTGCCGTGGTGTGTGAAGAAGGAGAGCGATTTGGTACAGCGGGGTTCTGATTAGCTCCTGTCGTCCTGCCTGCTAGGCTACACTCGCCTCGGTAATTGGAGCTGGCGGGAGGTAGCAGTCTTCCTCTCTCGCGTTTTTTCTTTTTATCCCACTGCCTCACACACACACACACACACACACACACACACACACACACTGAGTACATCTCTCTTAACCCTGTGGTGCTTCCCTACCTGTAATAAAGTGTAAGAACCTGCATGGGTTTAAAGCAGCTCTGTGCTGCAGACACACCTGCTACATCCTGCTATATTTTGCTACATCATGCTACTTCCTGTTTTAGCTACTGTGATACACTTTGTTTCATTTCGAAGTGCACTTCACGGGGTGCTCCCTTCTCGTTGCTCCCTTTGCGGGGGAATGTAGATAAAGGAAACTTCCCTCGACAGAACTCCACCCTTCGGGACCCCCTGCAAAGTCACCAGCTCTGACGTCACTTCCCTGTGCGTTGTCATGGTAACATAAGCGCCTCGGATACCTGTCGCTGCTGCTGTCGGAATTTCACACTACGGACATTAAATATTGAATATTTATTATAAAACATGCTGTTGAAATGTGTATAAACTTGTAAAAAAAATTTTCATTAATAATAATAATTGATTAAAGATAAACAGAGTTTTTTTTAAAACAGATTACTAGCCTGTATAATACTAAACACCATTAAAGTGGTATTTATTGTCAAATTAATATTTACGCTAATAGTTGAGCCTCGTTGTTCTGCTCGCAGAAAACATAAAACAAATTACCTAAAATAAAAACACGCTCTTTATGACCTCTTGAGTGTCTTCAAGCTCGGAATTGAGAAGCGCGGCTCTAAACTAACACTCGGCTGGGCTGCAGTGTTTTTTTTTTTGTGTCCATAATTGTTTAGTATTTTGTGATGTTTGTGATGTTTAATTGTGCTGAATGTTGCATATTTTTTGTTTAGTTGTAAAAATTATCTACAGTGTGGATTGTACGCTGAATGAAATTATAACTTAAGATGTAAAGCCAGATTAACGAAATAAAATTTAATATAAATATCATTTTGCGAACAGCTACCTAGCTCAGTTGTGTCCTCAGTTGTAAACACGCAAATGGCGTCAGACTTCCAAGTTAAACGTGGTCTTTATTCTTCGTCGGACCGGCGCTGAGAGCGAGCGAGCGAGCGTTCCACCTTCTTGTCGTGGATCTGATTCATCAGCGCGTCCTAGCTGGAGGATTGTGTTTACAGATTAACCTCACGTCCTCTCGTTCAGAACGTGTTCTGCGTTTTCGACACCTTTTTCCCCACAAACAGACAAGCAGCGACTCGTCGAATTTATTGCTTTTCACAGAACAATGGTGCTTTTAAAACAACAAAAAGAAATTCCAACTAAGCAATTGCGCCATGGTTCTGTTAACGCCATCCGAGACTCCTGTCTTTTTCCCCCCCTCCCTTCCCTCTCTCCCCCTCTTTCGTTTTTTCTTTTATGACTGTTGGCATCGATAAAGCAGAGCTGCTCTTGGCCCGCTTCCATATTTAGACAGATAATACAATACATTAGCGTCTGTAGGAAGCCTACGAGGGCTTATCACTCTTCTACGCCCTCATTAAAATACTGTCTTTACACCACAGTTTCCTTTCCGAAGGGAAATTTAATTAGGCGCCTTTGTGTGTCGTATTGTTGCTCCGCTACCTGCGGGTCGCCGCCCGGACTCCTCGCGACTTTTCCGCAAAAGAAAAGGACGTGACTCCTTTATTTAAAACTCTATAAAACATCCGAGTTTTGCTAAACCCCTTCATCGCGCCTGTCGTCCTCCGTGGTGGACGGTGGATGTAGCAACACACACATGGGGTGAAAAAAGTCTGGACTGGACTAATATTAATGAGCTGGCTTTAATGGTTTCCATAGTAATCCTAATTAAAAAATATATAATAATATAATAATAAAAAAAAGAACTGTAAAGAAGCCAAATGGAGTTTCTGTACTGTGTATGGAAGGAATCTCCAGTTTCAGGTGAAGCCCAAAGCTTTCTTGAAAGCCTGAAAAGCTGTTTTTTTGTTTGTTTGTTTGTTTGTTTGTTTTTCTTGTAATAAAAGAGAACTGTTTGTAAGATACAACCTGTAATTTATAAAATATGTGAGAACTGGAAATCAGATTTCACGTAACTAGATAACACCAGATTAAAAAAGTATGATGTCACTATTTTCCAAAGAATTCCTGTTTTACTTTTTCTGGTTTATGGCCGGTTTAAATCTGGGGATTATTTACATTCGCTCGTGTTAACAGAGGACATCTCGTTCTGAAGCTAAAGTCCTAAACGTCTTCTGGTTTTAAAGTGTTCTTCAATAAAAGTTAAATAATTTAGTGTGAAGCCTCGTTGTTCCTCAGACAAGAAGAAGCAAAAGGAAAAAAAAACAACCTTAAACTAAAAACCCTTAACGTCTTTTTTTTTCTTCCCCTGAACCTCCGTGATGTGTGCGGTCCCCGTTTCTCAGGAAGTAAAAGTCCTCCTAGTTCCCAAACGGCTCCGAAGGTGAAGCGTGAAAACCCAAACAAACAAACGAACAACAAAACGAAAGTTTTGTTGAAAGTTTGTTCATTGAAACGCTTCTAATCCGAACCTATAAAAAGCAGGCGCTGGGAATAAAAGCAGGACGAATACAAAGGTTTCGGGAGATGTCTGCTTCCTGCCAAACATGCCGGGGTCAAAAGGTGAGGTGTGAGATCTGGCAGGCTCAAACACACTCTTGCACTCTCGCCAGACCGGTTTCAGGTGAGCTGGTTGATCGCTCGGCTTCCTCCGAACGACTGCATGTCTCTACCTGTGTGTGTGTGTGTATGTGTGTCACCGAGTTTAAAAGCGTCAAGGTTTGGAGTTTTGTGGAAAAACAATACGCGCCAGAACTTGTCCCCGGTTTCCTCACCACGGTCTGTGACACATCTGAAATACGACATGGTGGTTTTGACCTGGAGAGGACACGCGGCATCAGAGCGGGACATGTCCAGAAACCCGACATCACTTCCTCAGCTCTTATACGTCTCTCGATCATAGCGTGCTTTCATTTTAGATAGAGATAAAATCTAAATAGATAAAATGAGACAAACAGCAAACAACAAAATGTCCTCGATCCTGGTGCGCGATGTTTATCAGCGGCTGAGCGAATGTTTACCCGTGGCTAGTTTCACTGTTAGCGCTGCAACTGAAACAAGAAGATCTGGACCTCTGTGTTCTCAACCACGGGTCAACGATTTCTTATAATTTGTTCTGCGAGAAATAATCATTCGGGAAAAAAAAAAAAAAATATATATATATATATATATATATATATACAAATAAAAATATGGCAGTAGTCTCCAGTTTCAGTGTTTTGTAACCGGCAGAGCTGACATCATCAGGGTGGAGGACTTTAGGCTTTTTATGTAAGATGAAGGTAAAGATACACCCTGCAGAGAGAGAGAGTGAAAGCAGGACTACTGCAGGACGAATCGTTCTTGAAATAAACTTAAACGTTTCTCGAGCCACCGAGGTAAAAGCGGCCCGAAATATTTCGAGAAAAGTAACAGTAACCTCACGTCCTGCCACGTGTCTCTGTTGGAAATCCAGGATTACTGAACATATTTTATTAGCTTTATAAAAGTCATTACTGGGTGAGTGCCAAAACTTTATGAAAACAATGAGTCAGGAGGGGGTGTTGGCAGAGTTCTGCAGAGACGAGCAGGTTTACGATGAGTAACGAGAGAGAGAGAACTGGAAGGAAAAAGTGAGATGTGTGTGTGTAAGGTTTCCCTCATGATGTTTAGTCACATGTGTTTAAATCATACTGGAATTAAGCCCAGTTTAAGGGGGATTAGTTTCTCAGAAGGGATGAGTGCTGATCTGAGAACCTCGGAGCGTCTGGTGTCATGTCTGGTTCCGGCTCAAGACAGTTAACTGTCACTTCTTCCTGTTCTGCCCGTGCGCTCGGACTGAATGCAGAGATTTTGAAGTTCGATGTTTAATTATCATTCATTTTAAAATGAGCTTAAAACTTTAAATGTCTCCCACATGGTATACCTCATGGACTGGAGCTAAGACCACTGACATTCGGGAATGAAAGAAAAAACAGTGTCATCTTTGTTCTGATTGATTTTTATTCTGTAAGCTTCTATAAGGAGTCTCCAGTGTCAGGGAGTGAATGACTCTTCGCTGCTGTGGTGTAAATAGGAAGTGATGAACGATACACAATGTCTATATGTATATCGTTCTGTATATGAGTCACTGTGAGGGTAGTGAGACACTTCAACCCGAGACATCTCTTTGAAGCATCAAAACATCCAAAGTTACAGTGATGCAGTAGAAAGTGTAAAACCAAGTTACAGGAACTCAATCCAGGGCTGGGAGTTATTGCCACATCCCCCGTACAGTCCCAACTAAAGGAGTTCCTGGGAGGCCGGCTTGAATGGATCCCAGATCCGGCGTACTGAGAGAACTTTTTTTTTCTCTTGAGAAATAAAGGGAGTCTGTCACATGAAACCTGCAAACCTGAAATATAACATTTCTCCACAGAACAAATAAAGAAAATCCACACACACACACACACACACACACACACACACACACACACACACACGCACACTGACGTGGAGCGAGTGCAGTGCTCGTTAGTGAGCAGCGTGTCCCTCCTGGCTTTCAGATGTAAACACTTAGCAACCCGATGCGTCTCCAACACCTTAATGAGGCATAGCGTTATTGCTCGCTCGCATCGCTTATTTCCATCCATGCTAGCGCTAATGCACGCTAACTCGTGACGTGTCGATTAATTAGTTCCTCGCGAGCCTTTGTTCAATTACAACTTTAAATCGTACTCGCTCGTCTGAGATGAACGATCGCCGTCCCTACAGGCGTCCCTATAGGTGTCTCTACAGGCGTCTCTACAGGTGTCCACCAGGTTTCCGTTTAGAGTTTATGTTGTAATAAGGCTCAGATCGATGTTTCTAAGCCTCGAGCACTTGAGAATTTATTTGATCTCTCTCAAGGATGAGGAAGAAGGACATCACCGAGTGTTCATCCTGCGGCAGCGAAGCGAGGTTAAGTGGCGCGAAGTGCAGCGTGTAGAGTTTCGGCTCTTATACGCAGCGCACAAGGAGAAACATCGAGAAATAAAGAATATGCGGCGTTCACTTCACCGCCGCAACGCTCGGCCTCTCCAGAAGGCTTTCTTTATATCTGCTCAGAATTTAACAAAGAAATAACGAACATAACACTTACATGGTACAAAACATCTTTTAATACAGGAGAACATCTATTTACAGAAATAACTAAATAAAATTGGTAATATTAGACATGAATGTCTTTAAGCAGAAAATATTCAAAATGGGTTTAAAAACAAGATTTATTAGGATAAAGATATTAGGTGCTTTTATCTAAAAAAAAAATCACATTTATTTTATTTAAACTGTAAATATTTAAAATGTTAAAGATTTTTCTTGTATTTTTCTCAAGGTAAATCTCAAGAAAAAATCTCAAACGTAATAAAAATTCTACTTGATCTCATTTTATTAATTTCTTTTTTTTTTTTACTTAGACTTGATTAGTGGATAATTATTAGTAAACAGTCTTTTTTAAGTTTTATTCATAATACATTTTTTTTCTTGCTTTGAAAATTTTGTCTTAACAATTTGAACATGTCGCTTCTGTTATTCTATTTAAATGCATTTAAAAATATGTTTTTTTTGTGTGTATTTTCAGAGAATCAGATTCCTCCCGGTTTCCCGAGCATCGATATGGGTCCTCAGCTCAAAGTGGTGGAGCGAACGCGGACCGCGACCATGCTGTGTGCCGCTAGCGGAAACCCCGACCCGGAAATTTCCTGGTTTAAAGACTTCCTTCCCGTCGACATCAATAGCAGCAACGGACGGATAAAGCAGCTCCGCTCGGGTACGACTTCAACCGTCCGTGCTGTTTAATTAGCGTTCGATTAAAATCTCTTTACATTTGATACAGTCGCTTTATTTCCTAAGATATTCAGTTGCGCTTTTGTGGCGTCTTAAAACTTAGCGCTGATTGACATAGCTGGAGGGTGGAGGCGGGGTTACATTGTTGCCACGGCAACGACTCGAGCGATTCAGGTCAACTTGACTAAGTTTACTGACTGGTACCGGAACAATTTAAACAATTTACATCAAAACAAGCAATTTGATTTGTTTACATCAAAACGAACAGGTATCAATGGTTTACATCAAACTGTAGAATTTTTTTATTTAAAAAAAAAAAAAAAACTATTAGAAGTTGTTCACGTTACAAAAAACAATAATTAAACAATTAATTAAGCAATTAACCAATAAGATTTGTCTGTCAAAACAGAATTGATTTACATCAAAAAACAAACAATAGAAAATGTTTACAAAAAAAAAACAGTCAAACAATAACATTTACAAAATAAACAATCAAATCTGGTTATTTCAATAGAGTTAAAAAGTACAATAACTTTACAGTAGAGTTTGTCTGTTTCAGAGTCGTGGGCGGGGCAGGTGGGTGTGGTGAGTGGGCGGGGCTTGTTATTCTCTCAGGCTGTTCTATAAGCACAGCTACTTTTCTATATTTAATAAAACTTTTTTTCTGTTTGATTCTTTTCATTCTCTCTCTCTCTCTCTCTTTCTTTTCTCTCTCTGTCTCTTTTCTGTCTCTGCTCTTGTTTTGCGTTCGGTTCCTCTCGCCCAGGCGGCTCACCGATCCGAGGTAAGACAGCAGACAGTCGAACACCCAGTGTGTGAAAACGGTGTCCACGTGTGTCCTCACTCCTCCGTGTCTTTTCATCTTCACCTCCACCTTCGCTCTCACTCTCTCTCTCTCTCTCTCTCTCACTCTCTCACTCCTGGTTCGGTCGGATACACCGAGTCGGACCGGAGAATCGCTTGAGCTCGTGTAACAGAACCTGATGCCAGACTAGTTAAGATGTTATACTGTGGATTTTTTATAATATATAAAAACAATATTTAAAACCTTTTAACAATAATCTGGTGAAATCTATAGCGGTGGTGTTTAGCTTATTGTTACTAAGTTTAGCCCAAAAAAAAAAAAAAAGAAATTTATAGGTCGAAAGGTCGAGCACTGAATTTGCGTTAATAAATTTTAATATTTATTTATTTATTTAGTAGAAGCAGTCAGTTGTGATCTCTAAAGCAATTAAGCAACAATCTGGATTTATTGAATTTCTCTCAGCTCAACTCTGCTTGACTTCACCAGATAAAATAAAAAGCTTTTTTAAAAATAAAAAATAAAAAACTGCTATAGATTCAGTGCAAAATATTTATAAAAATGAAACAAACTTTCAAATAAATGTATATTTTTTTGCCGCTTGTTTTTATTATCAAATTATAAGATGCCTGACAGGCCACGCCCACAAACAACAAACCTGCTAGCATGAGGTGAGCGGAGGATTAGCGACGAAAACAGGTTTAAAATTCACAGCTGTTTGTTTGGGTAGGAACCAGATTTTTGGTCTAATGAGGTCATTTTTGTCTGAAAACAGTACTTTTGTTTCCGTGGTGATTTGATGAAGGTTTGATCTCCGGGTTGCCGCGTCAGACCGGCGTGTGTGTGTGTGTGTGTGTGTGTGTGTGTGTGCGTGCGAGTCTCAGCGCTCGCGTGATTATTATTGTTATTATTCTTGGCGGGGAACAAACCGAATGTAACGACTCTGCAGGTCGGAGCGATGATCTCACCTAATTAAATAATCATCTAAGTGTGTGTCTCCGACATTAGAGCACGCACACACACACACACACACACACACACATACAACAGTGACATGGGAATGCTGCACTCATCCCATCCAAAAACCTCCTGAAAACTCATCGACGTCGTCATCTTCCTCCTCCTCCTCCTCCTCCTCACACTCGTCTCACTCCAGCTTCACAGTAAATTGTGGTTTGTGTTGCCATTTATTTCTGTCACAGCACAAATTTAATCAGTTTCATTATACAGTAAACAATTAATTTAATTTGTAGGTGTTTTGTGGTATTTGATGTGTATAAATAAAACGGGCGGGGTTGGGGGGGTTGGGGCGGGGCGGGAGGGATACAGAAGTGGGGCGGGGAGGGGGAGGGGGAGGGGGGGGTTAGAAAAGAAATCTTGAGAATCAATGTAATTTTATTGACGTCTGATCATTGTGATGATGTCATGATCTAATGAATAACACAGGAATAATCACGTTGTCATGGTAACGGAGAGTCGCGTCTTAATTTCGCGACCACGTGATGATCGAGCGGAGATGTCTTTCTCCTTTATTCTTCATTTGTTTTTGTTTTTTTTTTAACCTTAAATTTTTTTCTTTCTTTTTTAAAATTTTTTCCCCCATGTCTATCAACTTTCTTTTTTTTCTTTCTTTCTATCCTTGTCTAAATTTTTCATCTCTTCTTTACTTTTCATCTTTACTTAATCAATTCATTTATTTGCTTGTTTCTTTTCTTCTAACCTTTAATTTTTTTCTTTCTTTTTTTAGTTGTTTTCATTTTATTTATTTTGTTCATTCATGTTTTCCTTTTTTATTTTATCTTTTGTATTTTTTTCAAATGTATTTGTTTCCTTATGTAACAATTTTTCTTTCTTTCTTCTCTTCTTTTCTTTCAACATTTTGTTTGTTTATTTATTTATTTATTTTCTTCCAACCTTTCGATTTCTCTCCTTCCTCTCCTCAGTAAAGCTCTCCTTACAGAAACCTCCACCGTCCGTGTGCTGAGATGCTGTTGCTATGGTAACCGTAGTAACGAGGTGTTACTATGCGCATCGATACGAACCCGTCTCGTGATTTGCAGAGACCCCGAGCCGTTCTCGCTTCCTGATGGCGAGACACCGTACAGGAAGTGATGTCGTGCTCGTGACGTCGGACGAGCGGTGAGGAGACATCAGCGTCCTGACATCGACGTAGCGCCGCGTTTCCCCTCGGTGACTCGCGCTCGCACATCTGCTGATCCGGGAACAAACTGCAGCGTCAGCGCCGCGCAAACACCTGAGTCGGCAGTGTGTGTGTGTGTGTGTGTGTGTGTGTGTGTGTGTGTGTGTGTGTGTGTGTTTTTAAAACTAAAAAATGTCCCATAAATACTTTGTGTGCATGTGTGTGTGTGCTGAAGCATCTGGAGCTGGAGGAACCTTCAGGAACTTTCTCTCTGCTATATGACGCTGCACACCTGGAGCATTAATCTGGTCTGGATTCTAACCAGGAACGCAGGAGAACATCTCTCAGGTGCTTCTGTGGAACAAAATCAGATTTTTGTGAGATGTTCCTCACACACTCCGTGACCTTCAGGTCCAGGATTTCTCTGGAGTTTCGATCTGGAGACCAGAGGACCATCATGTTCATGTTCATGTTTCAACCCTGAGCTTCCTTTACAGCTGGAATTCTCAACAGAGCTCAGAAACTTCCAGAAATGAAGAAAAGTTAACCTGATCAACAATTACACCGTTTTTTTCCCCCTTCTGTTGCTATGGAGACGATGACCTGGTCGTATAACGAGCGCTTTAATGCTGTTGTAGAGAATTAATCAACAATTCACCTTCAGACGCATCGCAATTAAAGTGTGTGTGTGTGTGTGTGTGTGTGTGTGTGTGTGTGTGTGTGTGTGTGTCCATCCTCAGGAGCTTTGCAGATCGAGAACAGTGAAGAGTCAGACCAGGGGAAGTACGAGTGTGTGGCGACAAACAGCGCCGGGACGCGTTACTCCGCCCCCGCCAACCTCTACGTCCGAGGTAACTCCATCCACTCTCTACCTGTGTGTGTGTGTGTGTGTGTGTGTGTGTGTGTGTGTGTGTGTGTGTTTCAGTAAGGATGTCCTTTAATGTTTAGACACCAGCATTGTGTCCCTTATAAACAGATCTCAACCACATACATGTACAGTAAACACACACACACACACACACACACACACACACACGTAAACACACACACACTGTAACAGTCAGAGCCACGCCCGCAGAATAATTCAGCCCGAGTCTTTTATTCGTCCGGCCGCACAGGTGTCTCCTCCATCAAAACACTGCTGTTATTGAACGCAGCTTCCGTGTGTGTGTGTGTGTGTGTGTGTGTGTGTGTGTGTGTGTGTGTGTGTGTGTGTGTGTGTGTGTTTTGGTTATACCCCCATGTCTCGTCCTTGTCTCTCCACACCGGGGCGTCGAGGTCGAACGGAGGTGACTCAGGAGCAGGAGAGGGCCGACGCCCACAATTGGAAAAGTCCTGTAACCTGCAGTGTGTGTGTGTGTGTGTGTGTGTGTGTGTGTGTGTGTGTGTGTGTGTGTGTGTGTGCAGCAGTAGCCGACCAGCTGTAATGTAACAATGAAGTGTTTGTTAATTTTCTTTCCTTTTTTTTTCTTTGTTTTTTCTTTTCCTTTAAAATTACTGTTTTTTGTTCTCTCTTAAATTCTCGTTTTCTTTTTTTTTCAACTTTTGTTTTATTTTTATTCTTTCCTTTTATTTCTTTAATATTCCATTATTTTTTCCCCCAATTTCTTTCTTTCTTTCTTTTTTTTCACCCTTACATTTCTGTCTGCTGTTAATTTCCCTTTTTTTTTCCTCCCTTGCTTTGTTTTTTTTTTCCTTTTTAACTCGTATTAAACTTCCATTTCTTCCATTCTTTGCAACCTTTCATTAATTTTTTCTTGAATCATCGAAAATGAGGAAATAATAATAGAGGAACACAAGAAAGGAAAGAGGAAAAAATATAATTAACTGAAAGAAAGAAATGTGAAGGAAGAAAATGAAAAGAATGAAGGAAAACCTGGAAAGAAAGAGAGAAGAAAGAAGACTGGAAGGAGGAAGACTGGCACATGAACTTCTAAAAGGAAAGAAAGAGACTAAAAGTATAAAAAATGATTAAGAAAATAAGAGACAGGATGGAAAAGAAGGGAAAGAAGAGACGGAGACGGAGGAGAAGAGACAGTAAAGACTCGACAATAAACCTGTGGAATAAATATGGAAAAGTAAACAATCTGATGTAGATAAATAACAGAATTACAGAAGATAAACAGGAATTTGATCCCTGAAACGTCCAGTTTAAACGTCTTTCTTTCACTCTTTATTCCTTTTCTTTACCTTTTTCTTTATTTCCTTCGTTGTTGTTTATTCAGTTTAACTATTGATTCTGACTCGGAGCAAAATATTTGTGACTGTCATCTTATCCATAGCAACGTGCGACTTGTTTAAATAACACACACACACACACACACACACACACACACACACACACACACACACTTGCCTGGGCGTCACACGGAAGCTCTCAGGGCAAACACACCACAGAGAGTCAACAGAGCCACCTGCGGCATTAAGGCCAGAATAATAATAAGTGTGTGTGTGTGTGTGTGTGTGTGTGTGTGTGTGTGTGTGTGTGTGTGTGTGTGTGTGTGTGACACTGAGTGTCTGGTGTGATGGGTGTGGATTCCTGTGAGTCTTTTCGTGCAAGTAATAACAACACTGAGTGACTGACACCGAACCTCCTGCAGCCCTCAGGTTCTCACGCGACACACACACACACACACACACACACACACACACACAAACAGAACCCTCAAACCCCACTGCTCTTGACTCCGCCCCCTCATTCCATCTTTTCCTTAAATCCCACCGCTCCTGACTCCGCCCCTCGCTGTACACCACTGCTCTTGACTCCGCCCCTCACTATACACCACTGCTCTTGACTCCGCCCCTCACTATACACCACTGCTCTTGACTCCGCCCCTCACTATACACCACCGCTCCTGACTCCGCCCCTCACTATACACCACCGCTGCTGACTCCGCCCCTCACTATACACCACTGCTCTTGACTCCGCCCCTCACCACGCCTACCTACACTGTGCTCTGTGCCGTTTCTTCTTTCCGTCAGCTGACGATCCGGATGTAAAAGTCCGTTTCTCTTATTCAGAACTAAACGAGCTCAATGAAGCTTTACAAAAAGTAATAGAGGTAAACCAATATCTCACACACACACACACACACACACACACACACACACACACAGAAACAACAGCAACGCGCTTCTTTTGCTCTTTATTCACTCGAAGCTCCTGATTCCACCATCACTTGTTTGTGTTTCTCTGAACATCAGCATTGACATGTTTATTGTACAGTGTGTGTGTGTGTGTGTGTGTGTGTGTGTGTGTGTGTGCTGACTCACACACACTCTCTTTCAGAGCTGTCATTATCTGTCATCTGTTACTCCGTCAGTGTGGCCTTTGTGCAGGAAAGCTGTGTGTAAACATGTTTAAATACAGTATTGTGTGTGTGTGTGTGTGTGTGTGTGTGTGTGTGAGAGAGATAATATTTAATAAGGCGGTGTGTTTAACGGAAAGGTGAGAACCCCAGCGCCATGTGTGTCATCATTAACTAAATGAACGTCATGTTAAACATTAAACGTTTACACGTTATGATTAATGTTAATGTTATCACTTATACACACACACACACAATTATAGAGTAATAAAGGTTTATATACACGAAAGGAAGGAATCAAAGGAAGGCTGAGAGAGAGGAAAGAAGGAGACGTGATGAAGGAAGTGATGAGGTGAAAAGAAAGAAATTAAAAAAGAGAAAGAAGGTGTTTTACATTCTTGAGATTAATTGCGAGTTTCTGTCGCTTTCGGGATCTCAGGAAGTTACTGAGAGCTACAGCGTGTCCAAAATAAATAAAGAAAAAATGCATCATTCAGATTTTGAGATTTTGATAAAAAAAAAAAAAAGTCTTAGCAGGTTGAAAATTATTTCAAAAGTTGAGCGCCGGCGATCTGCAGGAGGTTCGACAGTCCAACAATATAGTGACTTCCATGTTTAGTGTTGAAGTGGAGATCTTATACGGGAGGGGGAGGAGCAACGTGACATCATCATCGTCATTGAACAACGTGACATCATCACAGCGTAGAGTCCAGAGAAAAGCTGAGGAACGAAGCAAAGAACGAAGCAAAGAAGCTTTAAAACATAAATCAATAAAGGATGAAAGAAGGCGCTGAGACGGCAGACTGTTTCTGCAGAGAAATAAAATCTACATGGAGTCTCTCTGTAGTCGCCGGCGCAGCACAGGCCGTTGCTATGACCACCGTGACATCACATGGCGAGCGCATGAACGTAGACCTGCACCTCGGTCACACGGCCGCTGGTGTACCCCTTAACACACGTGTGTGTGTGTGTGTGTGTGTGTGTGTGTGTGTGTGTGTGTGTGTGTGTGAGAGATGTTTCCACTGTATTTGTCGATTCACGTGTTGTCTCTCACTCTGTTTCTCACTTCTGCCTCCATTTATCAATTTAACCTCCATCTGTCCATCTGCTCATAAACTCACCTGTCAGAGCCACGAGAAGGTTGGTCTCCTTTCACTATTAACCCTTTCCCTTCAGCACACACACACACACACACACACACACACACACACACACTGTGTTTGGTTTGTGATGGATGATGTAATTTATTCTTATTTATTATTATTTTTTTTAATTATTATTATTATTATTATTATAGAAATTAGAAGTCTCGGCCAAAAAAAACAAACACTATGCTGTTTTTTTCACATTCATTTGATTTTTTTTTCAAAATGAGTTAAAAACATACTTTAGATTTACTTTAATATACAAGTCAAGATATTAGTAATTATAATAATTATACATTTTAACAACGCTACTGATATTGTAAATAAAATGTATATAAAAGGATCTAATTATTTAACTCTACAACTTAGTGGGAATTTGTGATTATTTTTAGTAGATTTATTTATTTATTTAGTCTTGTACAACTTGCATGATATATTATGTGATAATGTATAGTGATAAATATTAAATAATATCAAATATAAATTATGGAAAAACTATAAATATATATTGGAATTTTTTTGTAACGGTTACAAACGGCTATTTAAAAAAAAAGTTAAGGTCACTGTGTTACACACTGGATTTATTTCCTTAATTATTTATAAAAAATGTATAAAATAAGTGCAAGTTGTTTATTGTGTATCGTAGTTAGCGCGCTCAGACGTGCGGACGCTGCCGTACGTCTAGACGATGTCTGTCTGTCCGTCTGTCTGTCTCAGCCGCACCGCTGACTGTCTGCTCACACCGAAATGTCTTTTCCTGTCTTCTTTCATTTCTCTCCATCTCCACCTCCATCTGCTCATAAACTCAGATCACCGTGAAGGTTTGTCTCTCTCACTCTTCACCCCTCCCTCACCCCCCTCACACCCCCCCTCCCCCCCCTCTTACGGAAGTCCCTCGTAGCGGTTCCCGATTGGCCGATTCCTCTGGCAGTCCCGCGTGTGACCCTCGTCTATCAGTTCATTTGATCTTATGCAGGAAAACCGCATGAACCTGAACCCCCTCAACCACGCCCCTCCCTCCCCCCCCCCAGCCCCCCCTTGTGTGTGTGTGTGTGTGTGTGTGTGTGTGTGTGTGTGTGTGTGTGTGTGTGTGTAGGTCAGCTGTAAAGCAGAGGCATGAGTTGGAACAATTATTAAAGTGTAAACAGTGCTGACCTTCTTAAAAAAAGTTAAATAAAATATAAAGCAGGAAAAGAAAAAAGGCAGAAAAGAAAAAAACATGCAGATTGGAAAAGAAAGAAAGGAAGAGCGCTGAGCTTTTTTTAATACGAATGTTTGAGCCAATCAGCATCCGGAATGATTGACAGTTACGCAGACACGCCCCCTAACATACACACTAAAGGTACAAAAGGTGTCAAGATTCAACCCCAGTGACGAGGAAAGGTACTGCTAAGAAAGAACAGCATCACCTAGAGGAGGGAGGGAGAAGTGAAAAAGCTGAACTAAAACAGAAATGTTTAAATGGAAATAAAAGCATTGAAAGAAAGAAAGAAATTATAAAGTAAAAGAGGAAAGAAAGGAGGAAAGATCTTAAAAATAACTGAACAAAAGAAAAGAATGAAAGAATTGATGAAAATGGAAAGGATAAAGTAAAACAGGAAGGAATAAAATGGAAGGTTAAAATAAAGAAAGAGAAGCTTGAAAGAAAAAGAGAAGAAAGCAAGAATTGAAATCAACTAAAAATAGAAACTACAAGGAAATAAAACAATTAAAGATGAAACAGGAAAGAGAAGAGGAAAAAAATTAATGGAAAAGATCAAGGAACATGAGAAAGGAAGAAGTAAAATGGTTAAAAAAAAAACTTGTGTAGAAAGAAAAGACTGGGAGATGAATTGAAAGAAAGAAGTAGTAAAATGAAAGAAAGAATTGAAAGAAATAAAAGATTAAAAGTATAAATATTATAAAGGAAATAAAACAATGAAAGACAGAATGGGAAAGAATGAATAAAGATAATTAAAACGGTGAAGGAAAATATGAGAAGGGAAGAGGGAGAAAATAAAGAGAATAAACTTCTAGAAATAAAGAAAGACTGAAAAGATTATATAAAGTACGGAAGGGGAAAAATAAAATAAGATTAGTAAGGATTGTGCAAGATGAACAGGAAAACAGTTGTAAAGAAAGAAAAGTTAAAGAAAAAAAAGGTTGGAAATAAAGAAATGGGAAAAAAATCAAGGAAGAATAAAGAAAAAAAAAAAAAAGGAAGACAAGAGAAGGTCTCAACCCCCATTGACGTTTTCGTTCTCTCGGTTTAGAGACTGCAGGATCAGCTTTACTTCTTTGCAGCAAGAGGGGGAAAAAAGTTTTAAAAAATCATGACATCATAATCAGATCAAAGAATCAAACTAAAGCCTTTTTTGTTTCTTTCCAGTATTTTGATTTAGTTTCACGACCTGCTGCTGATGGTGAACCCGTCTCTCTATCGCATGCTGAGACGCGTCAGCGTAGTTGTGCTCGATGTTCCTAGCATCTAGTGTCCTGCCTTTCTTTCTTTTAGCTCGCACGCTCTGCTTTCCCGCCCTGCCTCGCCGTGTTTCCTCATTTCCTCTCCTCTGCTTGCTGACTCGCTCACACCCTCGTACGCCCCGTCGTTACGCCGTGATACTCGACCGAGTCGCCATTCGTTTCAGTTTATTAAAAAGAAAGTGCGAAACCACTACTTTGTTTTTTTTTCTTCCTTTCTCATTACGACTCCATTGTCACGGCCGCGCTCTCACGCTGACGACCGACATCATTCCCAGTTATTAGTTTGAAAAATATCTCCAGCTTCATCGTCTTTCCCGCTCGTCTTTAAGACGCGTCGGTGTTGTTGAGTTTTTCCCGTCCTGTCTCGCGTCTAATTGAAACAAAGAGCCGACGCGGATCTCGGAACAGCAAGACTTCTGGTTTTTCCGAGTCGGCCGCTAATGAGCCGGGGGCGGGTTGGATAACTAGCGCGACTGCCGTGACTGCCTGGGCAAATTAAGAAATATTTGAAAATCCATTTCCATGCGGTCTAGTGAAGAAAACCAATTAGCGTCCGCAGCGGTTCTCCGTGGAGACCTCAGGAGAGCGGCGTTAATGCGACCAAGTTTATTCGGCGTTTCTACTGGAACGACTGCGAGCACGCGCTCAAGAAAGTAATTAATCGAAAGCTACTTTCGCAACAAAAGAGACAAGATAGTCATCTCGGCGCACGCTGAATACCGCGAGGGGAAACAATAAACGAGCAGAAGCACAATAGGACTTTGTGTTGAGTTGTAAAGGTGCAGTTTTTAACCTTCATCTCCCTCGCGAGATTCTTTATTCGCCCTTGATTTCCCCTTCACGCTGAGAGACGACGTGCTTATCCCGGGCCATCTTTCCTTCCTTTAACTATTCAGATCAGCCTCCATGCCGATAGTCCATTCTACCTCTCTCTCTGTCTCTCTCTGTCTCTCTGCACAACGTCAACAGGCCCCATTTTTCTCATCTCCATGGGAACCTCTTTTATAATGTCAGCTTATCTGCATATCAGAGCTGCACAAAGAGACGGAAGGGAAAAAAAGGCTTCGCTGAACAATGCGTGTCCCACGGGCTTTTCTCCCGCCGCTGCAATCCAGATAGCCCCAAACGGCAGCGCGCGCACCGACGATCTCACGCTATCGACACCCTCTAATCGGTAAGGATTGGATTAGACAAAAATCAAAAAGGAGCGGGGTGGGGGATAAATAAATAAATAGAAGAACACGTTCAATAAAGTTGGACATTGGAAAGATATCTTCCTTAATCTGATCTACCTGAAAGGGACTTCGTTCTCCCCCCTGCTAATCTTTAATATCTGTCTGTAGCCGCGCGGATTGTATTCCGAGTTGCTATTTTAAAGAAATGACTTCCGGTTTCTCACGATGACGGAAAAGGAAGCAAATGTTCTTTCAGAGAACCAGGCGAGGAACTGAAACCATCCCGTCAGTTCCTCTATAATCCTACAGGTCAAACTGAGGAGACGTTCTCAGGCAGGACGGCGCCGTCTGTGGTAGAAGCGAAATTATTTGCTTGAGTTTGTTTTGAAAAAAATGTCTCTACCTCTTTACAAATCGAACCTGTATCTGTGTATGATGATGATGATGCGGTATCGGACGCTCCCTGGTGATTCTCGTCATTAGTACCTAGTTAGATACACAAGCTAGGAACTACTAGAGACGTCCTCCGCTAAATAATACTCGCCCGACTTGCTAGGAATCGACTCTCGCATCTTTCCATCTGTAAATCTCCAGACGTCTCACTCGGTTGTTTCCGTTTCAGTGCGGCGGGTCCCGCCCCGCTTCTCCATCCCACCCAGCGACCAGGAGGTGATGCCAGGTGGCAGCGCTAATCTCACCTGCGTCGCCGTGGGAGCCCCGATGCCCTACGTCAAGTGGATGACCGGAGAGACCGAGCTCACCAAGGAAGAGGAAATGCCCGTAGGACGCAACGTGCTGGAGCTCACCAACATCCGCAAGTCGACCAACTACACCTGCGTGGCCATGTCGTCCCTGGGGATGATCGAAGCCACGGCGCAGGTTACAGTCAAAGGTAAAGTTGAGTCTTTTGCTCCTTAATGGTCGCCAGTTTGTAAATGTGGAGTTCCTGCTCCATGGGAACGCTGGTCGTTATGTTGCCTGGATACACAGATAATAGGTGGGGGATTTTATTTATTTTTTTCTGACGGTTCATTTAATAAACTTTTCAAAAGAGTTGAGAAACAGACACCGTTCTATAGAGAGAGAGCGACTGTAGCCTCGCAACGGGCCGCGATCTCTCAGACCCGACGACGGTTAGCTTATCACCAGGACGGCTTTTGATTTTGGAAACTTTGAAAAACAACAAAATAGTTGGAGGATCAATGAAACGTAAAAAATAAAATAAATAACAAACTGTTTTTAATACTGTAAGCGTTAGCGTTTTAAATACCGCGCCCGTACATTTGTCTCATGTCTGATGCACCGTCTCACTCTTTGTTATCCATTTAATGCTTTCGGTAACTTTAATTCAGAGCATCGCGCTCCACCTCGCTCCCCTTCCCACCACTCCGGGCTCGTGTTTGTCCGGAGCGAATGTTCAGCGTGTGTTTTCGTCCCACCAGACACCGCGAGACTTGCGTTAGAAACCGCTAACTCTATCGATCGCGTTTTCACACTTCAACAATCAATACCGGCTGGGAGAGTGTCGCAGACGTTTATCTACAGGCTGCCCGCGAGTCTTAATGACACGAGAATGTGTGTTCCTGACTCGCTCACCTGCCCTTTTTACTCGTCCTGTCTCTCTCTCACTCGCTCGCTCACACAAATCCAGCGTTCCAGGCGAGCTAAGCCATATTTCTCTCGCACTTTGCGAGGGTTCTGTCTCCGACGGTCAATAAAATTGATTCAGAATGTGTTTCAGCGGCCCAGCGGTGTCTCACTCGCTAGGAATATCAAGTGACCGTAGCCGCGTGATGACGACGATGGACCTCGTTTTTTTTTTTTTTTATCATCGTTTACAATATTAGCGTCACGTAATCAGCTAATGTACAGTAGCGAAGAATCGGCAGCTGTCGTTGTTATCCGTAGAAAAGCTACTGTTCCATCAGGGGAGTGTCTTTGTAGCTTAACACGACCTGGAGAGTTTTAGTAGCGAGACATTATTAGGGTTTTATTATTAGGATACCTTATTTACACAAACGTAAGCCACAGGTATCCACAGAAAAATGCTGTTTTTGTTTACTTCTTAAAAAAGTATTTGTCTCCTGAAACCTTCATCTGCTCTTCATCTCCTCAGCGCTCCCCAAACCCCCCACGTCGCTGACCGTAACCGAGACCACCGCCACCAGCGTCACCCTGACGTGGGACTCCGGGAACCCGGAACCCGTGTCCTACTACATGATCCAGTACCGCTCCAAAGCGTCCGACAGCAGGTACCAGGAGGTGGACGGCGTCGCGACCACGCGCTACAGCATCGGCGGCCTCAGTCCGTACTCGGAGTACGAGTTCCGCGTCATGGCGGTGAACAACATCGGCCGCGGCCCGCCGAGCGACACGGTGGACACCCGCACCAGCGAGCAGGCGCCCTCGTCCCCTCCTCTGCACGTCCAGGCGCGCATGCTGAGCTCCAGCACCATGCTGGTGCAGTGGGAACCGCCGGAGGAACCCAACGGGCAGATCCGCGGATATCGCGTCTATTACACGACCGATCCGGACGCGCAGCTCAGCGCCTGGCTGAAGCACAACACCGACGACAGCCGACTCACCACGATCTCCGCCCTGATCACCAACGTCACGTACAGCCTCCGCGTCCTGGGCTTCACTTCCGTAGGAGACGGACCTCCGTCCGACGTCCTGCAGGTCAAAACGCAGCAAGGAGGTGCGTATAGATCAAAGGCATCGTTTAAATCACTTCCAGTGCTTTAGGCCACGCCCCCAAGTGAGCCGCCACAGTGTGTGTGTGTGTGTGTGTGTGCTGAGGAGGAAAACAGTTCTGAGCTCAAACCTCAGGAAGCAAACTTTACACACCAACCAGTCCAAAAAATTGTAGAAATAAATAAAAAGCCTGTTTTTTTTTCTTTTTCTTTTACTAAAAGCTGTTGAAATTCACTTTAGTGCTTCAGATTTTGGTTTGTCGTATTTTTTCGTGACAGCTCAGAGAGATGTAGCTTTTTGTGCACCGATGAAAAGGAATGAATACAGCGAGGATCTGGGACGTGTGTGTGTGTGTGTGTGTGTGTGTGTGTGTGTGTGTGTGTGTGTGTGTGTGTGTGTGGAGTACAAAGTTCAAAGCTTTGCCGAGGTGAACCTGCTGTGGGTTGAATAAATAAATGTACTTTTACTGAAGTAAGAGATGAAATATAGGAGGAAAAACACCAGCGCACTTAAAGACCAGTGCAAACCAGATGAAATTACAAGTGTGACAAGATGTTTATTTGTTTGTTTATTTATTTATTTTATCCATTTATTTATTCTTGAAGTCCTCTCTCGATTAAACTCACTTGTATCATTCCAGGAGTCTTTTTCCCCCCCGTTACTCCAGAATCAGTGATGATGTCACTAAGTTTCACGTCTACGTCAGTTCCAGATTTCTGGTGCAAAAATTTACATGTTAATTGTTTGGGGGCGGGGCCTAGCGGTGGACTAATTAATACAAAGTGTTTAGCAAGAACAGGATCGCGACTGCTTTTTTCCAATATGGCCACCATTATAGTGTGGAGGTTCTGGTTCTGCAGCCGGATGTGGGTCCAGAGTGTAAACGATCGTAGGTGAGGTTTATGTCTCGATAAACCCACCTACAGAATCTATAATTTCTGATAACGAGATTACAACAAACAACAGAAATGAAATTATGAAGCTTTATTATTTCTAGTCGAATGTTACTAAAATCGCACACAAGAAAAAATGTCTTGTTCTTTCTTCAAATAACTCTTTGATCATTTTTTTCAAGATTTTTAAAAACTAGCTAAATTTATCGCCAGTAAGAACAGGACAATTTTCGATTGCGAATTTTAATAACATAACAAATTTAGCTTAATATTCTTATACTTGGTTTGTTGTAATCTGTTTTTTAAGAGATATTTCACTTCCTAATACGTGTTTACATGTTACAGTTTTACATGCATTAGGGTTTGATTGAACATCTAAAGTGTTCAGGGGTCTCGTTGTGACTTTGATTTAAACCCATGACTTTATGATCTTTCGTCTTAACCCCGATAGTTGCTGATCAGGCTTATTGATTATCTATCGACTGATTTCTTTGCCGAATTCCCTCCTCAGTCCCGGCGCAGCCGTCTGGATTCGAGGCCGAAGCCGAACCCGACAGCAGGATCGTCCTGAAGTGGCTGTGGCCCGTTCAAGAGCCGATCACTCTGTACGAGCTGCACTACTGGGAGACCGGATCTGACAACAAGGTACGGCGGCGCTGCCAGTTTCTCTTTCTGTCTCTCTCTGTTATTAGTCTCCATGCGGGGGAGGAGGAGGAGGAGGGTGGGGGGCGGGGGGTCATTAAAAACCGACGAGGCCGTGATTCAGGGCTCGCAATCAAAAGATGATGGTGCGGATTGACATTTGGCGGCGCGGCCCGAAGGCAAACGCTAGAGGGTGAGGTTTTGTACATTTGTTGTTTTGCCTTTAAAAATAAAAGGACTGTTTAATCAATGGGCACCGAGAACAGATTCGCAGAATCAAGTCTTGGCAAAAATTCACGCGCCATGTGGAGGAGACGCGGGTAAAATCGGCCCATGTTGAGAGCAGATGCCTTTCGAACGCTCCGATCGTTCAGGGTTCCGGTCGCAGCTGAAATGTGGCTGTGGACCGTAGGGGTGTGACGGCGCATCAGAATAGTGCATTAGTGTAACGTAACGGGATGAAAAAACGAACGTTAATAACGTAGGACGCGTGCGCTACGAGTGTCTTCTCACGACCAGGAAAAACAAACAATTAAATCAGCCGTACGTTCACATTCAGTACAAGATTCAGAGTCTGTAAATATGCAAATTGGAGCTCCACCTCCCTCGCCGTCTCATTTGCATAAAAGGCTCTAAACTTGATTGGCAGTTACACTTGTTCTTCGTTACAACATTCTAATTAAATGAATATGCAAATTAAACATGACTTGACTTTACATTCCCTTTCCACCTTATTATTATTTTTTTTCTCACAGCTCGTATTTGCATACACCATCCTGATTGGCTGTTATCGTTTATGACGGAAGAATCCCCAGTGCCAATCCCCGTCCCAATACTTTTTACTTTTATTATCATGTGTTAATGTGACATTATTTAGAAAACGCTTTCGCACCTCGTCCAATGTTGCACTAAGTTCATTTGCATACTTGAACCTGATTGGCTGTTACATTTTATGACGCAATAACCCTCAGCTGATATGTTTAATTCTTCCAGATAAAGATTTTTTTTTTAGCCCTTTATTCAAAAAATAAGAAAGAGTAAGGTACAAAAACGTTTTGTTTGTGTGTTTTTTTGTTTGCGTTTTTAAGGTTTGATTAATTTGCCAGGAATAATTGAAATTGAAAAGAAGTCATATTTTATAAAGTAAAAATGTTTTCTGTTTTCTAGACTGTTTACATGATCAATTGCTGAAGACTTTAAAAAGGAGCATCATTTTTTTTATTGAATTTATTATGTATATAGAATTTATTGCATCTTTTTTATTTATGATTTTTTTTTTAAGTAATACCAGAAATCACCTTCTTGGTTTTATAGCATGATTAGCGTAATGCTAGTTTCATCAGCAAAACCCATTACAACCTCAAAGGGAAGCTCGCTCGGTTACAGATCTAAGATAACGAGATACGGACGTCTTTGAAAAAGTGAATAAAGGTCAAACTAAAAAAAAAAAAAAAAAAAAAAAAGGTTTTTAGGTGTTTTTTTTTTTGTTTTTTTTGCAGATTCGTGTCACCTTCATCCCGGCTGGGTCGTACGCCGTGGAGGGCCTGAAGCCAGACACTCTGTACATGTTCTCCCTCGCTGCCCGATCCGAAGTGGGCCTGGGGGTCTTCACCAAACCCATCGAAGCCAGAACCGCTCAGTCCAGTGAGTGCTCTGCTCCGCCCTCCTGTTCTAGAAAAGAGAAACATATACAAGCGTATTTTGTTTGCAGGAATTTCGTTGTTCAAAAGAGCGAAGAACGAAATTATGCAAATCAAGGTGGTGGTGCTGGTTTTTTTCCTTTTCTTTTTGTCCAATAGTGAGAAATACGGAATAGGGCGGAGTCGATACAAATCTGTCTTTAGGTTTGGCGTCTAATCGATGGTCTTTTGAAGTATAACATTTCTGGAGCTCAAATATGGACTTTATTGTTTGATGTTAATAGCAAAACCTGAGTGGAAAATCCAAGCGTTAGTGTTGGACTGAAAATTTATCTTTTTTAAAAAATTATGTGTTATATTGCAAATATACATTCAAATTATATTCAGAATGTGTTGAACCCGTGTTCTTCTTAGCCACGCCCCTAGAAGCCCCAGCCCTCTTAAACCCAAAATCTCAAAAAGTGACGGAAAGTTACAACTGAACAACAAGGACACTGAGAGAGAAAGAACTTTATAAAAAAATAATAAAAAAAAAAAACAGTTGCTGCTGGAAAAAAAAAACGCAGCTTGTCATTGAAAAATTAGATAAAAAGAAGAACACTGAAAAAAAACGTAGTAAGGTCATAATCACCGGATACAAATATTACATTCGGTTTGTATTAAAAGCTTAATTTTTTTTTGTTTTAAATGTATGAGTTTTCTTTTGTAGCACAACTCTTTATTTAGTTATTATTTATTTATTTATTTATTTCAGTGCCGCGAGTCCTCGTCACCACTCGTACAGCTGCAGTGTTTTAGTTCCAGTGTTTCTCTCTTCTGTTCAGGTTTTGTTTTCAATGCCAAATGTTAAAGTCACAGTCTGAGCTTCATAGAAATAGTTTTTGCGAAAGAGATCGTGAGCACAAACGACCCCAGCTGAAGGGCAGCTACCACGTCTGTGCGTTACGTTTCGCTCAAACTGATGAGAACATTCCTCGAAATTATGTCTTCATGGAAGCGGCGCCTTTACTTTTAGAAGTCGCGTGTTTAGCGCCTGGACGACACATACACGTGATTTTATTTCAAATTGCTTAAAAAATTTTTAAGCCAATTTTTATTTTGTTTATTTGTCGCTATAACAGGAAACACTGTTTTCTCTTTTAAACAATTAAACCTTTTTTTTAAATTTTTTTTTTACATTTTTAAGTCATATCCATAAGCAATGTAAAACACTCCATGTCATGCTGTTGTAGGGAAATAATCAACAGCAAGGTGGTGTGAAGAAGCAAAGTTGATTATTTCCCCATAACAGCAGTGGATTATTCATCTTCTCTTACAGAAACTAGCCAACGTTTACACTTTATAATTTGTTAAAAATGACGCTTCTTGACCGCTAAACATGTTCCTGTATGGTAGTTTTTATTTATACGTATTTAGTTAGTTAGTTGTCCGTTTTCTTTGTTCGCGGTTTTTTTTTTCTGTCAGACTTTGGAAATGAAACACCTTTGGCAACAAATGTATCACTGAGTTCAAATTTTCTTGCTACATTCACTACAAAAACGATTTTTTGTTTCTTTTTGCTAAATTTGTTTTGTTTCGTATCTCAGTCGTGTTCGGACTCCTCACGTGTCGTTATCGTCTATAATTGTTATAAGAGAGAATGAAAGTGTAGAGGAGAAACGTTCACGCCATGTCGCGGAGTCTGGAGGTCTGTCTGAGCGACGTCCTGCTCCGTAAACGTCTCCGCCGCAGCTGTGGAGCTTCTGTAACACGCTGACATGAAGACAGTCGCGGGACGAAGAACAGACGACAGATGGACGGATCACCGTGTCTTGGCGGTGACATTGTCAGTGTTAGCGTGACCGTGATGTCGTTTTTATAGATATTACAGGTTTTTGACAGGATTTTGTGCTTATTTAAAAAGAAAAAAAAAACTGAACTTTTCAATCCTGACAGTAGAAGCCTGGAGAGTGAACAGGTTTCTAGATTTTCCAAGTTTTTAACCACAATCAGGGTTTATTAAAGGCAAATTTATTATTATGCAGAATTCACCTTGAAGTCATGTTCAGACGTTAAGGCGTGTCTCCAGTGACGTGTTTGTACAAAAGAAAAAAAACGAGAAAAAAATCCTTGTTTTCCCTAGTTTTAAAATTTTTTATTAAACAATCCAACTAGATTTCTCCCTCCTGTGACCTCATTTAAGGAGAGCCCCTCCCCCACGCTGTTTCTCCACAATGCCTGTTTTCTGGTGGGCGTGGCTCAGTAGTAGCTCATTTACATAGACACGGAAATGGCGCATTTGGAAGAGGAGTGAAACAGAGGGTGTTTAAGGGATGACGAATGCATTATCTGAAGGGTATTTCAGCCAGAGTATTTAAAACACACACACACTTTGGTAGAGCTCCGAGAGCTGTAGTCACTTGTTTAAAAAGAAAGTAAAAATACTGGATCTTTAAAAGAATTAAAGAATGAAATGCTGTGTTGTGATGTTGACGACAGAAAAAGTGAAAAAAAAACTCCTGAAAATATCCAAAAGATAAAGTTACGGCTTTAACTCAGAGTGTTACAAGGTGCCGACACTGGAGACTCCTTACTTAATAAAAACATCATCGTAATCATTATAATCATTATAAAGTATATGATTTTGTTTTCAGCCGTTCCAAAAATGATCCAAACATTGATTTCTTTAGTTTCTTTTACAAAAACTGGTGCAGTACATTTGATTAGGAAGCAAAACACCCAATATGGCAACCTTGATAGCGGTGATAACTTTCCAGCCAGACTCTGGTTCTTAAACAAAACCTTCCATTCCCTGTTTGTTCTTCGTTTTTTTTTTTTTGTTTTTTTTTTTAAAAAGCTTTTTTTTTTGTTCCTTATCATTTTTTTATTTAAAGACGTGCATGCCTTTTGTTCTTAAGTCATAGATTATTGATAAGCGATTCTCTTTCGATGATTTATGTTGAAGTTTTTTGTTGTTGTGTGTATGTTTTTTTCTCTCTCTCTCTCACACACACACACACCTCTGACTTGTGGAAAGTTTGCCAGATTCACCTTTTCTTCATTTGGCAGAGATTTAATTAAATTTAGCCTTTCACTGGGATTGCCTAAAATGAGTGCAAATAATCTGCCAGCTAATACACACACACACACACACACACACACACACACACACACACACACACACATCCCTGCTCTAAGCAGTACATTTAGATTTGACACTTGGAAAAGTCTTCGAGCCAGAGAGCCGACATTTAAACATGCAGGAAGCAAAACGCGCACACACACACGCACACACGCACACGAAGAAAAGCGAGCCAAAGATTGACAGATCAGTGTCTCCTGATATCAGCCTCAGTCTTTTCCGCCTCCACCCCCGTTCTCACTGAAGCCCCATTTGTACTCATTAAAAACATCCGAATATTCAAATTCGGTGAAACTAGGCTTGAAGGAAACGCAACAAAAACAAAATTAAAGCAGAGACTTTGTGCCCCAGGCATGAAATCAGATTAGGTTTGTAATTTGACAACACAAACGAAGACGGCTCACTTAGCGGGACCGTAAATGCGTACGCAGGCGTCGTCACCATCTGTCGAAGATAAACGCTTACTTTTTGTACTTCTGTAGCCGCTTCCACTTGTTGCTCACGTCGTGAGGATGCTGTCGCTAGGCGACTGAGGAAAACTCGTAGCCCTGAGCATACGCTAGAGCCGAATCGAGATATCGATTTAACGAGCCGTCACGTTTTGTGTTCGGACAATGGAAGCGCACGGTCACCATGGAAACCTGATCAAGCCATCAGAAATCCCAACGTCTTTGGGTAAATCACCAGGATAAGATACAGTACTGTTACAGTTACACTGTACTTTCTGAGCAAAATTCCATGAGATTCGCCAGAACGAGAAACATCAGCTTTGTCATTAATGAGAATTTAAATAAAATTAATAAACTAAAAATAAATAAAACTTTTTTACATAATAATTTACATCATTTGTAATTCATTCTTGTATCCAAAGCTAGCTTCCAATCCAATCCAATCTAAACACAGAATTCCTGCAGTCCTAAAAATTTGTACCCCCCCAAACCTTTGGCTCGCTCCCTAACCGACAAGAATATGGCTAACTTTCCATCTTAGACGTGTGGACCTTCTTCTTAATTTGACCCGAGTTTGTTTCCATTTTGTTTGACACCCGTTCCATTGCCTTCGCCAGCACCGTCAGCTCCACCTCAGGACGTTCAGGTGCTCAGTCTGAGCTCCACCAGCATTAAGGTGAGTTGGGTGCCACCTCCTGCTGCCAGCAGGCACGGCGCTATCGTCCGCTACACCGTGAGCTACCAGGCGGTGAACGGCGAGGACACCGAGCGGCACGAGGTGACGGATATCGGAGCGGATGCCACCTGTGTTATAGTAGATGGGTTGGGGAAGTGGACGGAGTATGTGGTGCGGGTGAGGGCTCACACAGACGTCGGACCCGGGCCTGAGAGCGCGCCAGTGCGCATCCGCACCAACGAGGATGGTACGTCTCTAAAGTCCTGTCTGAAAGATGCCACATTTCCGCCGTGGAATCTGAACCTTACTTCCCGCTCTTGTCCTCCTGGCTGCTAACTGACTTGTGAGGTCTTTCTAGTCTTCTTGCTTCAACATCTAACCTTCTAATATGTCTCTACTGGTTTCTACCATGTCTCTGCTAATATTTCCTTTAACCACAAGGATAATCGTGACTTAAAAATCATTTCTAAAGACGCAGTATATTGATTTTATACGTTTGTTTTAAACTTCATTTTACGAGATTGATGGTTACAATTGCTTGGAGTTAAACTTTAAATTGTTTATTGTTAAAACAATAAATAAATATGCTATTAGCATAACCGCCAAACCTTCAACACCCCTGAGCGAGGTCAAATCGTTCAACATTTTGAACGGAAATTTGTTCAGAAATTTTGAACGGAAAAATTGTTTCTCGGAAATCAATGTTCTTCTTCATGTTCTGAACACGTCCAAGTTGCTAACTGATGGATGCAGGCCTTTCAATAGCCATAAGTTTATCACTCTTAAGCGTTTCTGTGTTCCTGAACGTCTAGAGAGGGGATTGCTCATCGGGTATCAAGGTGTATTCCAAGATAACAGAACGATTGCTCTTTGTGGAGAGTGGTGGACTCTCATTGTGTCCCCTTACGTATTTTTTGAAGGTAGTAGAGCGTGAGGCGGCTAATGCAACAACCTTGTCTTGATTGACGTCAATGTAGCCACAGGTCTTGTAGGAATAATTGCTGCCAAAGGTTGACTTGACGATGACGTCAAATCCCACTAGAGATACTGCTTTACTCCTAAGGTTCGTTGGACCCCAACACAGTCAGGGGTTGGTACCCCAACAGGTCATCCAATGCAATTCTTCATACTGGATATTCTATTTCCATTCCTGTCTCTGGGGGGGTGGAATATATTAAGGATTGACCGGGAGCATTGAGCAGCTGGGGCTTGGGGGTTGACTTGGTGTTATCCAGTTGTAAATGACGAGGAGCCTCTGTAGGATCTTCTGTAACGTCTGGATAAGAAACATGGAGTAAAAATCCCAGCATTTCTCAGGTTCAAAGCTAGACGTAGGGGAGGTTTTGCTGTTCTTTTCAGTTTCTTGAGCTGTTTTTCCAAATCATTCCCCTGATTTGAGACCCGACTGAAATCCATTTACCTTGAAGTGCGAATTCCACCAGTCTGATAAGAGCAGCGGCGTTTCATGCGAGACAGGAGACACGCAGTCCCTCAGTAGACAACACACGCTTTGTCTCCAAATAACCGGATTTGCTTCGCTCTCCTGGACACACTAGGCTTTTCTCCTCACGCTCTTTTTCGCCTGGTGCTGGAGGGCTGATGTTTTCTCCTCCCCTCCTTTCCTTCACCAGAACACAGAGCTCTCCTTTTTTTCCCCCTCTATTCCCTTTACAGTTCATTTCAGCCCCTTGTTCATTCTCTTCCTCTTTTGGCTCGGGGACATCCCAGTCATCCCGACTCCACCCTTCACTTTTCTTCCCTCCATCTTCTCTCTTTTCCTTCACCTTTCATCCAGAACCTTCTCCTGCTTCCTTTTCACTCGTTTCTCTTCAAGTGTCTCTTTTATTAATTTATTTTTTAATTCCTCTCTTACTAACTTATTTTTCCACCACTTCTCCCAGATCCCATAAGACCGCCATCTATAATTAATGTATTTGAAGTTTCTCTACTGTAATTAACAAGTTTTTCATCACATTTCCCCACACACACACACACACACACACGCACACACACACTTCAATATCCTTAATTCTCCTCTCTCTCTTTGCACTGCTGAAACGAGTTTCCTTTATGACTTCTAAAGGTTTTGCTGGATCATCATATTACTTGAAGAGTTTTAAGGAAAGTGGTAAATTGTTTCAAGTCTAAGAATAATCTCTTAGTCAAATAATTGGTTAATAAAAAAATAAATAAATAAAATAAGCACTGATGTTTTTTTTTTTATCAATTTTTTAAAACATTTTATCAGCAGTTGTTTTTATATTACCTCATCTTATCTAACCTTAGATTAAAAGTCTGTTTAAAAAAAATAAAAAATCATATTTTGGTCACCTTTTCTTTTTTTTTTTCCTGTCAGTCCTTCCACAAAAAAAAAAAAAAAACGGTTCAGCTACTTTCAACTTCAAAGTTAATGCAAAAAAAAAAAAAAAAAAAAAGAAGAAAGGCTTTAGGGTTTGAGAGAAACTAGGCGTATCGGTTTGCTCGAGAAACTTAACCACTACGATTTCGTGAGTGTGTGCGCGAGTGTGTGTGTGTGTGTGTGGGGGGTTTAAAAGAACATTAAAACATATACGCGACTTTGATGCTGAGCAACATAATAAATTTCGCTTTAGTCCCGGTGCCCTGAGGTGCATGCTAATTCTTTTCTCAGATGCATGCTAACTTTCTCATTTTTACTGCTCGCTGCGTCTGAGGGACGAGTCAGGGCCTTTTCTTCTTCGCTTTTCCACACCGAGCTACAAAATATGCTTTAGTACCTGGCACCCTGAGGTACTTGTTAGGTGGGGTGTTAACAAGATACAGCCTTTAAAATTCATATCCCTTATTGACTTTTGTATTTATGCGACTTTTCCTTTTTTTTTTTTTTTTTAATGTGCCTACCCTGGTGTTTTTTTTTTGTGTTTTTTTTTCTACATGGAACTTGTCAAAACTTTTATGCCTCTCCAAAGCCTAATTAAAAAACTATATTTTCTAAAAGTTTTATCCTAAAAAAAAGAAAACTTAAAAAACTGTTTGCAATTAAAACAATTTGCTTCTTTTAGCAAAACAAAAATAATGACGTCTACTGTAATAGAGAACATCAAAAGAAAATAATGTCGCACTGTAGCTAGTACCATAACTATAACCAGATACAACCAACAAACCGAAAGTATAAAAAATACACTGAAGTAGAAATAAACAGCTAGATTTAAACATCATCATTAAAAAAAAACATTTAAAAAAAATGAGAAATATGGAGAAGAATATATGTTCAGGTGCCGATTGTATTTATATTTTATAAATCTGATATAAAATAATTAGATTTTTTCTTACAGTCCTAAACAACCATAGCTAATAATTTACTCCTGGATGCTGCCAGTGTGTGAATAGTTCAGATTGCAGCACCTGCAGGAATGCAGAACCTAGAAACTGCGACCTTTGATTTCACCTTAAAAATTAATTAATAAAAAAATGTAATTTACGAGCCAGTGTGTGCATAAAGTAAGGGTAAAAATGAAGAAGAGAAAAAACGTCATTGATGATCTACCAAAACTTTGTGTGTGTCCTTTACCCCCCTCCCCCCCCCCCCCCCCCCCCACCCCCCCATACTTATACATGCTTACATTCTCTACACAGTGCCTGGAGCTCCTCCTCGTAAGGTCGAGGTCGAAGCGGTCAACTCGACGGCTATCCGCGTGACGTGGAAGCCGCCGCTCTCGGTAAAGCAGCACGGTCAGATCCGCGGCTATCAGGTGATTTACTCTCGGCTGGAGAACGGTGAGCCGCGAGGGCAGCCGAACATCATGGACGTAGCGCTGCCTGAAGCCCAGGTAAACGTTACGATGACCTCAGCATCACTATGGTTATTTATTTTTTTTATTGGTTTTTTTTTAGATACTATGTTTCCCCAACAGGGCGGCGCTGTCTGACATTTATATATTGTAATATTATTATCACGTTTGTTTTTTTTTTGTTTGTTTTTTTGTGCAACTTGTCATTGTTTTTACTGGAGCAGAACGTGCGTGGCCTTTTCAAAGCCCTTTTTATCCGCCGTAGGCTCTGATACATATGCACTGCCTTGTTACTGTTTATTCAATTTATTTATATATTTATTTATATTTCTTTACATGTGCTGAAGAGGGTTTTTTTTTCCCCCTCATTTTCTTTCCTTTCCTTTTTTATTTGACTCACATCGCATTAAAATGAGGACTACAGCCTGAAGAACCGTGTGTGTGTGTGTGTGTGTGTGTGTGTGTGTGTGTGTGTGTGTGTGCTGAGGCAGAGGGAAGACAGTAATCCTTAAGAGGGATTTGGATTTTCATGAATATTTTAAAGCAGGAGGAGATCAAACTTTTTTCTTTTTTTTTTTTTCTTTTTTTCGTTGAGACGTCAGGGAATTCTCACACACCTATACATGTTTAATCTGTCTCGTGTCGTGAGTGTTCCTCTCCGTCAGATTAGCAGCTGTTGAATGTCTGATGGGGGGGGGGGTATGTGAGGGTGTTGATCGCTTTCTCGAATAGATCATAGTTTATATAAAATAAAATAAAAACCTATAGCAGTGATTTTTAAACCGTAGTCGTGTTGTATTGTCTCTCTCTCTCTCTCTCTCTCTCTCTCTACACTGTAGTAGTAGTAGTTATTTGTATGTGTGGGCGATTTAAGTGTACTTTCTTTCTGAACAAGGACAGACCTAGAGCCTACACACACACACACACACACACACACACAGTGCCCTGGTTCCAGTACTAAATTTAACCGTGTGGACGAGTGAACACACGACTCTGATCCGGCCACCGCGCCGTCCTGATGTCTCCGATGGAGCGACACGAGCACCGCGTTCTTTAATCAGCGCCTCTTCAGTTGGTGTGTTAATGAAGTGAGACACATAGCGAGTGTGTGTGAGTGTGTGTGTGTGTGTGTGCGTTATATACAAAATGTATAGGCGCTGCATTATGGATGTAACACACCTTCTGCCTGGCGAAGAGGAAGAACAAGCAGCCCTCAGGGTTTCTCTTTGCATTCTATGTTGCATCAGTGCCGTGTGTGTGTGTGTGTGTGTGTGTGTGTGTGTGTGTGTGGGTTGTTCTACAATTCAATATAGCTGTGAACTTCACTCTTTGTGACAGGCATGCGTCTGAACACTCACGCTCATTATTGTGACAGACATGCGTCGGAACACTCCTCATTATCCCCGCCCCGTGGGCGTGTCCCAAACCGAGTGTGGGCGTGCCCTATGGCCTGGGTCAGCATATCTTTACAAACACATGTGGGCGTGTCCGAATGGCACCTGAGACGATACTCAGGACACTACGTGGTCTTACCGTTTATCAGTGCACGGAGGGCGTGTTCCAAATCTCACTCTCGCCTTGTTAGTGCACTGTGGGCGTGTCCCAATCCACACGCACACACACACGCACTGTACACTACATAGGCCATCCTGGGTATTTCCCCCCTCCTTTGCAGTGCATTGTGGGATTCCATGCATGTGCTAAGTAATTTTTTTTTCTACAATGCCGAGTAATGATCCCTGAACAAATAGTGCACTAGATAGGACGTAGGGATTAAGTTTTACTCCCCAAAGTGAGCTTGCGATTTATATATATATTTTTTGCAGATTGCTTCACTTCGTCTTAGCTTCGGGGCGTGAATGATGTCCGACACTTTCGGTCTGCTCTGCTTCAGTACATTGTGTGTGTGTGTGTGTGTGTGTGTGTGACAGTGTGACAGTGTGTCGGGGTTAATGGGATTTCGTGCTCGGGGTAACACCGCAGGGGTCCGCGCTGAGAAAATGTGCTCCCGGTCCGCGGAGGATTCGCTCTCCCTCAGCGCAGAACGAAAAGTTTGTGAGGTGTGTGTGTGTGTGTGTGTGTGTGTGTGGCGTCTGAGTGTAGATGAAATATGTGTGTGTGTGTGTGAGACAGTTCGGAGTGTGTGTGTCCTGATCAAAAGTGTGTGAAGGTAGTTGTGACAGTCCCGAATACATGTTTCCTTACCTGGAGCTAATCGTTACACTGTAACATTTCCATTAACTTTTCTTGAAATTATTTTAGCTCCGCCCCCTGAATGCTCTAGATCCATCCACATGGCCCCGCCCCTTTTCAAATGCCGTCCACTTGTACCTACCTATCCTAACAGCTTTTTGGGAAAAAACATACCTCCCTGGCCCCTCCCTCTCAGATCATATGATCTCCCAGACCACGCCCCCTCAGAACACCTTCAATCATATGATCTCCCAGACCACGCCCCCTCAGAACACCTTCAATCATATGAGCTCCCAGACCACGCCCCCTCAGAACACCTTCAATCATATGATCTCCCAGACCACGCCCCCTCAGAACACCTTCAATCATATGATCTCACAGACCACGCCCCCTCATATCACCTTCATCCGTATGATCTCCCAGACCACGCCCCTTAGCTCTCGGAATTGATTACCCAGGAACAACATTGCCCTAGCTGGCTTTTTGGATCCATCAACTTAGCCACACCCCTTTTACCTGGATTTCACCTGACCCCACCTCCTCGCCTCTTTAATGCCTTGCACTTGACTCCACCTCTTTAGCTAAGGTACCCTGTTCTTTGTTCCCTCACATCTTTCAAGCTACACATGTAGCCCCGCCCCTGCGCTTCTTCTTCTTCTCTAAACCCTTTTATCTCCAGACTCCGCCTCTTCACTTTTCTAAACAGCTGCTTGTTTCAGTCTTCTCAGACGTTCACCTAGCCACACCTCCTCAGCTACTCTTAACTCCGCCCCCCCAACGTTCAACAGCGGTTACCCTGGGCCCGCCTCTAGCCCTCTGTCTGTTTGGTTCCCCACACACCTCCACCTAATTGTTTAACCTTCTTTAAAAAAGACTTTGATGTTTTTTTTTTGGTTTTTTTTTTTGCCTCCATGTGTTGTAAAATCATGAAATGAAACAGTTCCAAAGCAGTGCATTGTATACAGACTAATCCGAGGGCTCTGATTGGCTGAACATGATGGCGGTGTGCGGTTACGCGCTACCGTTTTAGCGCTGTGTGTTATTATGTGTTATTTATTTATTTATTTATTTATTTATTTATATTTATCGTGTTCTTGTGTTCTCAGGTAAGTGACGAAGGTTCCTCATGATGTTCTTGTTCATGATGTCATCCTCCCTTGTCTGTGCACACGCTCAGCGGACACGTTAGAACGTCTCGTACCGTATACGCCACTCTGTCGGTGTACAGTACCTCACGGTAGCTGTGGCACAAAAGTATTGGCGCCTTAGTTCTATGGGAAATGGGCGTGGACTTGGCAGGGGGTGTTACCTTTATTTATTTTTATAGTATTTCATGGCAGACGAGTGAACACCAGACAGTTCGGTACCTCTATATGGAGCACAGACGTTATAGAATGTCCACTGAGTGTGTATTATGTGTATATTGTCTCTCTTTTCCTCAAACGCACAGGTTTATTTTTTTGCATAATGATGTACTTTCTCACCAGATGTATTCCCTACTTCCCTACTCCTCTTTCTCACTCTTTGTCTCTCTCTCTCTTGCTCTCTCACTGCATGTGATTAATTCTCACTTTTCATCAGTAGTAGTACCGAATGAAAAGTACCCATGCTTTGTTTTTCCTTCCATCATTAGTACCCTTTATTCACTCATTCTCCCTCCTCCCTTTCCTTCCATGTGTGTGTGTGTATGTGTGTGTGTGTGTGTGTGTGTGTGTGTGATTCCTACGCTCAGTGGAACATTGAGGACACCACGGAATATGTGAGTAACCTGAGTGTGAGCCGGGGTGTGCGGCGCCGGGACACGCTGTGTGTTCTTGCTTCCTTGTGTGTGTTTGGGTGTGTGGTGTGTGTTTCTTTTTTTTTTTGCTTTTGACTGGGAACTAACACACCTCTCTGTTAGGTTGGGGCTAACGGTTTATGTGTGTGCGTGTGCGCGCGTGTGTGTTTGCGTGCGTGTGCTTACAGATAGCATGAACGTGCAGCCTGACGTGGCTATTTAGTTCTAATATTAAGTTAGAATATTATAATTTTTGAAGTCTAATATTTAATTCCTACACAATATACACACTATATACAAAAACACATCAATATAAAGCAGCATGTAAACCTCAGAAAGAACATTTCGCATATAGAAAATTACCGTAATAAATGGAGTATCACGCCTACCGTAAACACTGTAATAAATGGACATTTATTAACGCAACAAAAATGCTGATGTGTAAAGATTTTAATGTTAATATGGAAAATCTGGAAATCAAAATCAATGATTTTCAACAGTTAATATTTACTTTTATACTTTTACTTATATTTACTTTTTTGTTTTTTTAATTGCGCTAAGTTAAACAACATTCCCAAAATGGAAGTCTTTCCACATTCTCGTTTTCAGGAATTTTGGACAGACAGGTTTTAACTTTTTGGCTTCGTTTATTCCTGACACGAGTAGCTTGGATACTTTAAAAGGTTTGCTTTTAAAATATGACAAAAAAACTGTATTTATTTTACATGAAATTTTTTAGGTTTCAAGTTGAGGAGCAAGTTTAAAACACACACACACAAAAAAAAATTAGGATGTAATAGCGGAAAAAAGTCCTGTTATGTTAGTTAGTACATTTTTACTAGTAAGAATTAGAATTTACAATGTCTGTAATTGTTATTTATAGTAGGTTGTTTATTTTTTACTAGTAGGAATTAAATTTTTAAGTTGAAGCTGTCTAATTTTATTTGGACTACTGTAGCTATTGTTACTGTTTAATTTGTCTAGTAAAAGCGAAGTTACAGATATTCAAGCTAAATTTCTACCAGGAAAAATTCACCTTCTCAATGCGAGTCATTTTAAATCTTTATTTAAAAAACAAACATTGTAGAAATCTGAATTTATTGTGGATCATTAAAACTAATGAAGTATGAATATGTGGACGCGAGTAACAGTCCCTTTAGCTTACAAGGTAGTGCAGATGCTAGAGGACAAATGCTTCTTTGTAGTCCAGAAAAGATGGTCTCTGTGTGTGTGTGTGTGTGTGTGTGAGGGAGAGAGAAAGTGTGTGTGTGTGTGGTTATGTAATACAAGCTGGGTCAGGACACGACATACTCGTCTCTCTTTTACTCAGAAACTGTTTGAGTTTCTGGTGTTAAATCCTCTTAGTGCTGAGACTCTGTAATGGAGGAGGAGAAAAGAGGGCGGAGTCAAGATGCAAAAGCATAACCGGCTCACTCAGGATTCAGATCAGATTTGCAGAAACGCTTATACTGACGCGGATTAAATAAAAAAAAAAACAAATGTAGCGCTAGTGTCTGAAAAGCTTTCCGTGCGTGTAGTTAAAATCCTCAAAAACTCCGTCTGCCAGATTTGCATAAAAAAAATGTGACGTTTGTCCGTGTCGAGTGACGCATCGATCTTAGGCGCCGTTCAGAAATCACATGACGCGCACCTTCGATCGCTTAATTTATTCCATCAGTCAGCCATGTTGTGAAAGCGGGGTGTCAACTGCCTAATGAGGCCGCTAATGAAGTGTGACCGTACGCTGCACTGCTGAGTGAACACACCCGGCCTGTTTTTAGCTTACACACACACACACACACACACACACACACACTCAGACAGACAGACAGACAAATCTGAGTAATTATCTTATTTCAAACGTGTGTTTAAGTTCCTCAGCCAAAACATAACAGTTTACACCTGCACTTTATTTACAAACGACGCTAAACCGCGAGCTGCTTGTTTTTATTCACCGAATGATCCAGTTTGTGCAGATGTTTGAGACCTGATCAAACGTTGTTGAACAGATGTGATTAAAGATCTGACACGACCTCACTGACCTTAAAAAAAGAAACGTAAACCTGAGAGTAACCTGGCAGACGGGGATTACTAATTAGGAAGTTTAATTATCGCTGAATGATCGGACAGGAAGATCGTATCGTGTGTGCGTTTCTGTAGTCGCCGTTCCCGCCCGAACGTGACACCGCACCGACCCGATTTAATATCCGAAAACCTCCTGTGGCTCAAACGAACCTTTAATCACAGCTCTGATCCGAACAGCACGTCGTTTTAATCTCATGCCGTAGCTTTATTAGCTCTAATAACTTTTATCTAACTATTTAATCATAAATATTTTCTGCGCTGTAGAACTTTAAAATCAATTCTAGAAATTGAACATTAAAATGTAAAAAAATTTGCACCGTGATACGTGTGGAGTGATACCGATTGTACACCAGCTGTATAGCAGTGTTTCATTCAATAATGTAACTTATAACTAATAAGAAATAAATCATGTTAATTATTAACTATTTGTACATTTATATTTGTAGATATTTTAAATATAATTTGACAAAATGTATATTTTTCATTACTAGCATGTACTTACTAAACTAAACAAAAACCAACAAAGCATTCACTGTCTAACAACCTTGGAAATTTTCCAAACATTAACTGTTTCTTTCAGAACAACTGAGTCACTGTTAAAAGTTTGTGCTAATCCTAGCGAGCGTCACCCGCGCGTTCATGATTTCAGCGACATTGAATCAAATTTGCTCAGCTGTATGCAAATTACTTGTGACTTTTTGCTGTAAAGCTGTTTTTAGTTTAAACAAGCGAGTCTTCGATGTTGTCCGGCGCGTCTTTAATTCGCGTCTTTAGTTTCTGTAATGAATTTTTATGTAATTACTAAAAAAACAAACAGGATGAGATCCTCCGGCTTCACCTCGTCCCGTCTTACACGCGCTCTCGTTACACTGGCGCAGGAACCGTATGAGGAAAACTAAAGCAGGACTCCAGGTGTGCTTTGTTCCCAGCGCTTTATCCCCTCATTATTCATCTGTCTGTTTGCGTGTGTGTGTGTGTGTGTGTGTGTGTGTGTTTGCGTTCGTGCTGAAGCTTGTGTGTGATCTGTTTGCTTTTGTTCCAGCGTTCGGCCGGTTCCAGCCGCCGTGTGTGTCATTGTTCTGCCACGCTGTAATTAACTCATGATGATCGAACTCCATCCTTATGAGAAACTCACAGCGGGTTCCATCATCGAAACATAAGGGTCCTTTTTCTGTTTTTAAGAGGACGCTCCGGTTAGATTCAGAAAATAACAGATTGAAACGTTTCAAAAACTGGAACTAGACCTGGATTTAACTCCAAAGTCAAAGAGAATACAAGATTAAAGAAACCCGATAGAACCATAATGTTTGTTGAATTATAGTCAAATTATGTAATCTTATATTGAGCATCGTTTTTCTTTTTTTTTCCTAAAAAGATTTTTATTTATTTATTTAATTTGGTGTCATTTATGGCAATAATTACATTCATTTTGAAACCAAGTTAAAACTGCAAACAATTTTTTTTAAAAACACCTTCTTAAAGTTATGACAGATGATGTTTAGCTATAAGTTGCTACAGAACTACGAATCTGCTGCATTATTCGCAAATTCTACAAAAAAATATTCGAAGTTTTTGAATTCTACGTCCTCTTAAAAACATGTCTATATAGACGGACCTGTACGCGGCAGAACTCTGACACAGACGGACCCGTTCCTCTGGTCGCTCTCTGTGTGCTTTGGAAAAATAAAAGGTTCTCCTCTGTGTGTGTTTTCTTAAAGTGTGTGTTCTTAAAACCTTTAGAGCCATCAGAGCTGAGTGTCGAACACCTGGTCAGAAAGTCTGATGGTTTTAAACCCCGGCGTTTGTTGATAAGGGTTCCTGTGTGTGTGTGTGTGTGTGCAGGTGGTTTATCCATGGTGTGTGTGTTTGGGCATTGTGTGTGTCGAAGGGTGAGGGTTGCCAGATTATTTGGGGCTCAAGTGGTTTTTGTTTAACAGGAAGCCATCATCTCAGGCCTGATCTCGGAGACGTCGTACTCGGTTACGGTCGCGGCGTACACCACGCGAGGAGATGGAGCGCGGAGCAAAGCCAAGGTCATCAAGACCACAGGAGCAGGTAGAGGAACTGAAATGTTTTACTGACTAGTAAAAGTACTAGCACTGGATAAATATATATTGAAAAGTAAAATACGTTAAATAAAAAGAATTCATTATTTAAAAAATATATTTAAAAGAAAATTTTATATAAAATTGTATAAATCAGTTACACCTTTAAACTTTTAACTTCAACAAAAAATTATTTTTATTTTACGCGGAAATTACAGATCGCTGAAAAGCACAAAAAGTAAAATGAATTAAAAACCAACTATGAAATCAAAAAGTCTTATTTGACTCAATTTTGTATTTTTTATGTTGTTTTTTGGTCTTTTTGTCTAAACACTTTTTTGAAATATTTTGTTCGCATTACAAATTAGGTTTGAGACATTATCATCTACAAACACTAAAAATAAAAATTCTAAAACTGTCATAGAAATATGAGTTGATGGCTCGTAATTGGAACAGAGATAAGATCCGCACGTAAATGTTATGACGTAAACACACAAGGCCGGCGTTTACCTTCAGGTCCTAACAGCACAATAAAACAATCGCGCGATAAGTAATACAATAAACCCCATCCCAACTGACGTCAGACGCTCGGTCCCTGAAACAGCAGATCTCTGAATAAAGCCGAGGTCTGGAACGTTGGAAGAAATAAAATCTCAGAACAGTGAGTCACGCTGTTAAAACCATATTAAAGTGGTTTTATATGAAGTGTAACAGCAGGTCTCTGAATGGAGAGAAAGTCAAAAAAAAAATCCACCATAAACAGCGTAACATGGCTCTCGAGTTCAGTATCAGCAAGTCCTGCTGTGAATCCGAATAAAAATGGTCTTAAATGAAGTGAGGCATGGTGGAGCCATAGTGTGAGACCTTCACCAGATGCTTCTACATTACACGCCCCAAATTAGACATCTCGGGTCGTTAAACAAGCAGGTACATGCTGTTAGCTTGGTGCTTTGTGCAGAAGGACTGTTTATTAATAACAGTGTCTTTACGGATGTCTTAACTTTTGGGCCTCAATCCATGGAGACCACAAGAAGGTCAAGTTCTGAGAGCGCAAGAAGAAAACACTTCTCAATTTATTATTAATACTAATAATAATAATATATGCAGTGTAGGCTGTTAGCTGTAATCTATAGTTGCTAAGCAACACATTGGACATTCGAGGTTGAGTATTCCATAGACATCCCACTGGCTTGTGCTTGAAGAATTTCAAGTATGTCTGATTTTTTTTTTCCGCCAACGAGAGTCCGAGTGGGAATCTTAACACTTCTTAACACGTTACTCTTGTAAACTCCTCTCTTATTCCACCCTGCATTCCCCAGTGATATTCCCGTGATACATTTGAGGTCTTAATTGTATATATGGACCTTAGGAAAGATAGCAATAAAGTGGGAAATGTGATTAAAATGGCCTTAAATGAAGTCAGACTCGCTGTCTGTGAAACAGCAGGCCTTTAAATCGAAACCCGAGTCTGAAACTCTTCAGGGAGCTCCAGCAAGATTAGCTTCCACCAATGCAACAGCTAATGGAGAGCCTAATAAAGTCTAATAAAACTGTAAATGGTATTAAAATGACCTTAAATGAAGTCAGACGTCCAGCCTCTGAAACGGTGGGTGTCTGAGGGGGAAAAGTGGCGCGCAAAAAAAAAAAAAAAAATTCTAAACCATTTCCAAGTGCACATAAAAAAGGAGCGAGGCATGCTACTGAATGGAATTCAAATGGTCTTTGATTAGCAATTAAACAAAGAGTGGTATTAAAGTGGTATTAAGTGACGTCAGACTCTGTGTCTGAAACTGTAAAGGCTGCAAATGGAGCCAGGGCTCGTCGTTAAAACCAGACACGAACCCACCATTTTCTCAGCTGCTAAATATATATTTAATATTGCTAATAATTATCAAAGTAAGTGGCTGTTAGCAAAGTGTTCAGGCAGGATATTGATAACAAGATTAGAGTGTGATGATATAAGCACAGTCTGTGAAATCTGACTTTCCAAACTTGCCATTTTTGAAGCAGCAGGTGTCTGGACAGGTGAGGCGTTTAACCAACACCCGTCTTAACCCGTAATCAAACATTTTAGGTCATAAGATTATGCTGACCCCAGGACAGATAGCGATGAACTATCAAACAGGATTAATTTGGGTTTAGATGAAATGAGCTGTAGGGTCTCTAAAGTACTGGGACACAAAAAGGAAAGCAAAGTCAGAAACCCTTCAGGGACCATGGAAAGGTTAGCACCAGATAATGGGAAGGCTTTAGCAATAGCAATAAAACGTAGCCCTCGTGAAGGTCATTAAAACTGAATCCGAATGATCTCTCGGACTAAAGACAAGGGACCTTCCAGTTTCCACATGTTTAGTTTTAGACTGAGTCTCCAGAAGATTCTTTGAATTTTATTTTTTCCCCTGTTTCCTTGCTTATAGTTCCTGGCAAGCCCACCATGCTCATTAGCATTACCATCGGCAACACCGCCCTCATCCAATGGCAGCCACCGAAGGACCTGCCCGGCGAGCTGATTGGCTACCGTTTACGCTACAAGCGGGTGGACGAGGAATCGTTCACAGTGCATAACTTCGGGAGCTCGGACGACCACTACACGGCGACGGGTCTCTTCAAAGGTGCCACATACAGCTTCCACTTGAGCGGCAAAAACCGCGCAGGCACCGGAGAAGAGTTTGTCAAGAACATCAGCACGCAGGAGGAAGCTCCCAGTGGATTTCCGCTAAACCTGAGCGTGGTGGGACTGACCACCACGACCACCCGGCTCACGTGGGCACCGCCGGCTCCTGCCGAGCGGAACGGACGGATCACTCATTATATCGTCGTTTACAGAGACATCAACAGCCAGCAGAACAGCACGAATCGTACCACGGAGACGCAAATGACACTGCACGACCTTCGACCTGACACCACCTACGACATCCGCATCCAAGCATTCACCAGCAAGGGGGCTGGACCCATGAGCCCCAGCATCCAGAGCAGGACCATGGCCACGTCGCCAGGTGAGTGCTAGCAAAAGGTGTGCCTTAAAAAAGTACGGTTCGAACCTGAAATCTTATTCGGCTCCAGCCTGGTGCTTTTTCATCTCATCAAATACAAAACGCTGTAAATCTCCCGAGCTTCACACGTCTGATCTGAACCATTTGTGCATGCAGGACGGTCCAGAAATCTGTTTTGTGCACAAAACATTGTTATGACTAATTTTTCATAAATGTGTATACAAATGGTACAAGATACTTTTTTTTTTTTTTTTTGCACTATTATGAAAAGCCAACTATTTTCAACTACATCATCTTTTAGCATTACAGCTAATTAGTTTTAACTTTGTGTAAGTTCTTGTCAGGAAAAAAATAGAGTTTAAAAAAAGGAACATTTAAATATTATTTAGCCTAACTAGTTTAACATAATTCAATATCTCGTGTTTCTGTTTGTCTTTCCTTTAAAAAATCACTAGCTTTTGCAACAAGTTTTGGCGTCAAAGCGGTGATGAAGACGTCCGTCCTTCTGACCTGGGAGCTTCCAGAGAACTTCAAGTCTCAAGGGCTTTTTAAGGTGCGTGTACAAGATATTTCATAACATTTACCTCTATTGAATTGGAGAGCTGAAAGTCGATGTCACTTATAATCTTTTCTTTGCAACAACTTCGGGAGGTGGAGCTTCGGGCGCCTTGGTTGATTAAATTAAGGAAAGTGGAAAATTATGCGAAATTTGCACTCTTGTCTTAGAAGAGTACTTTGCAAATCAAGTGACTGTTTCTAATGCATCCGATTATGGACTGACATCAAAGAAAAGGAAAAAAATTATATAATGCTAAAAGCCTATATAGGAAACTTCATCTCTAATTCTCTAATCAAGGTAATTAGGTGGCAAACGCTAAACGTCTCCTAGCGGCTAGAGGCCTAGAGGCTTTTAAGCGCTCTTTCTGCAAATTGACTCGGGTTTGAAGGAATCCACAAGCCACATCATTACTCCATCGAGAAACATCTGGGAAATGTTTCCGTCATGCATTTAGAGAGACTGTATATCTTCATCGCTGTTCTGTCCATTATGCTAATCCCATTAGCAAATAAAAATCCTCTTCCATCTTGTCTGGCGACTATATATATTTTTTTTTTTACTTAAAGGTTCTTTACTTTTGCAACAAAGCATTGGTGCAAGTTTGAAAAGTCACTAGTTAATTCATCTGATTCTTCAGAAGGTGTTGATTAGTTTTCTTTAACAACAGGATATGACAGTAGTGCAGCCCCATAATCAGAGTTTACACCAATGTGCTCGTTAGATTAACACACTCCTGTGAAAGTTATAGTAAAGGTTATATTTATATGTATATCGCTCTCCCCTGGATTGTAGATCCTGTACAATCAGCAGAGCGTGGAGGTTCAGGGCAACACGAAGAGGAAGCTGATCACAGGCCTGAAGCCAGACACTAATTACTCCTTCGTGTTAATGAGTCGAGGGAACAGCGCCGGGGGACTTCAGCAGCAGGTCTCCATCCGAACTGCTCCAGATATCCTTAAAACCAAACCCGTCCTCTTCAGAACCGAGGAGAACAGCAGCGGGAAAATTACCATCAACCTTCCCAATGTGGCGACATCATCACCGATCAGGTCAGGAACAACACACGGAGAAATGATGACTGTTTTTTGAGAGGAAAGGTCTCACCACATGCTAGCTAAAGTTGCCACAGAAGATTATCACTAGCTAAAATATACATAGGAAAATATTCCTAGCTAACATTACCATTGGAGTTTATTACTAGCTAAAATTCCACATAGAAGATTATTGCTAGCTAAAGTTATCACTGGATTATTACTAGCTAATGTTACCACTTGAGATTATTGCTATTTTAAGGTCATATAGGAGATTATTGCTAAATAATGTTACCAGACGTGCTAGCTAAGTTTACTAGAGGATATTGTTGCTAGCAAAAGTTGGCATTTGAGATTATTGCTAACTGAAGTTACCACTTGAGGTTATTGCAGGCTAATTTACCACATAAAATTATTGATAGCTAAATTTACCAGAGATGGTACTGAAAGAAAAATTACTGCATGTTTTTTTTATTTTTTTTTGTTAAATTTTTTTAAAATAATAAAACTATTTACATATAAAGGAAAATTACTTGTATAACAAGTAATAAATAACTTCTTCTGCACATGAGAAAACACCATGATTAGAGCAATCTGTAATGGTTTCTGTCACATGATGAATCTTAATGGATTTAATGTTTTTTATTTTCTGGTCATTATTAAATAACATCAGAATTTTTAACTTTAAAATAAAAAAAATTACAGTGACAGCTACCATTACAGACCACCATAAACCCATTAAAACCATTAACCACACCAGGCACAAGAAAGCTCTTAAAGTCAATTAAGTTTTTTAAAATTGTTTTTCATTCATTTTAATTCTCAACACATGACAGTCTTTTATATATAAATGTATTTTAAGATTTTTCATTTAGTCTCCATTAGCTCCTGCCTTCAAAAACACATGTCTGGAACATTCACACACGGCTCGTGTTTATCTCCCGTTTGGTCCTGAGGCTTTTCCTTCATTCAGATCATTAAATCTGTCATTTAAACAGAGTTTCTGTCCAAAATAAAGTCTGAGTTCAGTCAGGCAGAGAAGCTGCGGTTGCCAGTTGCGTAGAAAACTTTAGAACCTTAGAAGTTCACACACACACACACACACACACACACACACACACACACACACACACACACACACATACATCTGCCAACTTAGCACTTGCTTTCTCTCTTTTCCTTTATTCTCTCTTTCTGTTTCTCTTTTGTCTTTTATTCTCCTTATTTAGTTTTTTTACTTTTATTCTATTTCTTTTGCTTACATTGTCATACGACCGAAGATTATCCCTATACCGCAGGAGAACATCGCTAGCTAAACTTACCACAGGAGAACATCGCTAGCTAAACTTACCACAGGAGAACATCGCTAGCTAAACTTACCACAGGAGATCATCGCTAACTAAACTTTCCACAGGAGATCAACGCCAGCTAAATTTACCACAGGAGATCATCGCTAACTAAACTTACCACAGGAGAACATCGCTAGCTAAACTTACCACAGGAGATCATCGCTAACTAAACTTTCCACAGGAGATCATCGCTAGCTAAACTTACCACAGGAGATCAACGCCAGCTAAATTTACCACAGGAGATCATCGCTAGCTAAACTTACCACAGGAGATCATCGCTAGCTAAACTTACCACAGGAGATCATCGCTAGCTAAACTTACCGCAGGAGAACATCGCTAGCTAAACTTACCACAGGAGAACATCGCTAGCTAAACTTACCACAGGAGAACATCGCTAGCTAAACTTACCACAGGAGATCATCGCTAACTAAACTTTCCACAGGAGATCAACGCCAGCTAAATTTACCACAGGAGATCATCGCTAGCTAAACTTACCACAGGAGATCATCGCTAACTAAACTTACCACAGGAGAACATCGCTAGCTAAACTTACCACAGGAGATCATCGCTAACTAAACTTTCCACAGGAGAACATCGCTAGCTAAACTTACCACAGGAGATCAACGCCAGCTAAATTTACCACAGGAGATCATCGCTAGCTAAACTTACCACAGGAGATCATCGCTAGCTAAACTTTCCACAGGAGATCATCGCTAGCTAAACTTACCACAGGAGAACATCGCTAGCTAAACTTACCACAGGAGATCATCGCTAGCTAAACTTTCCACAGGAGATCATCGCTAGCTAAACTTACCACAGGAGATCATCGCTAGCTAAACTTACCACAGGAGATCATCGCTAACAAAACTTTCCACAGGAGATCATCGCCAGCTAAACTTACCACAGGAGATCATCGCTAGCTAAACTTACCACAGGAGATTATTTGTTATTTCTTTTCTTTCTTTCGTTCTTTCTTTTCTTTCGTTTGTCTGACATATCACACGTGAAATGAGGCGTTGTTGTTTCTTCTCACTACATGCACATAATGGGTGATATTCTATTTTTGGAGCAAAATGTGCAACTGTGTGTGTGTGTGTGTGTGTGTGTGTGTGTGTGTGCAGTTGGTATTACATCGTGGTCGTGCCCGGATCACTGACGTCGTCACGCAGGTGGGAAAATCCAGATGAAATGGACCTTGATGAGGTGAATCTTCATTAATCAATTACCTAACTAATTAACTTTACATTTATAAATCAGTACATGCATAAATAAAATAAATAGGTAGAACTGGAAGAAAACAAAAAGTACAAAAGTAATGAGAGGGAAAAAAGACAGTGATTACAGGTGTAGGAAGAAAGGAGAGGTGAAAGTGGGACATCTGGAGGAAGAAAAGCAGGACAGGAGATACAAGAAGGAAAAATGGAGCAAAGGGAAGGAAAGAGTACAAAGAGAATAAAAAGACATGATGAAGAAGGGACAAAAGGAGTGATAAAAGGAGGAAAATAGGTAAGAAAGAGAAAAAATTACAGGAGGATTTAAAGAAAGAGGATGAATTTAGAGCAACGGAGGAAAGAAGGGTGGAATAGGAAGGATGGAAGAAAACCAATGAAAGAATGAATGCGATAGTAAAGGGTAAGGGTGCAAAGAATCGATAAGAGTATGGATAGGAAGGAAGCAATAAAGGAAAACAAACAGGAAGAAAGAAAAGATGGAAGGAAGAAAATAAAATAAAAAGGAAGAACTTACTTAGCAAGAAGCAACAGAAACGGGAAAAGAAGGTAAATACGTAAAGTAAGGTAAAATACACAGGAGAAAAAAGATGGAAGAAGAGATATGACGTGTTTAGCTACTGAAGGAAATTAGGAATAGACCCATATCACCGTGGCAACATGGAGGTTATTATGGGATGTGTGCTACGGCCCAAACGGCCTCACTTGTCTCAACTTCAGTTTTTTTTCTTTTCAGCTTATGAAGTCCGGGAAGGTTCCCCCAACCGGGCTCCGGCGCCGCCGGCGTTACGCCGAAATAGGAGCGTACATCGCGGCCAAGCTGGAGTTCCTCCCCGAGAAGTTCACGCTAGGAGACGAGCAGAACTATAACGGCTTCTACAACCAGCCGGTGTCTAGCAACCGGCCGTACCAGTGCTTCGTCATGGCCGAGATGAAGGAGCAGCACCTCCCGAACGCCAACGAGAAGCAGGTACGCCTCAGTACCTCCACACCTCCGCACGCAGGTCTACGGGGAACCGGGTTCTCCAGCACACACACCGCTAACGACTGATGTGTTTACGAAAGGTCATGGCTAATTGGGTTGCACCAGAGAAACGCTTGTCAATTACAGCGCTAAGTGTTAGCATGTGTTGATGTTAGGGCAGACACACACACAAACACACACACACACACGTGTTGGAAAGACTTCAGTGCATCCAGATGTTTATTAATCAGCATGTTCTTTTTTTCTTTATTTTCTTTCATTCTTTCACCTTTCATCCTTCCTTCCTTTTTCCTTCATCCATTCATTCCTTACTTTTCTTCTTCCTTCACTATATTTCCTTACTTTATTATCCTTTATTCTCCTCCTTTCTGTCCATCATTTCTTTCCTCAAAGTTTCTGTCTATCCCTTCCCTTCTCCATCCAGTTTTCCCTCCGTCTCTTCAACTCTTCATTTTTTCTAAACGTTTTTATCCTTTTATTCCTTTGATTCTTTCATTCATCTCTCCATTTCTCCTCCATCTGCTCATCCACTCATTCCTTCTTCCTTTATTCTTTTCATCCTTCCTTTTTTCTTCTTTATTTACTTTACTTTCTTTCTTTCTTCCTCTGTCAGTCTCATATTTTCTATCCTCTCTTACTCTCCCCCTTCTTTTCCTTTCTTCCATCTATACCTCCTCAAATCCATCCCTTCGTCTACTTCGTACATATTTATCTTTTCCTTTCTTTTTCTCTACAACTATTCATTATTTTAATTTCTTAATTTTTTCCTTCCTCAAGTTCACTCCTTTTTTATTCGTTCTTCTTTATGTCTGTTTAGTTCTTCCTCCTTTTTCATCCATGCTTCTTGTCTTTGCTTTCCACAGTTCCTTACTTTCCTTCTACTTTACTCTTTTAATTTTCTTTCCTTCCTCCAGTGACTTGTCCTCTTTTCCTCGATCGCTTCTTGTATTAAAATCAGTAAACAGCAGGACAATATCTATTCTCTCTCTCTCTCTCTCTCTCTCTCTCTCTCATCTTATAACACACAAGTCGAATTCAAGCCGGAGCCCAGGGCCATGTGGAGCAGCAGGGCCTGTGTGTGTGTGTGTGTGTGTGTGTGTGTGTGTGTGCACCTCATAAAGTAGACAAAGCACCTCCAGGGCCAAAAACAATAGACTCAGCATTTAAAAGTGGCTTATAATTCATCAGAAACGACAGACAAGGGGGTGTGAAGGGGGGGGGAGGGGGTGAGGGGGGGGGGCATATAAACAAACGAAACAAAACCAGGTGTGTGTTTAGAAAACATGATTATTTAATACATCAGGATGAAGAAGAGGGGATTAAAGAGAGACAGAGAGATGTGATGTGTGTGTGTGTGTGTGTGTGTGTGTGTGAGTGTGTGTGTGTGTGTGTGTGTGTGTGTGTGTGTATTAGAGACGGTCAAGTCTCGAGGTTAGAGACGGCCCGCAGCATGTGTCTGTTTTTGCCAGATAAAGCGTTTGCATTACACAGACGTGTGTGTGTGTGTGTGTGTGTGTATTGGGTTTTGTTCAAGTAACTCCAGTTATTTTCCTCATCTGTTCCTGCATTCTTCTGTTCTTTCCTTCCTCTTTATTTCTCTTTATTCAGTTTTTCCTGTTTCTCTCTTTTTCAGTTACAGATTCTTTCGTTCTTCCTACCGTCTGTTGACTGAGATCAAAAGAGTTTCAAGTGATAAAAGCAAATAAACAAGAGAACATCCTCACATCACCACGTCCCCTACATCACCACGTCCCCTACATCACCACGTCCCCTACATCACCACGTCCCCTACATCACCACGTCCCCCACATCGCCACGTCCCCTACATCACCACGTCCCCTACATCGCCACGTCCCCCACATCACCACGTCCCCTACATCACCACGTCCCCCACATCACCACGTCCCCTACATCACCATGTCCCCTACATCACCACGTCCCCTACATCACCACGTCCCCTACATTGCTGTGTCCCACATACTGTATCGCCACATCTTCATCGCCACGTCCCAAATATTGCCACGTTCCACATCGCCACGTCTTCTTCATCGCCACGTCCCTTTCACCGCCATGTCCCACATAATGCCACGTCCCCTACATAGCCTCGTCCCTTACATCGCCACATCCTCATTCTCCAACATCGTCACGTCCCCTACATCGCCACTTTGTCACGTCCCCACATCGCCATGTTGCTCGTCTTCTCCAGCTAATAGCCCATTTATCTCATCATCATGTCTTCACCTTCTGCAGCTAAAGAAAGCTTGTCTTCTGTCTCTCTTCCCTCAGCCTTTCTCTTCGTCGTGTCTGTACGAGAAGATCAGGCTTCCTATCTGCGGGAACGCGTCTCATTTCTGACACTTTCCTTTTCTTTGCTGTTTCTCTCCCTCCTTTATCTTATTTTTCTTCCGCCCTTTTTGCTTTCTCCACGTCCTTACTTGGCGCACACGCAGAGATGGCGAGACGGGGCTGATGGTAACGCGAGGTCACCCTCCGGGCTGAGAGGAAACTTGTTAACAATGTTCTCTGAGTGTGTCTGTCTGTGTGTGTGTGTGTATGTGTGTGTGTGTGTGTGTGTGTGACTAAGAGACATACTTCACCCTGGGTAATCCCCTGCAGAGGACTTCCGCAGATGGTCTTGCTCTGAAAAACGGATGATTGGCAGGTTCTCTGTGTTCACATTCTGCTGCAATCCTCAAACCCCAGGATCGTTACGAACAACCACACGTCAGACTTTTTATCCGTTTATTGTTTGGTTTAACGTTACCGAGCGTCCTGTTGCTGAACAGCAAGCGTAAACCCCTCTGTTGTAAAGGAGGCGTTAATGCGGAACGTTACAGCTTGACCTGAGAACGACACGGACAACAAACTGACACTGGAGACTCCTTCCATGAATGTCTCCTGAGATGTTGCTATGGAAACGATGATGTATTTGAACGAGTGCGTTGATATAAACTTGCGCCACTGTCATAATTGCTGTTATGGAGAATTTATCGACACTTTCTGACCAATCAGAGCGCAGAATCTAAAGTCAGATCTGGCTAGATTTCTAATTTGCGGACTAATCGTGTAAAAATATTTCTTGATATATGATTGTTTAAATGGTATTTTAAATTGTGTATCTATTAAGGTTAGCAAGTTCATCTAAGTGAAAATAAAAATTTAGCACCACTGAATCTATACTATATTATTGTTATTCTGAACGTAATCAAGTTGTATTTAAAAGCAACAAACAAGCGCTAGCTCCGCCCCCCAGCATGCTATCGTCCATTCACATGTGACATCACACTTTGGTTATTTTCTGAGATTTTTTTTTCTCTTTTTGTGTCTTGTGTTCCTGCAGCGCGTCTTCTCGTCCAGTCCGTACTCGGACCCGGTGATGGTGGAGAGCGGCAGCTTGGCCCGCAGCGTGGAGTCTCCTGAGATGTTGTGGGTGATGGGGCCGGTCCTCGCCGTGGTGCTCATCGTCAGCATCGTCATCGCCATCATCCTCTTCAAAAGGTGAGGCGTCCTGACCTCCGTACCGCGCTCTCTCTCTCTCTCTCTCTCTCTCGCTCTCTCTTCTCCTACGGTCGCGTTTCACGTGTTTCAGTGTCAGAAATTAAACGAAATCCACTTTAAGAACTTTAAAACTGTTTAAAATTTTCCCGGGGAGTAGTGATGTCACAGTAGGCGGGGTTAATTTCAGTAACATGATTAAGTAATTATTAACTATGAAAAAAATAATTTGATTACAGTTGATTATTAATTTATTTCTAAAATGTAAATTTGTCACAAAAAAACAAAGTTGATCTTAAATTAAATTGTCTTTTTGATTAAAAGAAAACTTTTGAAGTTATGCTGTGTTATTTTGCATCAATTTGCTTTACATATAAATAAAGAACTAAATATAAAATGTTTTAATTCTGAACATTCTGAGCTTAACAGGTAAAATAATAAAGTGTTTTCTTTCTTTTAAACATGTATTTTTAAGTTAATGTATATTTTAAGTGTATTATACTAAAGTATATCTTTAATGTTTAAAATTTAATGTTTAATTTAAAATTATTTTATATATTTTAACGTTCGATCAACTAAAATTAGATAGTAGAAAAATTTTACTTTCATGTTTTATGTTAAAAATTAAGCAGGTTTAGATTGTGATTAACAGTTTAAATTGACCTTTTAAAAAAATGCGTAATAAAAATGTGTTAATATATTTGTGTAAACAAAAACTAAAATAGAAATTATAATAGAATCTTCAGAAAGAGGTGTGTGTGTGTGTGTGTGTGTGTGGTAGAAAACATTTGATTTCAATTATACTACTTTTTTTTTATGTTTTTCACTTTCTTTCATTTTTGGATCTTTTGGGGTTTTTTTGTTTATTGCATCTTTTTAATTCCCATTTTTCTTCATCTCTAATTTTTTTATTTTATTTATCTTTTGCATTCTAACACCTGTCTTTTTTTCACTTTTACATTTTATTGTTCTTTCTTTTCAGTTGCCCTTTTATTTCTTATTCTTTTTTCACTTTTTTAATGAAAACTCTCACCCTTTTGCCTCCCTGTCGTTCTTTCTTTTAATTCCTTCTTTCCCTCTCATTTCTTGTTTTTCTTCTCTTTTTTTTGTTTTTCCTTCCTTTTCTCTGGACTTCTTTGCCCTTTTTTTTTCCTAATTCTTTCTTGTCTGTCACTCATTTCCCTTTATTTTTCCATCTGTGTAACTTCTTCCTCTTGTCAATCCCCTGTTGTGATGATGATGATGATGATGATGATGATGATGTTCGGTGCTGGCGCCGCATGTTGGATTTAACCCCATGACGAGTGTGTGCGTCTGTCCCGTGTCGTTCTCAGTGAGATTCTCTCAGCCTCGCATCTCTGTTTATTTTCTTGTTTATTTCCTTCTTTATTTATTAAACCTTTATTTATTGATATTTTTGGGACGGTCACTAACTCTGCGTATCTCTCGCTCTTTCTGCTCCGTGCGAACAGCAAACAGGAGAGGTAGGTGTTCTCGCTCCAGGGTTTCTGTTCCTTCATCCCTCTCTCTCTCTCTTCTCACTCATCCATCCGTCTCGCCGTCGGACACCGGGACTGCGTGGTGTGTGTGTGTGGGGGGGGGGGGGGGAAGGGGGTCTCCGGTTTGTTCAAAATAAACTTTTTAAATATTTTCATAAATATTCCGCGCTCCACCCCGCCAACCCCCCCACAACCCCCCTGGGGTCCACGAGTAGCTCGGGTTCTCACTCAGATGGTGTGCATGTTGGTGTTTAGTTGTGGAAAATGAGTTTCTCAGAGTGGACACGCCCATTATTCTGTCAGACGACCAATCACACGCCAAGTTAGTTTTGTTTTCAGGCTAAAACGCACTTCAAAGTCTTAGTGAAATAGAGTTAGCATAAATAATAATAAAACTAACATAAATACCAAATGGAATAAAATCAGTTAATAGACAGCAAACTAAGAAATATGAGTCTAGGATTAATTAGCCGTGTAATTTATCTTACGTGCAATTATATCGTTATAACAAATATTTTTAATACTTATGTATATTAGAAACTAAGAAACTAGCGTTATTGAGACTAGACGCTAGCTAGACGTGAATTTTTATTTTATCAGTATTTCAACCATATATATAAAGCACAAACTTTGACTGCAGTTAATATAACGCTAGCTAATATAACGCTAGCTAATATAACGCTAGCTAATATAACGCTAGCTATCTGTATGTTAACTATCTCGCCTATCCTGTTCAGTTTATAATGGCATTACGTAACTAAGTGATGCTATTTCTGGCTAATAAAAGATGCATCATGCTAAATTTAAGCTAGCCGTTTATAATTAGCACTGTTAATGCACCTGAGCACTGTTACAGTAGTTTGGTTTTGATTGGTCATGTGACTAAAGCGTTCACAGTCACTTCTGTTTGTAATAAAAGTTTTAGATAAAGTGAAACGTGTTTGTGCTCTATGTTTGTGTGTGTGTGTGTGTGTGTGTGTGTGGTGATTTATTTATTTAAAATTTTTGTATCATGCTGTGTTGATCCTCATCTGTTCTACTCAAGGTTGACTGGGAGCTAGAGCGCTAACGTAGCCTTTGTGGCGCGTCACCTGGGTGCTGAATGGCCCCATTGTAAAGTAAATGCCAGACTGGCGGGTGGTGAGAATAGAAATGTTCCCATCGTCAAAGCTGACATTTCCTTCAGCCAGAACATTCTGTTGCTCTTTTTTCTTTCTTTTTTTTTTAGTTTGGGCTCGTCAAACTGCGCATGAACCAGAAGAGTATCGTTTTACTGAAGCCGAATGAAACTGTGGAACTGTGTCTGTGAACTTGAAGCTCAAATTTGTATCAGTGTTTACCTGAGGAAAGTTCCCGGTGTTCAGAGTCGGGTTACGCGCTTTGTTCACTTCATGCTCCGCGGATACATATGCAGTACAGGGTCATGTGACATTGATGAAAATGGGACAGTGTGTGACCTTGTGCTTCAGAGAAAACCTCGAGCAGATTATTTTTGCTAAAATCAAATCCGTCGGTTGAAGTGAATGAACGCTCGCGTAAAATCCAACGTGTTTTATCCCAGATAACGTGAGCAAAGACGTTTTGACGTACGCACGCCAATTTGGTTTATAAACTTTCTTTCTCCAACTTTATTCTTTACACTTCTTTATACGCGCCAACATTAACTATAATCAGATAAACGTCACTTGTGACCTGCGCAAATCCGATCTGACCAATAAAAATCGAGTGACGTGCCTCGTGACGTGAACGTAGCCTTTGAAACACGAAATACTTTTGATAAAGGAAGATTTATCGAATAGCACTTGATCCAGCGCGAGTCTTTATTCCCATTTGTGCGCTCATTTACGAGATAGAGATACGAGATCAGGGTTGGGAAATCATAACATGCATTTAAAATACAATTTATGCTGAAGTAATTAAATTTGCTTCAATTCCTTTTAAAATGCAAAAAAAAAAAAAAAAAACACGGCCACGTTTTGTGAACTATGATCTGACCGAGTGCTAATCTGTTACGCTCACAGAGAAACTTCAACTTTACTCATAATTAACTTGATCTCTGAGATAAGTGACGTCTCTAACGTGACTAGTGTTGTGTTGACGTGTTTAATATCGCATAGTGTTGTTGTTTTTTTTAAATATTCGAAATAATCTAAATCATCTTTAAACTAATAACCTTTTATTACATGAAAAGATAAGCGTCTACATACGTGATGTATTGTGATTACGTTAAACTGTCAGACGGTGGCGCTGGATGTGGACCAGGTATCACTCGAGATAAAACCGTCAATAAAGACACGCCTCTTTTTCCTCTAACTCCGCCCCCCTGTGCGCAAGTCACACCTGTAAATGTGACTCTTAAACAGTGTTCTCATTTCCAGACATGAGGTGTGTGTGCGTGTGTGTGTGTGTGTTTCTTCTCCCAGTTTCCTCTAGCACCTGCTAGCACATTAGTTGCTCGATCTGCAGGTGCGTCTGCGTCCGCGCTGTAATTACTCGGCTGACGTGCTAATTACCCACATGCCTCGTTTTCCTCTCTACGCCTTCGCTAAAAAAAACGAGCCGACTCGGGTACTCGCTGCAGCTGTCGCGACTCGATTCGGTGTCCTTCATGGAACCAGAACCGTACAGGACTTCTTTTATTATTATAATTCCCTCCGCGTGTCCGCCACGTGTGTGTATTCCTCTGACCGCGCACTCGATGTCCAGATGTAGCTCGTCTCATATCTACGTCAGTGGGGTTCTTGTTGTTGTTGTTGATGATGTTGTTGTTGCTATGTGGTGGTTTGTTTGTTTTTGTGTTTGTTTTTTAAGCCAAAATGGCTACACGGGGGCTAACAACAATGTCACTTCCTGTCTCACAGGAAACGAGCGTCTCCGCTGCCTAAAGACGAACACTTGAGCGGGGTGAAGGACTCCCTCCTGGCCAACTCGTCTGATCCCGTGGAAATGAGGAGGATCAACTATCAGACCCCAGGTAACTTTGTTTGTTTGTTTAAATAATTTTATATTTTAAACAGCTTTTACAATTTAAATTCATTACAGCGCTTCGAGATAAAGATACGAACGTTAACTTTTAACAGGAAACAATAATAAGAAGCATCAGAGGGTTTTTGTTACATTTTATTTATTTTTGTAATGTACATGCTTTTACCATGTAATTTTTTTTTTGTTGTTGTTGTTTTTGGTAGAAATTAGTCTACCAACATTCGCTTCCTTTTTTCATTTTTTTTTTTAATTCTTAACACATTTATCAAAGGTTTTCATAAATAGCAGTGCAGAAGCTCGTGAAAAAGTCACAGTTTAAAATTCTTTTATTCGTTTTACAAACCTTTCAAAGTTCACGACGAACAAAAGCGCTAAGTTGAACGTGTCTTTGATTTATTTTATAAACTTTTTCCCCCCAACTTTATTGTTTGTAGTTGGATGTACTGTATATAAATTTTTTTTTTTAACTCAAGAAAATATATTAATATTTTTTTATTAATTAAAATTTAATATTTCCAGCTAATTTAAATGGCGTAATTAGGAAACCAACTAATTAATATATATGAAAAGACAATTAAGTTGATTTTTAGCTAACAGTTTTGTTGAATAGCAAAGTATATTTGGTATTTTAATTTAGCTTTTTTTTTTAACAAGAAAGGTTTATAGTTAGCGGTGCGTGCTACGACGCGGTTTTTATCTCATGCTGCTATCTCATACGCGGATAATTACTAAACAAAAGAACACTTATACGCCGTCCGATAATACGTAGAAAAATGTTTATAGCGCAAAAAAAAAAACTGAGTGAATCAGAGTTTTGATTCACTTGCACGTGCAAAATTTTTCTTCTTCTTTTTCTTTTTTTCTTTTAACCAGAGTGTGTAATTGGAGGCTGTCAGATTGTAAGCGCCGACTCGGGTTGTCTTTTTTTTTATTATTTTTAACCAAAGTGCCGTGGTTAAGTGTTTTTTTACTCAGCCCGAGTGTCATCTCGATTCATTTAGCAACAATAAATCGACCTATTTTAAGAAATGATTCATCAAACAGCTCCCATCTTCCTCTTTAACTCTCTCTCTCTCTCTCTCTCTCTCTCTCTCTCTTTATATCTATACTGTACCGTTTCCCCTTTATTGTAAGCCCACTGCGACTAATCGTGCTTTAATTTATTTTCAAAAAAATCCATTCTCTTTTCCTCTCTTCTTCTTCTTCGTTATCCGAGCGCCTTTAACGATCGCGCGATCCGTCTTTAATTAGCCAAATGTGAATATTTTTGTTTTCCTCCCACAGTTAAAGCTGTTTAAGTCTTTAATTAGTGTGGAAGAGGGCGGAGCCGCCGCTCGTTCATCAGGAGTGGAAAAGGATCAGCCGAGCGTTAAAATGCCTCCTCTGGCTTAAAGTCGCTTCTTTTCTTTTCTTTTCTTTTCTTTCTTTCTTGTTTCTTTCCAGCTGTTAAAAGGATCTCTGTTCATCATCAGAGCTCTTTACGCGATCCTAAGCTGAGCGTGAAGAAGGACGAGAATTTGTTTGTTTTTTTTAAATAAGAGAGAGAGAGAGAGCAAATGTCATCGCTTCATTTTTACCCCCATATGCGTGTGTGTTGTGTGTATGTTGTGTGTGTGTGTGTGTGTGTGTGTGTGTGTGTGCTATAACATTCCCGACTTTCCCCGTTGTGCTCCACCTAAGCGACCGTGTCGTTCCCGTATTCGCCGCGACCCCGCTATCGTCCTGCGCCTTTTATATCTCTCTCTCTCTCTCTCTCTCTCTCTCTCTCTCTCTGACGTTTAGCTCTGCAGCTTGGAGGCCTCAGATTGATAGCTCTTTATTTTTCTTCTTCCTCCTCTTCTTCTTCTTTTTTTTCCTTCCTCCATTGTTTTTTTTTCTTCTTCTTCTTCTCTGCAGGTCCCAGCACTTCCTGCTGCCTCGACACTCCAAGTTAGTTCCTGCTGTGTCTCTGCACGACGCTCCCTCGTAGCTCTGTTCGGCTTCTCCCTCCGTCTGTCTGTCTCTGTATTTCGCTGTTTTTCTGCCATCAGTCACCGCCGCCGTTTCCCCGTCCTGCTGTACATCACGCTTTATTACCGCACTGTGTCTGGCAGGAACAACAAGAAACCGACCTCACAGCCAGGAAAGATCTCAGGACGCGGTAGAGATGTTTAGTTTTTTTTTTTTTTTTTTTTTTTTTGTATCAGGTTACGTCCCGAAAAACAGCTAGTGAAGAAACTTGATTATATTTATTATTATTATTATATTTATTATTATTATTATTATTATTATTATTATTATTATTATTATTTCCCCAGTTTCCAAAAAGCAAATCCTAAATAAAAACACCAGAGATCAAAGATTTACAAATAAAAGATTTACAAGCGCATTCCGCCGTTCCCTGGAGCGTGTGAGATTTAAATTATTTAAAGTGTTTATTAGTTTATTAAAGCTACTTTAGTAAAAATCAAGGAAATTTAAAGATAAGTTTACAGTAAATTAGAAATATTAAATATTAAACTCCTTCAGTGGTTCTTCTTCTCGTCCTTCAGTTACGCCCATAACGCCGCCCCGCCAAAAGATTCCTATCTAGAACCCTCATGTGCTCGTGTATGCGGCGTGTTTTTATCCCACGCTCTAATTCTGCATTATTAGATTCGAGCCCATTTCTTGTTTCCGTCTTAAACGTCCTCCTTTTCTTTCTCACTAGCAAAAAAAAAAAAGAAAAAAAAACCGCGACGTGAGCGGAGAACGTTCCCAAATCCAATTAAGCGCTCTCAGCCTCAGAAACGCGGAGAAGATTAGCCATAAATCATCTTATAACTGCTGACAAGAAATCTGGGGCGGATTGGAGAGAATGAAGGAAGGAAGGATCGGAGAAAGCGCAATTAATGATCGATTCATAAGGAGGTGCGAAACAACAGCCGAGATTAGAGATCTGGGGGGGAGGGGGGGAAGGGGGGGGCGTTCAGACTCCACTACAGATGATGTAATCAGTCGGACGCGGCTCTTTTTGAAGTTCGCTTCTTGTTTTTCAGTGTTTTGCGTTGGGAGCTACGAGCGTGAGACGAAACAAGACGTGGTTTAGGATGACGTGTGGACTTTGAGGAGTTATTTTGTCGCGTTTGTGGTGTCTATTATTTTCAAAATACAAACATTTAAAAAATTATAAATTAACGAAATAAACAAGCGATTTCAAACATAACAGAAACGGTGAATCGATGCAAAGTCGAACGCGAGCGATTTTCCGACGAACCCACAGGGTTTTTCATGATTTCATCAGATTTCTGCCGTAAATGCGAAACCGTTGTCGATCATTTTGTTCGTCCCCAGCGTAATAAATAAGTTCTTGTTTTAAATTTTGTTTTAATTTTCTGCTCGGCCGGATTCTAAACAGATGTTTAAGTCGACTTTTGACGCTAATCTCAGAGGTTTGGCGAACATGGCGGAACACAGCAGGTTATACTTACTGTACTTCCCCTAATGTGAGATTGTGATAATGTCGCAAACTTTGATCCGCAATTTATTATATATATTTATGTTTTTAATTGAACAGTTTGTGCTGTATTTTTGAAATCGTTAAAGCTTCTGCTCCTTCACCGCATGTTAGCATTAGCACATGCTAACGCTACCAGTCTTTTATCTGTCTTTCTTTCTTTCTCTTTCTTTTTTTTTTTTATTTGTGGCTAAATTTCCATCCAAATGTAAAAAAAAAAAAAAAAAAAAAGATTTGATTCTATAAAACACTAAGTAAAAAAACTATTTTAAAAACGCCAAAATGTTTGTTTGCATTAAAGACAAAGACGTTATTGATGTTGATGTTGATGTCAATGATGTCATTAAAAAGAGAAAACACTCGTATTCATATTATCGATTTTATTTTTATACTTTTAAAATATTTGCTAAAACTATATGCCGAACATCCATCAAAAATTAAAAGAATTAAAAAAAATTTTTTTAATAATTGATATCAAATTAAGTTTTTTTTCTTTTTGGATTTCCTGTATTATTGGGCGTGGCATAATATTCTATTAAGCACATGGACTAGCTACAGAATAGCTAACCCTTCTAGATTCTCATTCCTATGCGAGATAAGCTCCGCCCCTTCGTAGCAGCTGTTCACGTTTTTCAGCACAAGATTTCGCGTCCAAACATGTGGCTGGAAATTCCGTCCTTTTTATTTTTTTCCTTTTTGATTTTCTTAATTTTTTCCTGTTTGTCGACGCTTCCCTGACATCACACCTCAGCGCAGCGCATCTCTACCACGTCCTCGCACTCGTCACCCCGCCTCCACAGCCTCGAGATGAGTGGTAGCCGTCCCTCTCGCTCAACACTTTCCTTCTCTCTCTCTTTTTTTTTTTCTTCTCCAGGAATGAGAGAACATCCTCCCATCTCCGTGTGCGAGCTGGCCGACCACATCGAGCGCCTCAAAGCCAACGACAGTCTGCGCTTCTCGCAGGAGTACGAGGTAATCACCGCTCGGACACTCCCCCTCCACCCCTCCCCCACACGGCGTTGATTATGTTCCTGTAGCCGCATGTCACGCAGTGTGTGAATCCTCTTCCACAGCAGGTTTTATTTCTTTCTAAGCGACGTGTCAATTCCTCTTTAAACTTTTAAGTTACACTGGTACTGGAGACTCCTTCCATACATATCAATTTATTTATAATTTGGGAAATTATAAAGTAATAAAAAATCATAATTTTTTTTCTTTCTTTCAGTCTTGTTTTTATTTAAAAAATAAAATAAAAAGCTCTCCTCTGTAGAAGAGGAATAAAAAAATAAATCGCCTCAGGTTTTGTTTAACGATTTCTCTTTTAAGTATCGTTTCGTAATTAAGTTGTTTTGTCTGGTTTGTACCTTGATTGTCTGCCTTTTTTTTCTTTGTTGTTTTTGTTCCCCCGCTTCAGCCTTGTTATAATTAATTTTTTTTCCTCCTCGGCTCTTCAGACGCACCGCCCTGGCTGTTTTGACAGGAATTCGCATTTGCGCTTGATGCCAGCTGCTCGTTTTCAGCGGCGCGCTCCTGCGGGTTCACCTCGCGGCCCTGATTAGCAGAGTGCGAGCTTTGATTTCTCGCTCGCGGCAGTCGCGTAAAAAGGAGCGAAAGATTTCACTTCATTTTCGCGCCGAGTGCCACTCGAGACTCTGGGCTCTCGAGAGCGCGGCCTCGCCGAAGAACGACGGCGCGATAATGAAACTCGTCAGACGGCCAGACGTGACCGCGGACCGTCTCCTAACACGGAAATAAATAGCCGAGTAAAATGTCTGCCATGTATACCGCCTTGTATTTTAGTGGACGGAAATGTGTCCCAATAGCCAATAGCATTTGAGATAAGCCACACCCCTTCTAACGCTAGACGAAATTTTAACAAACTAGCAAAACTTTGTGAATAGCAACGAGCGAGAGGACCTGGATGTACGTACATTCTTTTTTTTTCTCTTTAATTCAGAAGTTAAAAACCTAAAAGTCTTTTTTTTTATCTTAGCATCCTGTGCTTATCTTATATTTCTAATATTATTTAAACACACACACACACACACATATACACAGTTCCAGTCAGCAGGTTTCACTGGCAGGAAGTGATGTCGTTGCCCCCTATAAAGGAAGCCCCCCCCCCCCTCCCTCCTTCTCTCAGGAACAGATGGCGATCCTCACGTCTGTTGGCGCTCGTTCTTCGCTCGCTGCAGCTTCGGGCCCGCGGCCTCCCGCCGCTTCGTGCCGCCGTATCTGCCAAAGAGCGCCGCAGCCCGCCTCCTCTGGCACCGCCGCTACAGGAAGTGGAGTATCGGGCCGAAAAAAAGTACACGTGAAGGCCGTGAGCCGCGTCGGGGGTGTACGACTCATGAGTCAGGAACACGCCAGAGGAGGTCACGTCGTTTAGAGGGGCGTGGCCTCTGTGTGTCTGTTATACTCGAAGCATTGAGTTCAAGTCTGTGTGTATTGACATTAAAACTGCGTGTGTGTGTGTGTGTGTGTATTATATGAACACCTGAGACGTTAGCAGACAGCAGCGGGAAAAAAACTAGCGCACTAACGAGCGAGAACTTCAGGTGATTTATTATATTTTTTTTGCGCCCACCCGTTGTTCCTGTGTCGTCGTTCACGTCTCTCAACTTTCGTCGACACGAGCGCTGACAGCTCACACTCCCTAAGTGTGTGTGTGAGAGAGTGTGAGAAAGTGAGACATTTAACTCCATGCTAAACCTCCTCCCGCTAACATCCAGGATCTTGGCAGAGAAATCGGCGCCGGTTATCACGTCAAACCCTCAGCGCGTGTCGATCACGAAGCATTTAAAAACTCTTTAATTAATAACCGTGTGTTAATTTCCGCGGCGTGAAACTGATGCTACCCCGGATAGCATGGACGGAGGGACGGACGGACTAAAAGTCTCGTCTAAAACCGGTGGATCGATCCTGAATGTCAACACACTCCGAGACGTTATCGATGCTTCCATGCGGCCCGGTGTGTGTGTGTGTGTGTGTGTGTGTCTCTGCAAATTGATTCGCCACCCCCCTCCCCCCTCCCCCCACGGCAGTTCGACTCGGTGTCATCCAAGATAAGAAAAATTTTTTTTAAATAAAATAAAGGATTTTGTGGATTTGTGCTGTTTTTCCTTTTTTTTTACTTTACTTAACCTTTCTTTTTGAATTCGTGCTTCTAATTAGGTTTCCAGCGACGTCCTGAGCGCTCGCGTCTCTTTGTCCTATTGACGTGCAGCTGTCATTTCGGGAATTGATTAAAGGAGCGAGATCCTAAAGGGCTCATTAGCCTCCTACGGTCTTGTCACTTCTCCTCTGCGTCTGGAGCGACTTCCCTCACCCTCGTCTTCTATTAGAGCGGCGGGGAGTCGACTATAAGATCACAGCTTCCTTTCCCACATGATTAGAGGGTCTTTATTTAAACCTCCGCCTGTGTGAAGTAGTGACTGACCTGCGGAGGAACGGCGCAGGGTGTGTGTTTGTGTGTGTGTGTGTGTGTGTGTATGTATGTTACCGTATTTTCTTTTTTTTTATCTTGTTTTACGTTGCGACAAAATGAGGCGACTCAAACTTTCCACAATTGTGGAAAATCTCTCTGGCTTCTCTCTCTCTCTCTCTCTCTCTCTCTCTTCTCCATTTGCTCTCGTCCTCTCCCGGTCATTGTTCTTCCTGTCCTCTGCTGTCAGTGGCTCTGAATAAAGTGCAGGTCGGTCACGCCGTCACTCCGTCAGGCCTCGGGGTCTGGACGACTCCATCACGGTCACACCGCAGCTGTGGAGCAGGAACATTACGGCTCACACACCTGAGGCACGGCTGTAGCACAAATACACACCGAACAGAGAGAGAGAGAGAGAGAGAGAGAGAGAGTGTGTACGGACGGACGGGTTGATTAATGGACAGGGGGGTAGCTGATTAGATAGTTGGAGGACATATGAATGGTTTCATCCAGGCTAATTAGAAGAACGTTAGTTGAGATGAACGATACGTGAACAGAAGGATGGATGGATGGATGGATGGATGAAGTAAATAAACGTATGTTATTGATGGACCATGTGGGATGATTGACAAATGGACAGGGATTTAGATCACTAGAAGGACTGGAGAGATTGACAGTTGGATGATGTGGATATAACCATGGGTATGTAAATGGAAGTGTGTGTATATATATATATATATATGGACGGATTGACAGACAGATAAGTGGACGGATCAGACGGATGGATGGATGGATGTGGACTGAAGATATGTAGGATGTATTAAATGCACATTGGAGGACATTAGTGCTGATAGACGAACGGATAGATGGGCAGTTATGAAGCGTTTATGGATGGAAATATGCCTAGTGGTACGGAAGGAAGGAAGGAAGGAAGGATGGATGGAGATGTAGACATGGATGGGTTACAATATAGTACGATATGTTACGGCATGTAACGGCAAGTTACCGAGTGCTACAGGGTGCGGCGCGTTAGAGAAGGATGTGATGGGTTACAGCGAAATTACTGTGTTGCTGCGAGTGTTAGTACATTTCAGCTAGTTACATAGTGTTATGGAGTGTAACAGCTAGTTTTGGAACATTACAACTAGTTACATAGTGTTATGGAGTGTTACACCTAGTTACGAAGCGTTACACCTAGTTACGGACCGTTACACCTAGTTACGGACCGTTACACCTAGTTACGGAGCGTTACACCTAGTTACGGAGCGTTACACCTAGTTACGGAGCGTTACACCTAGTTACGGAGCGTTACACCTAGTTACGGAGCGTTACAGCTAGTTACGGAGCGTTACAGCTAGGTAGCTAGGTACGGAGCGTTACACCTAGTTACGGAGCGTTACACCTAGTTGCGGAGCGTTACACCTAGTTACGGAGCGTTACACCTAGTTACGGAGCGTTACACCTAGTTACGGAGCGTTACAGCTAGTTACGGAGCGTTACAGCTAGGTAGCTAGGTACGGAGCGTTACACCTAGTTACGGAGCGTTACACCTAGTTGCGGAGCGTTACACCTAGTTACGGAACGTTACACCTAGTTGCGGAGCGTTACACCTAGTTACGGAGCGTTACACCTAGTTACGGAGCGTTACAGCTATTTACGGAGCATTACAGCTAGTTAAGGAGCGTTACACCTAGTTGCGGAGCGTTACAGCTAGTTACGGAGCGTTACAGCTAGTCACGGAACGTTACAGCTAGTCACGGAGCGTTACGGCTAGTCACGGAGCGTTACGGCTAGTTACGTAGTGTTATGGTGAGCTAAGGAGCGTTATAGCTAGTTAAAGATACTTTCAGCTAGTTATGGAGCGTTGCGGTTACATAGCGAGTTACAGCTAGTTACACAGTGTTAAGGTGAGTTAAAGTGTGGTACAGTTACACCCTGTTACATCTCTGTCCATTTGTCCATCATCCCACATGGTCCATCAATAACATACAGTTATTTACTTCACTTTATGTTCATCCTTCTGTTCGCTTATCGTTCATCTCAACTGTGTTAGAATTGTGTTACAGCACATTAGAGCGCGTCGGTGTGTTACAGCATATTTCAGTAACACGTTTCGGTTTTTAGAAAATGAACAGCGCCGTTGTTGAACTGATCCTCAGGCTCTTGCCCGCTCTTGCTCTCGGTTCAGGAGCTCATAAATCCTCCACCGCTTTATTCCCCCGTTCAGTCGAATCTCTCCTTTGACGTGCCGGGTCGCTATAGAAACAAAACCTCTCCTGATTAAAGGCCTGCTGCATTCTGGGATGCGGATCACCGTCCAGACACCGAGCACGCCAACGAAAGTTCTGTGAGCTGAATACATAAGCGAGAGTTCTGTTCAGTTTGTCACTCAAAATCTGTTTCTCTCTCTCTCTCTTTTTTCTTTCCTCACTCTAGTCCATCGATCCTGGGCAGCAGTTCACCTGGGAGAACTCCAACATGGAGGTGAATAAACCGAAAAACCGCTACGCTAACGTCATCGCCTACGATCACTCCCGAGTCGTGCTGACCTCCGTGGATGGTGAGAGTCCATTAAACACACACACACACACACACGCTTAATAGCCGATCAGGATCGATATTTACTAATAATAATCATCATTATGGATTGATTCACTTTGTGGACTATAGAAATAAAAACATAAAGTTTAATCTTTATCATAAATGTTATATCTTTATTAGCATGATACAATATTAATGTTTAATGATGTGAATTCCTCAATAAACCTACAGACTTCCCTGTATCAGCTCTCTATCAGCATTTTTTTTTAGAGAAGCTAGTTTCTGCAGTTTAATGCGCGGATAATTAATGCTAACTATAAATGATAAGTTTTTGCTTTACACATCAGAACTGATCTTAAGATGATCTTCACATCACAAGCTGTTAAAACCTATTCATGAAACCGGGACACTCAGTAAACCTAAAAGTCTAAAATTAAGAAGAACATTTGGTCTAAATTCAGCCGTTCGAGTATCTGTTACAACACGAGTTATCGACAGGATGTCAGTCCGAATAATATCCTTGATGTTTTTTCTTGCTCTACTCATTTCTGCACAGGTGTCCCTGGGAGCGACTACATCAACGCCAACTACATCGACGGCTACCGTAAGCAGAACGCCTACATCGCCACGCAGGGCCCTCTGCCCGAGACGCTCAGCGATTTCTGGAGGCTGGTGTGGGAGCAGAGAACCAGCACCATCGTCATGATGACCCGACTGGAGGAGAAGTCACGGGTCCGTTCCTAACACACTGTAGAGTTACGGTGAATTACGGAGGGTCATGGCGAGTCACGACAGGTCACAGAGTGTCATGGCGGTTTACAGAGTGTCACAGCGGGTCACGGAGTGTCACGGCGGGTCATGGAGTGTCACGGCGGATTATGGAGTGTCACGGCGGGTCACGGAGTGTCACTGGGGTCACGTACTGTCACTGGGGTCACGCAGTGTCACGGGGGGTCACTGAGGGTCACGGAGTGTCACTGAGGGTCACGGAGTGTCACTGAGGGTCACGGAGTGTCACGGCAGGTTATGGAGTGTCACTGGGGTCACGAAGTGTCACGGGGGGTCACTGAGGGTCACGGTGGGTCACGGCGGGTTATGGAGTGTCACTGGGGTCACGAAGTGTTACGGGGGGTCACTGAGAGTCACGGAGTGTCCCGGCGGGTTACTGAAGGTCACGGCGGGTTACTGAGGGTCACGGAGTGTCACGGCTGGTTACTGAGTGTCCCGGCGGGTTACTGAGGGTCACGGAGTGTATACGGCAGGAACGTCCTTATATATCATGATGAGATATTTTCTGACACATTGCCCGGCCCTGTGTGTAAACCCACGGTGAGTACGGTGACGTTTCTTGTGATAATTATTTAACGCTCGAGGAATTCGGAGGGGGTCTCCTGAGACTTGTTGCACGTTATTCAGCGAGTGAAGCGACAAAACGCTCAGCGCCGTGAACAGCGGATTCAGATTGCTATAAATACATAAATCTCTAAAAAGAAAGAAATAAAGGCTAAAGTTTAGCAGTCAGCGTAAGGTGTCTATCAGGCGCTTCAGTGTAATGGCTCATGACGCTCTTCACTAAAACAAAAAAGCCTGTTGGGAAAATGTCAGTGCATCAGTGTAAGTGTGATCGTTGTGCGGCTACGCCGAGTGTGAAATGTCACATCTGACAGCCGCTGGGTGTTAGAGCTTCCTCACCCCGAGAAAATTGCACCGGCAGTGCCGGGATGATGGACAGGAGGTCAGATCGGGGGTAAAGGAGACACGGAGGAGGAGAAAATACCACGACGCGCTTAAGGGACGTCGATTCGGGTCCAGGACGAGCGCTTTTCTATGTTAAGGTCACGCTGAGGTCATCTTTTCATTCGTTTCAGATAGAAAAAGGGGGTAAAATATGATTTACGTTCGCGCGTTCGGCTTGAAGTGTGTAAGTAACGTTAAAATCGTGATATGTCAACTATCGATCGTAATCGCTATCGAATTCTCGATTCCGATTGGCCGAAAGTTGAAAGGAGTTTTAAAACATTTTTTGATATTAAGATTTCTATAAATAATTCTGTTATGTCTATGGACGGCGTACTGATAATTAGATAGCAGTAACTGGTTGTTGATTATTTTCCCGCAGTGGTGTGTTTCACGCCCTACACTTTGACTTGGTGCTCAGACGGATTGTGTTTTCACAGGTAAAGTGTGATCAGTACTGGCCGGTTCGTGGAACAGAAACGTACGGGATGATCCAGGTGACCATGCTGGACACGGTGGAACTGGCGACCTACAGCGTGCGTACGTTCGCACTTTATAAGGTAAAAAAAACATAAACATTTAAAAGGCACAAACACCTCCGTCCTTGAGCACATTGCAGAATGAATAATATTTAAAACTCCATCTGTTTCTCCTGATTATTCACACAGTGGAGGATTTTCAGATTTACATTTCAAAGATAGGATTTTAGTGCGTGGGGGGAAAAATGCATGAGTTTGTTTTTTATTTATTTCTGGGATTTTTCCCCCCTCATGTGGTGAATCAGAACGGCTCCAGTGAGAAGCGTGAGGTGAGACAGTTCCAGTTCATGGCGTGGCCGGATCACGGCGTGCCCGAGTACCCCACGCCCATCCTGGCCTTCCTGCGCAGGGTTAAAGCCTGTAACCCTCCTGACGCCGGACCCATGGTGGTGCACTGCAGGTGAGAGAACACCTTACACCGCACCCCGAGGCGGGGCATTTCAGGAGTGATGTGTGGTAGCGTAACACATTCGATTGGTTATAGGGTATTTAATTAATGAACAGTGATTCATTTATTAATCGACACCTTTGTTCGTGATCAGCAATTCAGTGGCTCAGTTAGTGATTCGCTTAGTTTTAAGTGATTTGGAAATCAATGATTCAGTTAGTGCTAATTGATTCTGTAATTAGATTTGCCCTGATTGATTCAGTAATTAATGATTCAGTTAGTGTTAATTGATTCAGTGATACAGTTAATTGATTCAGAGTATAAATTCAGTTTGATTCAGTCGTCAGTGATTCAGTTGTCAGTGATTCAGTTAGTTTTCGATTCAGTAGTCAGTGATTTGGTGTGTGTTTGATTCAGTAGTCAGTGATTCAGTAGTCAGTGATTTGCTTATTATTCAATTCAGTAGTCAGTGATTCAGTGTGTTCGATTCAGTCGTCAGTGATTCAGTAGTCAGTGATTCTGTTAGTTTTCGATTCATTAGTCAGTGAATTGGTGTGTGTTTGATTCAGTAGTCAGTGATTCAGTAGTCAGTGATTTGCTTATTTAATTCAGTAGTCAGTGATTCATTTAGTGTTTGATTCAGTAGTCAGTGATTTGGTTAGCATTCGATTCATAAGTCAGTGATTCAGTGAGTGTTTGATTCAGTAGTCAGTGATTCAGTATTCAGTGATTTGGTAGTGTTTGATTCAGTAGTCAGTGATTCAATCGTCAGTGATTCAGTAGTCAGTGATTTGGTAGTGTTTGATTCAGTAGTCAGTGATTCAATCGTCAGTGATTCAGTAGTCAGTGATTAGTTAGTGTTTGAATCGGTAGTCAGTGATTCGGTTAGTGTTCGGTTTAGTAGTCAGTGATTCAGTTAGTGTTCGATTCATTAGTCAGCGATTCAGTAGTCAGCGATTCAGTAGTCAGTGATTCAGTAGTCAGTGATTCAGTTGTCAGTGATTCTGTTAGTGTTGGATTCAGTAGTCAGTGATTCAGTAGTCAGTGATTCTGTTAGTGTTGGATTCAGTAGTCAGTGATTCAGTAGTCAGTGATTCAGTAGTCAGTGATTCTGTTAGTGTTGGATTCAGTAGTCAGTGATTCAGTAGTCAGTGATTCTGTTAGTGTTGGATTCAGTAGTCAGTGATTCAGTAGTCAGTGATTCAGTAGTCAGTGATTCAGTAGTCAGTGATTCGGTTAGTGTTGGATTCAGTAGTCAGTGATTCAGTAGTCAGTGATTCGGTTAGTGTTGGATTCAGTAGTCATGATGAACGTATGTTTACTCGCTGTTTGTTTTTGACCCGTCAGCGCCGGCGTGGGTCGGACCGGCTGCCTCATCGTGATCGACGCCATGCTGGAGCGCATGAAGCACGAGAAGACGGTGGACATTTATGGTCACGTGACGTGCATGCGCTCCCAGAGGAACTACATGGTGCAGACGGAGGATCAGTACATCTTCATCCACGAGGCGCTGCTGGAGGCGGCGACCTGCGGCGTCACCGAGGTCCCGGCACGAAACCTCTACACACACATCCAAAAACTCAGCCAGCCGCCGCCCGGGGAGGCCGTCAGCGCCATGGAGCTCGAGTTTAAGGTCCGACACACACGAGCCTTTTAATTCATCTTTTAGAATTTCATTCCTTACCTGAAGTTTGAGCTACATATAGTTGGGTGCAAAAATTTGTGCACCCCTAGTTAGTGACTGGTTAGTCTTTCAATGCTTTAAAGATTAAATCTGTACTGATGTCGCTTCAGTCTGCGACGTGGTGTTTTAGCTGTTGACGTCATTAATGTTTATTTAATGTATTCATGGTTCCTTTGATCTCGTTTCAGCGTCAACATAGTGTAATTCAGTGTGTGAGCAATAAACATGTAAATATTGGTGTCCGGGTCATACAGCAGCGCAAAAAGCCAATAAATAAACGGATAAAATAAATGTTAGATTAAATCAGCAGTGTTTCTAAAAAAGCTTTAAAAAAAAAAAAGCATTTGGTGCAGAAGGAGTGTGTGTGGATCCGAGTTTCACTCCACGCTGTCCATCTGTGCTCTGGTGCTGCCAGTCACGCCTCCGCTCACCACTTGAGCGACACACACACACACACACACACACACACACATCGAGTTTAATCTCCCGTGTACACTCCATTACACGTTCCCACACTCCACTATTCCCAACCTGTCTAACAGAAACCGAGCACTTTGTCCTTTGTGTGTGTGTGTGTGTGTGTGTGTGTTTCATGCTTTCTGCTTTCATTTATTCGGAAACTTTGTTGTTCATCAAACCATGATCGGTGTGTGTGTGTCTCAGAGAGAAAGCTAAACATCAGAAAAAAACACGTCTCGGGTATGACATCATCACTTTGTAGTTAATTGTTGTAACTACATTAACTAATTATTAAAAATAAACACATTCAATCTCAGGCGTAGGGTTTGTGTAAATCCATTTGTGGAGTATTTTTAAGCGCGATGACATCACACGTCTTTGTCCGAGTTATGATTTTAGAGGTCAAAGGAAACTTGGAACTGTCACGTAGAAACATATGGAATATTCTAGAAAGATTACAAATAGTTCAAATCTTTCTTTTTTTTGGTTTTAACTCTGAATGTAGCTGATGTTATTGCAAAAGCCACCAGCAGAGGGAGCTGAAGGCTGGTTTTATATTCCGCTTGCTTTATCAATAATTTGTGTGTTTTGTCATCTGGATTATCATTATGAAAAAAGTATAGATTTTTATAATGACTTGTATTAAAAGGTGTGTGTGTGTGTGTGTATGTGTGTGTGTGTGTGCGCGCAGAGGCTGGCCAACTCCAAAGCTCACACGTCACGCTTCATCAGCGCCAACCTGCCGTGCAACAAGTTCAAGAACCGCCTGGTGAACATCATGCCCTTCGAGTCGACGCGTGTGTGTCTGCAGCCCATCAGGGGGGTCGAGGGGTCGGACTACATCAACGCCAGCTGCATCGACGGCTACAGGTAACACACACACACACACACACACACACACACACATACATTCTCTCACACACACACTGGTTACCTGTCTGTCTCTGTGTCTGAGATCACTGAGTTATTCTTTTTCTCTGTCTGCCTCACTGTCTGGCTATCTGTCTGTCTCTTTAGCTCTCTGTCTGTCTGTCTGTCTGTCTGTCTCTATGCCTGACTCTCTGTCCAGTTACCCGTCTGTCTCTTTACCTCTCTGGCTGGCTGGCTGTCTGTCTGTCTGTCTCTATGCCTGACTCTCTGTCCGGTTACCCGTCTGGCTACCTGTCTGTCTCACTGTCTGGCAACCCGTCTGTCTCTCTGTCTGGCTATCTGTCTGTCTCTTTAGCTCTCTGTCTGTCTGTCTGTCTCTATTCCTGTCTCTCTGTCCGGTTACCCGTCTGTCTCTCTGTCTGGCAACCCGTCTGTCTCACTGTCTGGCTCTCTGTCTGTCTGTCTCTATTCCTGTCTCTCTGTCTGGCAACCTGTCTGTCTCTTTACCTCTCTGGTTGGCTGTCTGTATGCCTGTCTCTCTGTCCGGTTACCTGTCTGTCTCTCTGTCTGAGATCACTGAGCTATTCTTTTTCTCTGCCTCTGTCTTTCTCTCTACCTCTCTGTCTGTCTGTCTACCCGTTTGTCTCTCTGTCTTGCTACCCATCTGTCTCACTGTCTGGCTACCCGTCTGTCTCTCTATCTGGCAACCTGTCTCACTGTCTGGCAACCTGTCTGTCTTTTTGTCTGCCTCTCTACCCCTCTCTCTCTCTCTCTCTGTCTGTCTCTCCGTCTGAGATCACCGAGCTATTCTTTCTCTCTGTCTGGCTTTGTTTGTCTAACTGCCTGTTTTTATGTCTGTCTCTCTTTATAACAGTCTACCTGTCTATCCACATCTTTCTGTCTGTCTCTTCATCTCTGTCTGTCTATCCTTGTCCACTTGTCTGTCATGTCTTTCTTTTTTTTTTCTGTCTCCATCTATCTGTTCGTCCAATCTGTGTCTCTCTGTCGATCCATCTGTCAGTCTGAATCCTTTTCTGTGTCAGTCTGTCTGCAGTGTGTGCGTGTGTGTGTGTGTGTGTGTGCGTGTGTGTGTGTGTGTGCGTGTGTGTGCGTGTGTGTGGCTCTACAGAGACTCGTTTCTCCTCGGTGTGTCTCTCGGTAAATAAGCGCACCGGTGCAGGATCCCTTTCTCTTAATGAACTGTTTTTTTGTTTTTTTTTCCCGAAGCCGCTCGTGTCGTACACACAGGAGTCGCTCCGGCGAGATTCCTCGCTCCGGGACACGAGGCACCGACTCCCAGCACGCGCCAGGACGGGATTCAGCTCTGATTATCCGTATTAGAGGCAGAGCCGAGTCAAGGCGCCGTGTCGTGTCGAGTCTATCGTCTCCTCTGGGAACCGCGTCG